>WHYT01017464.1:159122-264470 GCA_009806455.1 Tetrax tetrax | reverse complement strand
TATATATAAAATTTGTGATGAAAAGAGATACTACTTCACTTTTTCATTCATAAGTATATGTAGTGTTAACCTTATTTATGAAATCACTGAGGCTGCAGTTTGTATGTCCTATATGGTTGAAGGGCATTTAAATAAATGCCTAAACATTTCACTGACATATGGGTATTGTGTGGCTGTGAAAACATGCTTTAGACATCTGTTAGAAATGAGCTGGATTTAGGGACCTTGAGAGTTGGCAGGGCTATTGAAGTGGAAACCTGTTGCATGTGATGAAAGAACTTACTGGGATTCCCAGTCTCACTGCTCTACAGAAAATTTTAAGATGATTCATAGAAATTAATGATATGATAGTTTCTAGATTCTTTAAACAGTATTATCTCAATTAGATACCTAGAGAAGTGACAGAAACATGCTTAATTTTTACTGTTCCCTAAATTTGTTTTGTGTGCCCTCTGCTGGCTGTGTATCAGTCCAGAGCGAGTGAGTAATATACAAAGATCTGTGCCAGCACAAAGGCACGAGTGCTAAAAGAAGTCTCATTCAGATGTTGCCACGGTGTTTGATTTTTATTGGGAGTGCACTGGAGAGGGGAAAAGAGCTTCTGATTTCATTTGAAATTACTTTCCGGTCTTGCAGAAGTGTGCAAAACTTGTGCCTTGTGTATTCGGAAGTGTTAAAGTACAAGAGTGGTATCTCCTGCAGTGTGCCAGTGTTCCCTGTCTTGGGAACACTGTTTTGGCCAACACTGTTTGTGTGTCTTTTCTGGGAGATGTCCTTCTTAGGCTTGATCAACAAGAGTTAGATTACTAGCTCCTAGCTCAGGCTGTTTTACTGCCTCAGATGTCAGGCCACAGCTCTTCCTTGAAAACTACTTAGCAGCCTGATCTGGCTGTGCTGCGTCCTGAGAGCATCCCAGGACCAGTGTGGCACTGTTTCACAACCACTCATTGTTGGTTCAGAAGCCCGTTGAGCCTTCTTCGCTGTGCCACCCACCCAATATCTTCTTACATTTAAATTGCACACTCAAAAGAATCTGAACTTGACTTACTGTCAGCTTTGTCTATGCTTGCTAGTATTAGTCAACCAATGCTTAACGTACTTGTTATCATCGTGTATCCAGCGATAGAGGGGATGTACAGACAACTGGTTTTCTGTACTGAAACAGTGAGTTATCAGCACTGCTTACATGAGAATCTTCAGCATTATATCTGATTGTTTTCAGACGTAGGTGAATTTTTACTTGAGTGTTCTTTGTCATGTGAAGATGTTCTGTTCCCTCTTGTCTTCATCTCAGTTCATATATCTGAAAAATTCCTTCTTGTCTTCTCTCATTCCACATATCTCCAAAATGTTTACTGCCATGAAGAAAGTTAATTAATCACAAGCTGCTCAGCAGTTCTGCTGGTCATCAAGCACATCTGCAAATTTTAGATAAGATGTGCGAGGTGCTAATAAGATGTTACTGATTAGATCATGTTGTCTAATTGCTTTAAATGCAACAATGCACCCAAAGCTTTGTATTTCTTGTGTGAGCACCTGAAGTGTTTCAAAAGCCTGCTTTTGCTCTGGTGTACGAGTGTGGATTACGTGGTGAGCTTCGTAGACCATCATGAGATGAGACAGATCTCAATGCGCAAGTTAAAACAGTTTCTGCGTAGAGGCAAAGGGGAAGACCGGAGTTCCTGCAAACACCTTGGGAAGCTAACGCAGACAATTCTGACCGGAGCGTAGACTGCTCCTCAACTTGGAGAAACTGACGAGCAGAGATGAGAGGGGTGCGTGAATAAAAGATGTATTAGTACTTACTCAAAACTGTTTTATGTTTGCCACTGATAAGGAGGATGAAGCTTTAGCACCGTCCTTTGTTTTTTGTTATAAAATCCATGTAAAGAATATTGATTGCTTTATGTGGACCATATAGGGCATAAAATAGAGGAGATTAAGCAGGAAGACTTAAGAAGATCATTAACAGACAAGAGGAGTTCAGTTTGTCATAGTTAACCATTCTGTACAGAGAAAGCCAGTGGAGCACATAATGGAGAAAGGAGGATCTTGCATACCTTGAGGCATGGAGTGTTTTACATGTTAACAGTGACAACTCTCCATAAGAAAATAAAATAAAATGCGAGGGAATAAAAAGGAAGAATAATAACCTTTCAGGATTAAGCCTGGCAAGATTAGTTACTGTAGATGAGCTTTGCACAATTTTTTAGCACAGTTCACATGGTTTTTCTGTAAGTCAGGGAGTCTGGTGTGTTCTTCTAATTTAGAAATACAAAGTGTAGGTCTTAAACAGCGGTTACTGAGATATATCACATCTCACCTTAACCTGGCATGTTTGCCTTTCCTTTATTAAAACCTGATTACCCTGGAAACGCTGAGATTAAATAACTTGTTTCCAATGGAGTTCAGATGGCTATGATGACATTTTTTCATCGTTTTGATAGAGGCAGACAGTAGAAATAATTGGATAGTAGCAAGAAAAATCAATTCTGTATGCCCACCATGGAATACTATAGACCTTATGTTGTTTATGGCCCTGAAAAAACAGCAGTTTAAAAGGAGAGGATGCCTGAAGTCCTATATTAGTTGAATAAAATGTTGATGCAATTAAGACAGTCATGGAGAGAGGTAAATAGAGATTCTTCTAATTAGTTGATACATGTTTTTTGTTAATTTATACGTTTTGATTTATAAATTGCATAACATGCAAATTGTGGGGAGAGAGGTACATTTATCATGCAGGTCTGTGATGTCTCGAAAAAATTCCTTGGTGGCCTTGAATTCGTCACCCATTCTGTTTAAGTTACCCCTGTAATTACTTCGTTAAGCTACCAAGGTCTAGAAAATTGCTTGTTATTGAGATCACTGGACTTCATTTTTTTGTTTTCACCATCCTCTGAAAAAGTCTGAGTCAGTTTGCTACGGTGCTTGGTGGAGAGAAAATCTTAGATTCCTGAGGAAAGTGTGCACATACATCAAATTATGTAGCTGATTGAGTTATTCTGTTGTGAAGTTGAGGCTGCAATACCTGCGTGAGATTTGGAGCTGAGCAGGGAGAGTTGTTGCATATTTCTTTAAACTGTCTTTGAGGCAGTGTTGTTTTCTTCAGTTAGTTCTATACTGGTGCTTCCTAGAAGGAAACTTGGTGATTCCTTTCTTTTTTTTAACAATTCCTTTCCTTGAAGGAAGTTTTAACTAGGTACTTGAACATAGTTATATATACCCTAGTCATGGATGCTAACTCCTTTTGAATAATCTCCCCTGTATTTAGATAGTGACCTGCTTCTGTTTATTTTAAGTATCTATTTAAAGCTTTTAGAGGGACCTAGGATTTACAAAAACGGTAACAAACATCAAGTGCACTAACATATTTCTTATGTATGTATTTTTGTCTACCAGTGCTACTAAGTGTTGTGCTTATTGCCACATGTAATTCCACTGTTCTCTCTGGAATCAATTATCTATAAAACTGCCTGAAGTAACCAATTTTGCCTGGCCTGGGTAACAAAGTTGAAAGTAACTTGGTGTGGGTAAAATCAGAAAGGAGAATAAAGTACATTATCATTTTAATTTCCTCCAGCTATGTGTAATGTCCTGTGGGCATAAGCAAATCACAGGTTGGAGAACACACATTCTGCTTATATTAGACTTAATATAATCCCTTCTATCCTTTCTTGTGTGTTGCACAGGTTAACATTCAACCTTCTGAGTGGCACCGCTCCATACTGCTGCCGCAGTCCTGGTTAGGATTTATGAGTCGAACCTACAGTGCAGTCCTGCAGGTAATTTCGAGATACATAATATCATGCACATTAATGCTCATTCAAGTGGTATGAAGTCTATTTTTACCAGCAAGAGCGTCGGTGCAAGTTACAGTAATTTAAAAATAAAGTTTCAGGTGTTTAATAGTAAAACTTATGAAAAGGAAATAAAAATAAGGTGAGTCTCTGGTTAATGGCAGCAGAGTTTGGGATACGTGGTACAAGTATGACTTCTGCTTACAGTTCAGGTTCTTATAGTGTCATTTTTGTGTCAAGTTGCAGAATGTGTCAATTCTTAAAATTTTTAGAATGTGAAATTTTAGCTAGAGCTGTAACCTGTTATTTTGGGTAGGAATTTTGTAATAATAGTATCACAAAGGAGACAGAAGCTGTCAAGGAATGATTCATTAAATAGAACTTCTCTTAACCAGTGTATAATGCTGTCACACTGTGAGGGATTCCTCTCTTTGATTTTTGCACTCTATCTAATAATGAGGAAATACCTTAAAACCTCACTTTTGTTTGGGTAGCTGCCCTGATATCTAGAGCAACGTAACACCGTTTGGTTTTTCAACAGGAGAATTATCTAAGAAACTTTTAACAAATAGCTGCCTTCTAGAAGGCTCTCTTTGTGTTACTAGAAGGGCTTGTTTGCTCTGTATTTTGAGGTGACATCAGCTACTCTCAGTGTGAGCAGCTCAGGCTGCTGTTGTGGTTTTGTTTAGTGAGGGGGGCCTAAGGTGGCAGCTTCTGTAGGAAACTGCTAGAAGTCGCTCCCCTTTGTTCAGTGGACTCGGCCAGGCCTAGGGCGGACCCACTGCTGGCCAAGGCCGAGCCAATTGGGAGCAGAATGTTCCCCGATAACGCCTCTGTGATAACGTATTTAAGAAGGGGAAAATAGAAAATAAAGAGAAGAGAAGATGTGAAGAAGCTGAGCGGGGGCAGAGGTGCAGAGGGGGAGGCGCAGGCCTCTGGGGCCTTGCAGGCCTCACCCTCTGGCCTCTCACCAGGCGGCCGACTGGGCCCAACTCGGCCCGGCCTGGCTGCAAGAGATGGAGAGGAGATGAGATGGATGATGTGAAGAGATTGAGGGGTGCCTGCCAGCCTGTTGTGAAGAACTTTGCTTGTGAGAGAAACAACTGCAGACTCCAAGGTCAGTGAAGAAGGAGGGGGAGGAGTAATGCAGCTCCTGGCCAAGATTCCCCTGCAGCCTGTGGTGACGACCATGGTGGAGCGGGTTGTCCCCCTGCAGCCCATGGAGGTCCATGGAGGAGCAGAGATCCACTTGGAGCCTGTGAAGAACTTAAGCCAATGCTTATGTTTGGGGAAGTTGCAACAGGTTTTTGTGTAGTGTTTGTATAGCCGTTTAGTCTGGGTGTTGCATGTGCTCCTTTAATCTCTGTGGACAGTCAGCTTTTGAGTGACACTTGGATGCACAGGATTGACTTTCTTGTATTCTCAGGTTTTTATGCATACCCAAACTACAAGTTTTCAGTACTTAAACACAGCTAGACTCATAGAAGGGTTAGGGTTGGAAGGGACCTTCAAAGGTCATCTAGTCCAACCATCCTGCAAGGATCAGGGACATCTCCAACCAGATCAGGTTGCTCAGAGCCCCGTCCAACCTAGCCTTGAACGTTTCCAGGAATGAGACATCCACCACCTCTCTGGACAACCTGTGCCAGTGTTCTACTACCTTCATTGTTAAATATTTTTTCCTAATATCTAATCTAAATCTACCTTCCTCTATTGTAAAACCATTACCCCTAGTCCTGTCACAACAGGACCTACTGAAGAGTCTCTCCCCATCTTTCTTGTAGGCCCCCTTGAGGTACTGGAAGACGGCTATAAAAGTCTCACCCCGGCTTCCTCTTCTTCAGGCTGAACAGCCCCAACTCTCTTAGCCTGTCCTCATAGGAGAGGTGCTCCAGCCGTGTATTTTTCACATAAGGCTTAATAACCTGCTAAAGAGCAGTAACTAACAACCTAAACAAGTTGAGATGTAGTTATCTCACGGCTGGACACTGAACACTAAAGCAAAACTGTTTAACATGTTTAGATAACAATTGTTAGAGGCCAGAATCCATATAATCTGCTTTAGGGTACAGAAAGAACTGTTTTAGGGGGTCAAAGGAAGCTTGGAGTGATAGAAAGGAAAAGGATGCGGAATTCTGATTTAAGTAGTGAATCAAGAAAGTGATGTTTTGCTTTTAGAATCCATTTTAGCTAGCAGGTTTCTAAGTCTTATTCCCTGCTTGTTGTACTCCTTCCCAAGGGAACTTGTCTCTTTGCATGGACTAGGAGACCTGTCTCAGTATCAGTGTCCGTTTATGCCATCTGCAGCTTGTTCTCCTCACTCAGAATAAAAAAATTAGTAATTATTTTACTTAATATATATAAAGAATATATATTGTGTGTTACAGTGGAATCCGATATGAAAAGCAGTCAAGCTCACTTGTGAAGTAGCCCTCAGGTGAAAGGCTATATCTGTTACCCAAGTGTTCTCTGAAGAAATCTTATAGTGGTTGGCCATGTAAGATTCACTTCTGGCTTACTTTGTAATTCTGCAGGGGAGGCAGGCAGAGCTGGAAATGCAGTTAAAGAATGGAAAAGAAGATCCTGAAGAGGTCCAGTACAAACAATTTACAGCCTGGCTCTGGTAAGGAAGTGCCTGTCTGCCCCGATCACTTGTAATGGCAAGTGGGTGGTCAGAGGAGGGCAAGACTTCAAAGCCTTTGGTTTTGCAAGCTTAAAGACTAATTAAAAAAACAACAAACAAACCACCAAAAAAACCCAGCAACCAGGTACAATGATCAAGGCAGGGGAGGAGGGGAAGGAGGAAGAAAGAGACTGCTGGGTAACTGTTTGTAAGGATTCCCATATGCATGAGTTCACAGGCATCTTGCCCTATACAGTGTTTGAAACTTTGTAGGGTGAGAACTGGAAGGAATGGAAAACTCTGTTTGTTTTGTGTCATGTTAAATCAGAAGGAATATGCAAGGAGCAAAACTTACTTGTGAAGACTTTTATCAAGTCACTAAAAGTGACTTGATAAAAGAAGTGTAAGCCATGGTATGATGTGTGAAATAGTGAACTGAGACACACCTCAGTTCACATGGTAAGTTGGCTATGTCAAGCTTGAGGATGTTGTCTAAAACCAAGTACACGATACAAGCCCTGATCCATATCCTCAGTTACTGCTGTTTTAGTCAACTGAGGAGTATCTCAGTCTGTTAGGGATTTGGCCATGTATGTGCCTGGCCAAGGGGACAAGGTGGGAAGCGAGAGGCTTCAGGGAGGGAAAGAACTATGTATCCATGGACAGTATAAATACCTATTTTTGTGTATAAGTGCATTGGGAACAAAATATGTACAAACAAAACCAAAATGCCCCTTGTCCGTTTCAGTCAAAAAGGTGTTAGTAAGTCCCACTCAATAAGAATACAAAATTTGTCTGTTGTTTTATTCCAGTTACACCTAGATTAGAGGGTTTCATAGTAAGATCCAGAATTATATGGTACACTAGAAGAGATTCTTTATGTAGTAGTAGTAGTAGTAGAGTTTTCTGTTGTTGCTTTGTTCAATCCCTTTCTTGATAGGATATAAAAAGAAAACATTTTCCAGGTGAGAAGAATGCCTATAGCAATGCCATTTTTGTAGATTTCTCCTGAACCAGTTTCTGCTCTATGTTTCTTAAACAGTGTTAATGTAAGTGATGTAAAAAATTAACAAAATTCCCTTTAACAGTAGAGAAATCAAAGCAGTAAGTGAACTGAGAGCCTGGTATTAGCTTTCATGTCTTTTCATGTTCCTCCTTAATTGCTTGGTGTTTCAGACCTCTAGCTTTAGTACCTGTTAAGCATTTGTATTGCTCACTGAGTTTAACCTGGTTGTGGACAGCTTGATATAAACCCTAGTGTTAATGCATTATTGTATATGTCCTGTGCAATTTTGTGTTGGTGTTTTCCAAGTTGGTGTGTTTCTAGTCTTAGGTGGATTTGAAACTGTGCAAAACCAATGTGGTTACAAAGGGAAAGCCTGAGTAGGTTTCTTTTAAAGCTTGAGTGTAACTCAGTCTTGTAACATATGTCCCTATTTTATGAGGTATGCATTTTTAGTCTTCTAATCACATGTTGTGTAACTGTGGTGGAGTGTATCTTTTTCTGTAGGATGACAGTCATGACCAGGATGGTACTGTATGTTGTAGTATAGAGGATCTCCTTCCTCACCCAAACCTGGCAATATAGAAGGTTCACTGCATCTCTGCTTCTGTCTTGATAGGAATGCAAAACTAAATGAATGCAGACAAGTAGCCTATTATAAATCAACTACAGTAATGTGTAAGAAATTGTAACTACTCCTATGGTTTTCAATTAACTGGTTTCAGGTTACTTACTGCCTAACAGCATAAGTGCCCATACTTGTTTCCAGTATATAATAAGTGTTGGATAAATTGTTACGGTTGTCCATTGTAAAACATTCATTTCGTTATGCTAAGACATAGCACAGTGATCTGGAAACTTATGTGTAACAGCTTAAAGACCAGATTTATGGCTATTGCATGAACCTGCAGTTTGCACGTGGTATGAAGTCAAATAAGAGCTCTTTATAAAACATTGGTGAGTATGAAGAAATGTTGAGTACGTAAGCATAGTTTTAATGCTTGTGATTAATATGCACTAAATCTTCTGGTAGACAGATAAGATAATTGATAACTGAGAATGGACATGTGTAAGACATACGAGGAAATTAGCTGAGTTCATGCTATAGTATAATTAATGTAGTGTCAATTCTTTCTATTTCTGTTACAGGGTCAGAGATATGTTGACTGATGTCATCAAAAGTGCTTCCAAGTAAGAACTGCTGGTTTATTAGACGAGAATGAGTTCTCTTTTGTGGCAGATGTAAGATGATACTTTCTGCAATCGGTTATCTGCCAATTTGATTATTTTACATGACTACCATTCAGGAAATGAATGGTAGTCATGTGAAATATGACACTTCACCACCTTGTGCTTTGATATTTTTGCCACTGACTGCTTAGAAACGCTGATGCCTAATGTTTTGAGTAAAGCCTGGGTAGTGGCATATGCACTACTAGTCTCTTATTTTTTTTAACTAGGAGACTGTTTGTCTCATCGCTTCATTTATCTAGAAGTTGGCCGGTCTTTAGTGGAGCATGGGTTCTTCAAAACTGTCCCACTTTCTGTTAAGGTGTCTTTCTTGTGCTTAAATGCCCCCAAAGGCAGGAAATTACATGTTTTCAGATTGTGACAGGCTTTTTCATTTGCTGTTAGAATTAGCAGATGGCTTTCAGGCAGTAGTAAGTATCTTATCCTTCCTTATAGGCTGCAAAATTGGTTTGACTTCTTCCTTGTGCTCTCCAGCTAGCTTCCTACTATGCTTTGCCCTTGGTTGACCTGAAATTAGCTACTTGCACCAGGTTAAGTAAAAGTGTCGGAAATCATGAATCCTCATAAGAAGAAGTACTTAGAAAATCTTAAATCATAAACATGTTATCAGTGAAAGAATTACAGTGACGGCTCACAGACTCATTGGTATTCTTGTAAATGCATAAAAGACTAGTTTGAAATACTTTTGCAAGTTGAGAATTCCGAAGACTTTAATTAAGACTCTCCATAAAGGTTTTAACTTTTTCCTTTAACCTATAGTTGTTTGTTATTTTATATATTCCCAGCTGTTCAGTTTCCTTGCATGTTGGTCCACCTTAATATAAGGTAGTAGAAAGAGATAAATAAAAGAGGAACAAAATAATAAACTTTAAATACATCATATTCTGTATCTCAGAATTAAAGCTATGACTTATAGAAGTTTAAGAGCAAAACTAGTTGAGGTAGAAGCATTGCCTGATTTGGGAGGGAGTGGTGAATTTTCTTTAACAGCAGAAGGATTTTCTGTACATATATCACATCTCTAGAACTTCTTGTATTTACTGACTTTTTTAAAGAAAATCCTGTGGGTTTTCCCCATATTTTCCATAAAGAGTAAGACAGTGCTCTTTTTCCTCCTGAGCCTTATTAGGATGATGATTTTTACCTTCATTGAATTTAAAGCGTCCGTCTTTCATGAATGTGTAGATTTAGAAGTTTCTCTCTGTTTGAGGTATATAATGAAATAAAACCTCCTGTACATAGCTTAGGAAATTATTTAAGGCAAGAGATATGGGGAGATTTCAAAGAACTTAACTAAGCATCTCTTATCTGAAAGGAAATAGTTTCTGTATTCCGAACAGGAGAGGTCAATGACATTCCTCAAAGACCTGTGTGTCTTATTTTAAAAAGCAAACCAGAAATACAGAAAATATTTTTGTTGTGAAAATGACATGTGGATCTGGAACAAATGCCTAAATTTGCAGCGTAGTTATGTTTTTACAGCAACAGTTGAGGGAGTTTTTAGAAATGGAAGACTGAGGCAAAAAGTGTAGCACACTGTGTACTAGTGTAAGACTGTAAATTGACTAGTACAGTTGTACTGTTCAGCTGCTATTGTGAAACAACTAAGAGAGTTCCAGCAGGATTATAGTGCAATATATTTTCTTGGGAATGGCTGGTATATTGACATCTATCTTTTAATGAAACTGAACACAGTTATATTGTCTCTTTTATTCGTAGGTAGCAGATTTTTTAAAAGTTTTTTAAGAGTAAAGGTTTGCACTGTGGGTGGAAGTTAGTGCTCTTTGAAACCTGTGGTTTTCAATTATGTTAATGTTTCCATAGCATGGGGGAGTAATACAATTTATTTTTTTTTAAGCTGAGATTTCAGTGATAGCTGTTCTGCTAAGTCTCCTCAAAAGATGCTGTTGCAGTTAAGTGGCACATGCCTGTCTAGCATTCTCTGTTTGAAGAGCTTTTAGTGTTGTGCTGTGTAGAGTTGGTACCAAAGACAGACTGGTGCATTTCTGTGAGAGCTACTTACTCTGCAGGGTGGCAGTCCTCATTATAGTGGAAGCAAGCTTCTATTTTTCGTACAACTTTGTGTGTGCTAGGCTTTGTATAAAAGACAAACAAAAAAAAAGACAAACGCTTTTGTCCCTCATTCCTTCTCGAATTCCTGAAGATGAAATGGGATACACTTTGCTGAGCTAGAGGACAGCCCAATAAAGGTGCTTGGTGCAAAGGCTTTCCCTCCTGGACCATCTGTAGCATAACTTTCCTACATTGAGGTACATGTTTTTTTGCCTGCAGCTTTATTATACTTCTTAACTGTTTTCCTTTTCCTGTCCAGAGACAGCCCAGTGGTGAAAGGAAACTCTATTTTGGCCTTAACTGGTCTTGCAGTTGCTGTAGCCAAATACGAAAGCAGCCTTTCCTCAGACACTGAAGGGATGGCTACGGTGAGTCAATCTGGGAAAGAGATTCTGTGCTTTTAGTGGAATATCATGAGGCAATATGACCAGGTATTTGGGGAGCTGGTAAGTGGATGTTAAGTACTTCAAATTTTGAAGTTCAAATTTCACCCTGCTCAGTGAATGCTATCTGATAGCTGCTGTGTGATCTATACAGAAGCAGTCAGAGTGTTTAGACGCCTTCTCACAAGTAACATTGACTAATACATTTATTTGTTGGGTTTGACAGATAAGATAGAGGTCTGGTGGACACTGAAACCCAGCCAGCCTCTTTTCTCTCATTTTTCACTGAATAGTATCTGATCAACAGTAGTGTCTGGAGGGTCAGCATTGCCAAGTAAATCATTCTACTTACTGGCCACAAAAATGACAAAATAATCTTATTCCTGATGGATCATCAACTGGAACATCTGCTGCTGAGCTTCTGTTCAGGTAGGACCTGGTTTAAGAAGAAATAATGATTAATATTTGGGTTTGGTTTTTGCAGACTGAGCCTGGTTTTCTTCCCACAAAAGACTGGATTTCTATGGTCACAGAGACCCTCTGCAGTATTGTGAATAGCCGCTATCACCCTAAAGGTCAAGTCTTCCCATGGTTCTACCAGGTATGTGTTGTAGTGTTAATTAAAGGCAAGAGAATATATCTTTATTTTGTACCTGGAGTTCTTAGTGTGGAGTTTCCTGATTCTCTTTGCCCTGTAGTAGTTGTAACACAGGAGAAGGAAAAATTATCTTGTTTTTGTTCTTTTTGTTTCATTGTGTTTTCTGCCTCTGTTTGCATTGAGTTTTGTCTCTGTTACCAAAATAGTAAAAACTGAATGGAAGGATACATGAACAAAGGAAACTTAAAACCAAAAAAGCCCTCCAAAACCTAGAATATTCAACTTGTATGTACAAAACAAAACCTTCTAATGTGAAGAGATTGTCCTTAGACCACACTATCAAACTCTTTAGTGACTGTGACACCATTCCTTAGGGCTCTGAAATGCATACTTCCTCAAAATCTCATCATTATGGAGCCAGTGATTCTTGTTTTTACAGTAGCTTTTGAGCCACTGAGGGCCAGTAGAAGTTGTACCATATGAGCTTCTAGTGTGATAACCAGCCTGAAATTCTCAAGCCATGTAAGTATCATGTACTTCTTAACTAGGACCTGGAGATGGACTGAGTATAGAGTATAGAGAAGCTCAGTATAGACTTTAAGGAATAGGTATTGCTTACTCTTGACTATCTGTAGTCAAAATGACCAGATTGGAGATTGTGTTGTGGATGGAGAAGAGAAGTAGGGTCCTCCACGGCCAAATACTCACCTGCTAACTTATCATAATATTTCCTAACCAAAATTTCATTAGTTGCATTTATGCATGGCATTTAGTCCAGTCCATATGTTGGCATCAAAAAGCTGAAAATTACTGATGGACCTGCGTCAGCTCTGGCACATGACCTGTGTCATTGCTGATAGGGGACATAGATCACCAAATCAAATGTAGTGTTAAGTAAATACTGGATTGGTTGGATGTAAGGAAATTCACCTACTTGGTTGGCACTAGCAGTTCTTGCCGAATTGTTCTGTGACACCTGCCTTTGAAAATAATGCTGTTTAGGAAATGCATTTTGAGATAGAGCAATGTGACAATGTTTCATTTCTAAAATCCACTCTGTTTAAAAAAAAATAAAAAAAAAAAATCATGTTTGTAAAATTCTAAGGCACTCTATAGAAATCACTGTCTTGCAGAGTGCCGTGCATCCTGATGGGATTTTTCTTCATTTCCTTTTCAGGTTTGCATGTGGAAGTTAATAAATATATATTAGGCTATTACTTACGATCCATCCAGTGCTTTATAAGTAGAGGTAGATGTATGCATTTTACTTTTCAAAAGGGCAAGGAATTAAAAACCTTTCTAAGGGATCTTTTTTCTAGAAAGCATCTCTACTGATTGTCTTGCAAGATCTCAGGATATCTTGTTGTCCTAGATGTGGTGCTTTTTCCAACTCCCTAAATTCTTGATTTGTATAATTACAGACGTACTTTAACATCATGGTTGGCTTCTGTTTGCCCTTCCGATCACGCTGCTGAATATTTTAAGAAGGAAGGTGAAAACTAAAATAGAGCAATGTACTTATGTGCAGACTAGCTGTTAAATTCTAGTTGCATCCTGTCTTACCCTGTGTTTACAGTTTCATATGTGACAATTTTATTTACACTTAGAAATTATATTCTGTATTACCCTAGTTTTAAGCTGTTTGAAAGGTAAGGCAAATAGAAAAGTTACCACAGGCAATTCCATGAAATACTGTTTATTGTCAGATTGCAATCCATCTGTGCTGTTGTTTGCTCTATAGGTATTTATTTTCAATTCCTAAATTGCTGAGTATTACTGCCTGGAAAGGAATTTTATTTCCTTCTCTGAAGAGGAAAAGAAAAAAAAATTATCTTTTTTTCTGTTTTTCTAGAAATCTTATTCAGGCGAAAATACTGCTAGTATTATAGCTCGTTCCTGTGCAGCCACTGCTTTGTCTCTCCTGGTGCCAGTTTTCATTGTATCATGCAAGGAGAGGGTTGAGGAGGTCCTGAAAATGCTGACTGACAGGTTACCTGGGAAACCAAATGCTGATGAGTCTCAAGCCGTTCAAGTCCACATGGGCCTTGGTTTGGGAATGTTTATCTCACGTTTGTATGAAGAAAAAGTCAGGTAAGGATTACCATATAACATACATGTGCAAATAACTTCCTTATTTTTCCTGCATGTGGCCTTAAATTCTGAGAAGTTAAGGTATTTACAAGTCAAAAGTCAATGATTCTTGAGAGGCTTTACAATGTTTCTTAGAAGGTGTCTTTGATTATGAGTGTTCACCACCCCGCCCCTGTGCCATCCTGGATATTTTGCCATTCTTTCAGGATGAATTTCATAATATCCTACTGTACATGTGCAAAGCAGTCAGCTAGAAGAGCCACGCATATGCTTTTAAAGGGGACCAGCTGCTCTAGGAAGTTTAATCGTAAAATAATTCAGTTCTTATCAGTTCCTTTCTAAGTGATGGTCTGGACACTGCATAGTGTCCGCTTACATCATGTGAGTTGCACATATAGGGACGGAGCTACAACCACCATTTTGGAGTATGTGAATCTTTGTTCTGGGAGTTGGTTTGTTTGGCAGGGGGTATGGACATTAATAAATTTATTTTAAAAAATTCTTATGGACTGTACCAGTTCTTATTCTTCTGCTACCCTCCATAATTTCAAAGCATAATCTCACACATTCTTCTAAGCATTGACTTGCAACAATAGCAAAAGTTGTAGGGATGTAGCTATAGCTAATATCAAATAATAGAGTTAGTTTGTGTTAAAAAACTCACGTTCATTAAGTACATTAAGTTTGTTAAGTACATGTTTTGTGTACAAAATGTGTACATGTTTTGTAAGAGGGGAGTCCCTATGATGTCTTTGCTGTGAGATCTAAGTGCTTCCTTTTTTATCAATAAGTTAGTCAAAGAGGTGGTGAGAGATTTATGGAGTTAATTTCTTAAAATGTCATGAATTTTCAGCTTATAAATAGTTACAAGTCTAGCTGAGAGTCTCATTCTATGAAGATCTCTATGAAGATCTCTTACTGTCAGGCGTGTTTTACAAAGCCTGGGTGCTGAGTATCTTTCTGGGTGTTGTGTAAATAATGGTTGCCAGTTATTGTCTGAATAGGTTTTTACTATTTGTATTTGAGTATGTTTACATGAATATGGCACAGAGACCAGTCATACAGTTAACTGGTCTCAGACTAGTATGAGAACCTGTTACAGCAAGAACTCTATTTACTCACACATTCAGTCTTAGCAGGAGGTTTAATATCCTGTATGATTTAAAGAGCAGAGCTACATGTTGCATTTTTTTTTTTGTTTCTGTTTTGTTTTGGTTTTGTAGTGATGTACCTGGTCAACAGATGAACCTAGCTCTAATGAAGTCCCTGGATGTGCTGGAAGACTGCTGCTTTGACACCAGTCTGGAGTACCAGTGAGTTTCTTTTGTTACTGATGATATTTTGTTTTATTTTAGAGTTCTGCTTTTTTAATGCATGCTTTTATTCCTTAATTCTACACAGAAGAGTGTAAGGATAGGATAAGGAGACAGCCTGTTCTGAGTACTTCCATAGAGTCACCAGCTCTTGCCGGCTGGCAAGGACCTTGAGAGGTCCACATGCCTCTCCAAAGCAAAACTCAGCCATGGACTTGGACTACATTGACCAAGGCTTTACAATCAGGGTTTGAAACCCCCAACACTGGACACAGCACAACATCTCTGGACTCTGGCTCCACTTTTGGGCTGTCAGTGTCTCCATGTAAAGATCTGATGTTTCAGCTTGTGCCCACTGCCTCTCCAGTCTCCCACTGTGCAAGAGCCCAGCTACCTCTCTTCAATCCTTTCCTGTCAGTGCTGGAAATGCTGTTGAGTGGCCTGGCCGCAAAGCCATCCGTTCTCACAGGTGTACCAACTGTGGTCCCACGGCCTCTGCTCTCAGGGCAAGCCCTCCAGCAAGGGCTGCATCAGCAGCCTCCCATGAACTCGTTCCAGTTTTGTTGGTGTCTGTCTTGCATTCAGAGCAGTATTCCAGGTGTGCTGGTGAGCAGAGGAGAGGGGTAATCCTTCCGCCGGCTCTCATGGCTGTGTGTTGCTTATGCTGCCGTGTGCTGCTGGCCCTCATCACTGCCTGGGTGCCTGTCTGGCCCTAGTTCTGCCCCCCCCGCCAGTGCCCAAGGCTGTCCCCAAGAGCTGATGCCCCGACACTCTGGTTCCAGCCTGTCTGTTGCCAGGTGGAGGACTGTGAGTTGGTGTGTGTTGAATTTCAGGATATTCCTGCCGGTTTATTACTCTGTGTACTATCTCTTCTAAGTGAGTGTGTGCATAAATAAATATAAATATATAATACTTCATATAAATGTATGCACATGCACACATAGCTAACACACACGTAATTTTTCCGTACAGTCCCTAGTGCAAGGAGAAAAGAAGCCATGCCCACTGCTGCTAATCCCTGCCAACGCACAAGTAAAAACCTTGGGCACGTGTAGAGAACCACAGAGTCTTGCTCATGGGCACTGAGAAGACACCAGCAGTTCTAGGAGCTGGGTTGCTCATCTTACCTACACCTGTTGATTAGTGAAAGATGTTTTTGAAAGTCATTCCTTGATGCTCTTGGGTGGTTGCCAAGGTGGTCAGTGAAGTCTAGCTGATTCTGCATTGCAGCCTGTTACTGGAATGTGCATGTATGTACAACACAGTGTGAGCTCCTGGAGCAGCTGCCTCACATGGCTTGTTTATCTGGGAGAGCCAGTTAATTTAACAGCTCTTAAATACTGACTAAAGCCTGTTGAATAGTGAGTAAAGCAAATGCATTTCATTTACCCAACTGAGGTTATGCCTCAAGTGTCCCAAAGAGAGGAGCAGCCTACCAGCGGGGCAAGAAATTATTGAAAGGTATTGCACAATTACTAGCCTTGGCAAACCTGGAATAATTGAACAACAAAACACCAGCTATTTTAGCGTAGTAGTATGTGTCTTTCACAGTAGTCAGTTTCCCTTTTAAATCGGGGAAGGAAGTGCAGTATCTTGAGTGCTGCCGCGGTGTGGGTGCACGTGGTTTGATTTGATTTTGAACATTATTCTGCCTGGCTCTTCCCTGTTCAAAGGAAACAACAATAATTCCTGTTTGCTTTTGCATTCCCCTTCTCCGGGGAACCTTCTGAAAAGCCGAGGGGTCACAGTTGCACACCATTGGACTGCGAACCTGTGTAGCTTAGTCAGGATTTGGGTTCCCTCTTGAGTGGTGCAGGGTGAGACACGTGGTGCACAGGGTCCATATCAGCTGCATCGCTTTGTTACACCTGCTGCCGCTTTTTTGTGCAGCCTCTGAGCTGGAGATAAACGCCTGAGAGAAAAGCCGTGCTGGGCTTCTCTGTCAGCGAGAGGTGGCCAGCAGAATACAAAACAGTGGCCAGCGGGAGCAGGAAGATGGACGGGTGGGTAGTTTTTTATTCTGGATGTAATGGCTGTATTTTTTTAAAGGTTAATGGTAAGTTGGTGTCTACTGTGAGCACTCTTTGTGAGAAAAGATGGAATGTAAAGCTGTAAATCTTGCAGTCTTGTCCAAGTTTGGCGTTTGTCTACTTTTAAAGTGCTGTGCGCTTTTTAAACACAGCAAGGGCCTTCGCAGCCTTTCCTGTGGTGCGATAGGCACGGCCAGCTGTGGGCCCTGTTACACCGACACTGTCATCAGTGTTTCAGCCGTGCTAAACTGGCGATTCTGTTCTTTTCCGTTAAAACAGGTGTTTTGAGAGCAGGGGTGTTGGCAGTACGGAGGCGGGAGGGCGGAGTTCCCGTTTTTGGGAAGGTGGGCGGTCATCGTCACCGCTCCTGCGCCTGTCCCGAGGTCAGGCCTGGCCCGGAGGCCGCCGCGCGCCGCCCGCCGGTGCCCGCGCTCATGCTGCCCCCTAGCGGAGCGCGCCCCGCGCCGCACCCTGCCGCCCCGCCCGCCCCCGCCCCATCAAGTCAGCCTTGACGGGAGTGTTGGTTTTACATACAATTTTCTTCATTTCATTAGGAGAGTTCTCTTTTTAAAACTGGAGGGGACAGGAAGAGGTGAGAAAAATGAAGACAACAGAGTTGTATTCAGTAGGCAGCAAGTGCCTGTCCCTGAGTCAGTGCTTTAGCTTGGTGAGAGTCCACTCATATTCCGTCAGACTTTCTGTGTCTGAGTTGTATAAGATACTCTAAACTTAACGTTTCCTCTCAGAAAAGGTCACTATGAGAATAACACACATAAATCAGTACTCTTTTTATCTCTTGTAACCACACAGGAAAAAACAAAACAAAGGTGAAATTCATAATCTTTTTAAGGGAGAAAAGCATTTCAGATGGTTAAGCATGTTCCTATGATGCCTCTTCAGGTTTTTAACTGAAACAGAGTTGCGTAGATTGCAGAGCCTTCAAAGCTTTGCAGTTAGTCCTGATTTTAAATGGAATGCACTCAGACTTTATCAAGAGATCTGTGTGTGTACCTTAAATCTACCTGTATGTTAGAAAGAAATTGAAATAAGTATATTTTTAAAATATACTCATACACCACTTTCACTATACACATGTATGGAAAATGTGCATGACAGGTGATTTAAACAGTTCTTTATGGTAGCATAATAGATTTTGTCAGACTTACTGATTACAGAACCTATATAACAACTATTTTTTTCTCCCAAGTCTGACTTCCATAGAGCATAGGTTCAGCAAACATGTACACTTATGTCTGTTAACATTTCCAGTTATTCATGTAGATTACATTCAATAGATTGTCAGATCACCCTCAGTGTAGCGGAAAAAATAATACGTAATTTAAAAGAAAAAAAAAAAACAAAACAAAGGCAGGGTTCCAGTTGTAACAGTACAGCATATGTGTAACAAACATATCAGTGCATATGGTCCATATACTGCAAGGTTTTGTTTCCACACCTCCTCGCCTCTCACCTTCTTGCAAACAAAGGAAAACATGTTGAAGGTTGGGTTGACTCTGACCCTTCAAAAGCTTTGCATGTAACAAGTTTTTGAGGCTACCAAGGGCCAGTAGAGTTTTCTGGCTTGCCTTTTTACATTTCCTATATTGAGGATTAATTCTACAAGATCTTTTCAAATACTTCTTGTATAAAGTTTTTGCATGGCAGAACTAGCTAGCATCTGTAAGAATAAATGTTTGAGAAATAATAAATGCTGATACAGATTGAGTAAAGATGTAAAGAGCAAATTGGTATAAAACTTGAAATACACAGTAGCCTTCCTTTAAATTGTTGTATGGAGGTTTAAACTGACTTGCTTTTTGTGGAAATTGCAAGATCGGTAGCTGTTTGATTTGACTTTAAGGCATTTTAAATCAAAACTGTCATTAAACATTTATGTTGTTTTTACAGAAACCTGTCAAACTCCACTGACCTTAGGATTATCAGGAAAATAGCAGTTTTCCTTCATCCTAAAATACAAACCTCTTATTTTTGTTTCATGATTTATTCATTAAGTCCTTTGTTCTGGGATGTGATGGACTGTACTGCCCTGTACAGGACCAAGTTACATTATTGAGATAAATGACAGTAGATTCAAAGACGAGTCATGACAGTAGTGCACTGTCTGATGCACTGGCAGTAAAAAATGTGAGGGAAGTCTGAGATATCATGTGGATTAAGTGCTTTTAAATATCAATTTTATATAGATCACAAACAAGGTGATCAAGTGAAAAAATCACTAGTTACAAAACAGGGGACAGAAGGGGCGAAGTTTTAGTCTTACTTCAGTCCCAGTTATGTTTTGGGTCTTTGCTAAGAGTCAACAACATAAAAAATTGCAGCTCTAATTAGGAAATTTGTTTTCTTTCTGCATATTTTTGTTAACAAGCAATAATGTAATATTGTGTATAGAACTCTTGTGTATAAGCCATGTCCTTATTTTGTTGGCTGTTCATGAATTCAGATATGCTAGTTACTTTAAAGTGTTGATTCTGAAAGTTTGTTTCATCTTCTTTGCTGAAAGAGGAAGACACCACTCCGAGTCTTCTAGCCACATTCATAATTTTCATCCCCAGTTGCTGAAAAGCGTTAGCTTATAAATATGACTAAAGTTATTCTTAGAAGTTTCTTTTTTACTTAGCTGAGTAAAAGCAGTAACTCTTCCCATTTTTAAGTTGGATAGCAGAGGCTTAGAAGAATGGCTAATATCCTAGCCATTTTATTTTGACTGTGGGCTACTTGCAGTGTCTGTCTCTGGCACACTCACAGAGATGCACAAGGGGGAAAAAAAAAAAATCTTCGTCTTCAGATAAGAGATGTTCTTTAAGCTGTTTGCGTGCCAATGAGAGATCACCTTCAGAGCAGTGAGTATCTGCTGTGCTTTTAGTGTCTCATGATGACAGCCAGAACTTTTTAGGAATTTTCTGACAAAAGTTTTCAATGTAGTATTATGACTCACGACAGCAAGTTTTCTAAGCTGAAACTTGCTGTGGGAGCATGGGTGCTGAGTTTAGTCGGAGTTCTCTGATCCAGAATGGAATTTCTGGTCAAATCTGAAAAAGAGACAGAGGCCGTGAAGCTGTTTGTGCCAGCTGCACTATTAAATTATGTACTTTGAAGCTGTGTTCTTCTTGTTGCAATTTTACTAATCCTCAGCATCAACCTGATAGTTGTGGTGGATGTGTCTGCCCTGTTGAAACTGGTCCACTGTCTCATACGCATATTTTAGTACAAGTAGATTAGAATGTATACCTGACACTTGTGTTCTGAAATGCAGGTGAATACCTTCATCTGTACAGCCATGTTAGCAAGGTCTTTTTGCTCAACAACCTGTGTTGAGGAGAAAAGAGAGTTCAGAGCTGCCAAAGCATATTTAATCCTTTCTCTTTTGTCTTCTCTTTAAGCACTGAATGTATTTTGGGAGTAGGACTTGTTCTTTCACTTATGAGTCACAGTAGCCAAACAGAATCACGAGTGCATGTTTCTGCTTCGTTGCGAAAACTCTGCAAATACCTGGACAGCAGCGAAGACGAAAGCAGATGGGTCCAGGAGGTACAGTCTATTTTACCACAAATTTGAAATCTTTCTTTTACTTTGCCTCTCCCTAACAACTATGGACTTTTTACTGAAGTTTTGTATCTGTAATACTGGAATGCTTGGTTTCTGTTCTTTCTTTGACAATATATGGTTTTGTATCTGCTGAAGCAAACAATAATAATAGAGTAAACTGTGATGCTGCACAAACATTAAGAAACTGCCTGAAAAGATGAGACATCATTCTACTTAGCCTCAAATTAAATTGTTGGAAGTTGGATCCTGAGTAACTATGGGTGTGGATCTCTTACGTACAGTTGTTTACTGCTCGTCTGATCTACTAGAAAGCAGACAGCAAGTTACTCTCAGGGAGAACCCTAATGCAAATACTTCCTTCTTCCTTATGCCTTCCGTTTCCTTCTTTGAAAGCTACTGTCACTAGTTAATGTGAATCTTGCTGCTATGGCCCCATTTGCTGTTCTCCTTGTAACTGTGTTTTGAAGACTTCAATTGTGCACTGCTAAGCTTGAGCATTCATTTCAGTTTATTTTGCCAAGATATGTCCTGTAAATTTTGACATTGTCTGTAGTCTATATGGTCCATAGTCATTGTACATAACCTTGTTCAGGTAAAACTTGAGAAGGAAAACTGATTAAATTGGAGGAGTTTACAGCAGTAAACAAGACTTGGAACGAGCAAGTGCTTTGCACAAAAAAAAGCGCAATCCTATACCTGATGTATGTAAGCCTGCAGCAGATGAACAGCTGAGTTGAATAATCTTTTGGTTTTTTCTAAGACAGTTAGTAGAGATTGGTAGTAGTATTCTCTTTCCCCTCTTGGTACTGTTCTGAAAGCTCTTTATTAAAGGTCTTCTTTTATGGAGTTTAATTTTCTTGGCAGTGCATGTATGTTGAAGATCAGCCTTTTGCAGTTTATGGTTCATGCATTAAAATGACTTAAAGCTATGAAATAAGTTATCTCTCCCCTGAGATCTAAGTGCTTTACTGAGCTTAAACTGGGTTCTCAGTTGAGATGAAAGGCAGCAGCTGTTTAACATCATGAAGTAGTTTGAGATGGGAAGCAGAACTTACCCTTTTAGATTAAAATCTCTGTAAGGAATTGTACAGATAATTACATGAATAAAATTTGGCCAGCACCCTAGGAGGAATAGTAGTATATTTATAAGATGCACAAGAGGCTCTTTCAGAGCTATAAGTGGCTGTAATATAATCCTGCACTTAAGAGGTATCTTTGGCCTGCTGCAGCAAGAGGTACAATCTGAGCATTACTTGCTCCGAGTCAAATTGTTGTCAATCCTGCTCAGTAAGTTAGGTACTCTCTACTTCTCCTATAGTCATGTGTTGTTCTGTTGCTTAGCTTTGGTACAAAGGAGATTAAACAGTTGGCATGGTTGCTGTGCGGAAAGTTGAGACTCCATTTCCTTATTGTCCACATTTATGGCTGAGAACAGAAAAGCGGTGTTGCGTGAGAGTCCTTCTGCAAGGACATGAGACGAGAGTCATGCCCTGTGCGTGGGAGACAGTTCTGTTACATGCCCCTCTTCTGGCCTTGTGGGCCTGCTGGTAGCCCTGATGGGATGACAGCATGCTGTGTATGCTCACGTAATAATAATAATATTTTGCTTGTGTTTAGAACAATAACTACATTTGTGTGGAGGATCAGGACTTTGACCCACTTAAAACCAGAAGTACTTCCAGGCTTTAGTTATATTTGTTTAGTGTTAGCATCAATGAAGAATCAATCGGAGAGGGAATAAACATCTGGAATTACGAATTGAAAGTGTCGTGGCTTTTTTGTCGTGCTGGCGTACAGCTGTATGTGCACATTGCTACGGTTAATTTGATCAGACACTGGTTAACAGAATTAATTTTATTTTTTTTCAGGTACTTGCCTATTCTGTGGCCTGTTCCTGTGTCTCTGCTTTCAGTGTTGGAATTATAGAAGCAGCTGAGGCTGAGGATGCCATGAACAAGCTACGGACCTTAGTGGAAAATAATCAGCAGGTCATAATTCAGTGTTTGGGCTTTGCTTCAGTTTTGGTTTTTTATCTGTTTAATATTGGATACTGCTTTACACAGACTGTAACTTCAAGAAAATTACATTTATCTACTTTCCCCATTAACTAACATTGAGCATGTTGTGCATACTGTGCAGTTACCAAGGCTACCACTTGATCTGTTGATGCATTGTCTACAGGTGTAGAGCAATTGTTAGACACTGAAATAAGAACGGATTTTATGTTTGATTTCATTTAGAAGGGAAGTTAGTACTTTTAAGTTCTTCATGTCTTTATCCCTTTGTCTTGCCAATTTTTGTCTCTTTCATAATGTGTTTCTTTAGATTCTTTTTCTTGGTAGGAAGTACATCTACTGTGCTCTTCCAAACTTTTGCTTTCCCTTAGCCTCCAGACAGTGCATCAGAACCACAGCCACATCTTCCTCCCAGTGTCTGTTTCTTCCCCAATGTCCTTAGGGTTACTCTCTAAAAATGCCAAAAATAATCTCCATATTTCAGTGTGTGTTTGTTATTGTTAAATGCTTGCCACAAAAAAAAGGGGGGAACGAAAGAAAGAAAGGGAAACCATTTTGAGTCAAAGCTGCTGTTGCACTAATCAACTGTTTGGCATGCTTATCTGGAAAACGAGAAGTCAAAACAAACTACCTTTGCTACAACTTTCTATCTTCTTATCAGATAGTCTGCTCTAAAATAAAGGCTCCAGAGCAATCTGTATGGCAAAGATCAGTGTTCAATCTCAGAAAATCCTGTCACTTTTTATGAGAAAGTACTTGAAATAAGAAAGCATCCAGTGTTTTAGACAAAGACATTACTTACAATTACAGGGAAATAATAAATATTTAAGTAGTGTTTAAATTATAAATATTAAAAAGAATACAGAATCCTTTGGTAGATCTGGTTTTTAATATATCTTTTTCACCTTACAGACTCATGGTTTTGCTTTAGCTCTAGGTGCAATAGTACATGGACTGTCAACTTGTGGTCATGGGAAAGCTGAAGACCTGAGTAACAGATTAATGCCAGCCTGGATAAAAATAGTGCTTGCAGAGGTAAAGGAGTTTGAATTCATATCTTGTTTTTTGCTGGACAGGGCGTGGTGGAGTTGATTTTAAACTAAGAGTAGGTACATAGTTTTCCTTGCTTCTGCAGGAGTGATGCTAAGAAAAGTTAGGACTAGCTGCACAAACTGTTCAATTGATTTTTGGAAGCAAAAATATATATTTGGACTATTTGCTTAAGGAAAAAATGACTTCTGCTTGGATGATTTATGGGAAATGCTTATCTCAACGAGATCTTAATTTGGACATCTTTACTAGTTTGGAACAATATCCAAGGATAAAATCTAAGTTATTGAATTAAGATGCTTAGTGAAATTAGATGCTACTTATCAAAGTTAGAATAAAAGAATGGTTATTGTAGTGCCTCAGTTGTTATAAAAAATTTAATTTATCTCATTGTCACAAAAATTGCATATTTGAAATCAAACTCTAAACTTACACATGAAGATTGCAGCTGAAGGGTAAGAATAAAGAAACTGTTTTGGAGTTGAATTGCCCTTGCATATTTCCTGTAATACAGGCTGTGCCAAAAGAAAGTGATTTGTCAAGGAGAAATGCATGATAATGTCAAATGGGGAGGAAGCTCCATATAAAACTCTGATTCACCAGGAGAGGGATGAATAATTCAGCATGTTGGAGTCTGACCTGAAAAAGTTGTTGGGGTGAGAGGTGATAGTGGTCATAGTTTTTAAGTGGAAAGAAACAAGTATTTTGTCCTACAGTAATGTTTTGTGACCACGTTGGCTCACTGATCCTGAATTATGCTTACAGGGTTCTCCAACAATGCAGCGTCTGGCTGCTGTCAGTGGCCTGGTAGCACTGGTGGGCTCTGAAAGAGCCATTATACAGGTGAGAACATGCAAGCAAGTGGTGCTTTTGTTTCTTCTAGAAACTTGGCTAGAAGGCAAAATGGAATTACATCCTCTGCATCCCTACAGCAGTGGTTATGTACCGGGGCATCCCATTTATGCAATAGTGAGTTATATTGGCTATGAACCAAGTGGGATAGAATTACAGTGTGTAAAATAAGGTCTGTTCCATTTTTTTTGTCATAAGGCCCACGTGCAGTACCATTGGGGAAATTTTACAGCTATATTGGCTTTTTCCCCTTCTCCTCTTCTCCCCCACAAAAAGACATGTGTGCAAATGTAATCTGTCTTTTCAGCCCCTGTTCTCTGTTTTGTTGTTTCCATTTTTCCCTTCATAATTCACTTTTTTTTTTCTTTGGCAGCTGCAATCTGAGAGCATTCAATCCTCCCAGTTTCAAAGTAAGCTGAATGAAGTCATCAGAACCCTTACACAGGTAAGAAGGTAGCCTCTGTTTTCTGCTGGGGGTAACGCACTAGAGTACTGTGGCATGTTGCACAAACAGGCCAAACTTGTTTAAAGAAACTACATAATGTCTGTGTCCAGCTTGAATGAAGCAACATAGGGAAATTTGTCTAAGTAGTTGTTCATTATCTCAACAGATAATCAGTTTTTCGGGGCAGATTGGCCTTCAGACAAATGCAGCAGGACTTCTGGGACGCCTTTATATGTCCTGTTTGTCTTCTACCCAGAACAGGGCATCTGGTAAGATGCTTTATTATTGCTTAAAGAACATCCAGAAGAGGCACCTAACTAAAAAGGCAGCAAGGGACACATTAAGACAATACAGACTAGGCCTGTATTGCACTCCTGTTAAATGACAGGCTTTGAATCTGAGACCTCATGGTCCCACGTGCCAGACCTAAAGCTTGGAACATGAATCAGTGTGCCGAGTATGATCCCTGCTAATCTGCTTTTACTTGCAGTATCAAAGTAAGATTCTAAGTTGTGGTCATGTCCTGTCAGTGCACCATTAGTTCTGGTGTTGTTTCAGTATCCATTACTAAAATAAAGGGAGGATTACACCATCGATAATGAAGCCGAAGTTGTTCACTTCGGTGTGAATCAAGTTGAGAACCAATAATATGAAGTGTAGATAAACATCCTCATCACAGGAAAAAAAAAAAGGTTCTTGGAGTTTTTACTTCTGTATAATCTTTACACACATGTGTGAGGTTAGATAGATATGGAATGTCTCTTTTGTACTAAGCTTTTGAAGCTCTCCCTTTTAAAGCCTGACTCACAGTGGCTGATAGATTTTTAACGATACATCTTAAGGAAGTTTTTATCCCTGGCTTTTCAGTTTGTCAATGAATTTGTTGGGGTTTTTTTTTCATATCTGGCACCTCACCAATACAAATGTTTAGCATGCCTTAAAATTGGAAAGGCCAATGCATCTATTGATAATCTTGTGGACTAAATGCTTTGAGTCACCTACAGAATTAGTTAGCTCAAACATAGCTCAGTTTGACCTTTGAAATTACATGGGAGCTGGAGGTTATAATTTCTGCTGACATCTTTTAGTGTTTAAACAGTCCATTTGTCTTCACAGTTCCTCCAGACTTTAGCTACTTGCCTGCGACCAGCTTTATCAGGGCAGCCATTGACTTTGCCATTGAAAGTGGAAAGAAAGGTAAGAAAGGATCAAATTACAGTATCCTCTGGGAAGTTTGTTATGGCTATAGAAGGTGATCCTAATAACCCACTTTTGTTTGCTAAGAGAACTTTTGAAAATACTAATTTGTACTTCACTGATTAGTGGGGATATTGAAACAAAAAAAGTGAATAACACTCTAAGGTAGGATTGTATAGTTAGAGCTTTGGTTTTCTCCACTGAATTTTTATGACTTTTAAAAATCTTTCTCTTTCCCTGTATGTCTGTGAGATGATATAACTTCCCTGTGGGAATGAAAGTCAAATCACTTTAAGTGATCCTTCGGCAGGCAAACTTTTTGCGGCCCCTTGTTTCAGTAATCCTAGCGTAAGATTCTCAGATAACTGCATGGTATTCAAATGAGTTACTGCTGTATGATAAATGGAAAGGAACCTGAAGAAAGTATGTTCTTACATGAGGAGTGCTAGTAAAAGAGAGGTGTCTTGGTGTGCAGTCTTAAGGAAGATGAAGCAGAGATTGTTCCTGTGTGGAGATAAGTGAGCTCACTGCTGTCCTTTTAAGCAGGCTTTGCTTTTCAATGGACATACACATTTCCCTTGCCTTGCTTTCAGGAGGACTTTTGCCAAGTTAACTGCCTGTGTTTAAGTAGCACAGTATGTAGCAAAGATTAGCACTTGTCTGACAGTTTTTGTACCCTGCACCTACAGGATGGGAAAGGAGAGCAGTGTCAGACAACTTTGCTGTTCTCCTACTAACAAATGCAAAAATACTGTCCTACTAGATGAGGAATATCTGTAATTAACTCATAATTTGGTTCAAGGAGAAGGAACCAGAAAGTTTCCATTTATCAGTTGCAAAAAGCCTTTTTTGATACGATATTAATGTTAAAAATACAACTGTTGATTACAAACAAGAGATAGCTAATTCTCAGATACAAAAAGAAGTAACTGTAATTTTACAGTGCTTTTCAATTCTTCACTACAAATTAGTCTGCAGTGCAGTGTTCACTTTTTTTTTTTTCCCTGAGCTACTTAGCCAAATGTGTGTGCAAAATTCAGAGTCTGATTGAATCTTTTGTTCCAGGCCCTGAATCTGTCCCAGCTGAGCTGGTGAAAGTAGCACTGGCACCCATCGCATTAGTTGGAGAAAGCCATCAGTATCCACCTGCAAACTGGGCATCCATTCTTTCTCCTTTGATGAGGCTGAACTTTGGTAAGATTAATAGTTTCCTATTAAGTCTTTTGTACTTATCATGAGACTTCTTTACTGACACTGCTTTCACAAAATTTAGAGCCCACTTTGGTGCTTGAAGTTATTGCAGGGATTTAAGTGTTTACTATGCTTTCAATACCAACTTTTTACTGTTTGCAAGTGTGTATTTGTGATTGCCATGAGGACGCTGTTTTAACTTAAGAGAAGACCAGAGAATATCAGAGCTGAGAAATTTGGAGCGGTATCGGAAATTCCCTAAACCACTGGTGAAATTGGATGGAATTTTTCATTTTAACTATTTACAGTAAGAAGAGCCCATCACAACTCTAATTATAACTAATTATATCTTATTTTCAGTACCCCCGAAATGCTGGTCCAGTGCCTGTGTCAGAGGCTGCTTTATCCCAAGTTTGAACTGCTCTGTAGTTCATCTAGCTGTCACTAGTCTGAAGTACACTTTCTACACTGGGTGACAGAGAAAAGCATATCCCTTTCTCCATCATTATTTTGTTTTTGTCAGTGCTTCTAAAAGCATTTTTTTCTTCCTGCTGGAGAGTAGCTTTGATCCTGAAGTATTGTCTTGGACCGCTTGTATAATATTTTTGTACTCGGGATATCTGCCAGTGCCTGTTATGGTTGATATAAGTGACTGAGTTTCAAACTCAGTTCTTTAAAAAAAAAACCCAACAAACTACTGTGCAAAGTTCCATATGCCCTTTTTTGATTCCACTAAGTTTTGTTCTCCTGATTTATGTAACTATTATTACTGGCCTTGCAGATGCTTTTACAACTGAGTTAAGCAAGTGCTGTTGTGTTTAAACTGATGAGCCCGGAATATGGATGGTTGTTCTTATTTCTTTTGGGTGTTTATTTCACTTGTACAGAATGCTTGTATAAGCACTAGAAATCATTGAACTGTCATGAGGAGCAACTGCATGCTAGATAAAGAAAGATTTGGTGACATATTAAACATTTTTGCTTATACCTGAGCTGCAACTTCTCTTTTACTTGGTATTCTTGCAATTGGTTGTAAAGTCACTTGTAAGAATAAGTGAAGTAATTTCCTATACTGCACTCTGCAGTCCATACCGATGCAAATTTGTGTGCAACCTTATGAATAGCTGAAACTTGTTAAATGTATGGGGAATTTTTTTATTCCTGTTTTTCACCTAGGAGTCTTACTTCTGTAAATCAGGGAAACTCCAGGGGAAACAGTACATCAGTTTTGAGGCCATGTTTTTATTGACTTCAGACAGTGTCATAGTCTGTGCTTTTATACTTAATTTCTCTTGTCTGTGCCTCTGTAGTGTTGTGGCAGTTGCACATCCTTCTCTCTATTTACAAGCAGAAATAGGTCTTGCTGTGTGCTGATGAGCAATATTCATGTTGTGCCAAAAAGTATTATGCAGAACAGTTGTATTATGACCTAACAGTCCGCCTAGAAATGTGGTACTCTAACGCACTTTTTCTGGAACAGCTGTATAATGAATATTTTTATGAAAATTAGACTATATACTCAATTCTTTCTGATTCTCTAGGTCACTGTTAGTCACGTCTAAGAATTTGTGACTGGTTTTATGAACTGTAAATGTTTCACAAATCCTACTCTGAAGTTTTGTTCATGTGTAAACATATTGAAGACAACAGATTGCTTTCCCATCTTGCAAGGTTTATTGCAGTTGTTGCTGAGCAGAAGCTCATAACGTGATTGAAGTAGTACCTGTTTGTTATTCAGTAGTGCTCTGAAGTGACCAGTCATAGGCAAATCATAATCTGAGTCTTAGCAGTCCAGTATAGCCAGACAGAATTTTTGAATTGGTTACCAAAGTATCTTGTTACAATGTCACACTTTGAGTTCTGACTTAACTGCTCATTTAAGATATTTTATTTCTAAAAGCCTAGACTCTTAAATTTTTTGCTTTGTTCATGCACTAATATTAGTGAACTTTATAAGTCATGCTGTATAGATGGCCATTTTCATAGAATCACAGAATGGTTAGAGTTGGAAGGGACCTTCAGAGGTCATCTAGTCCAACCCCACTGCAAGGAGCAGGGACCTCCCTGACTAGATCAGGTTGCTCAGAGCCCCATCCAGCCTGGCCTTGAATGTTTCCAGGGATGGGGCATCCACCACTTCTTTGGGCAACCTGTGCCACTATTTCACAACCGTCATTATAAAAAAAAAATTCCTAATATCTAATCTGAATCTACCTCCCTCTATTTTAAAACCATTACCCCTTGTCCTATCACAACAGGCCCTACTGAACAGCCTCTCCCCATCTTTCCTGTAGGCCCCCTTGAGGTACTGGAAGACTGCTATCAGGTCTCCCCGGAGCCTCCTCTTTGCCAGGCTGAACAGCTCCAACTCTCTCAGCCTGTCCTCATAGGAGAGGTGCTCCAGCCCTCTGATCATCTTTGTGGCCCTCCTCTGGACCTTCTCCAACTGGTCCATGTCCTTCTTATGCTGGAGGCTCCAGAACTGGACACAGTACTCCAGGTGGGGTCTCACCAGGGCAGAGTAGAGGGGGAGATCTCCTCCCTTGACCTGCTGGGCACGCTCCTTTTGATGCAGCCCAGGATGCGGTTGGCCTTCTGGGCCGCAAGGGCACATTGCTGGCTCATGTTGAGCTTCTCATCCACCAGCACTCCCAAGTCCTTCTCCTCAGGGCTGCTCTCAATCCATTCTCTGCCCAGCCTGTATTTGTGCCTGGGATTGCCATGACCCAGGTGCGGGACCTTGCACTTGGCCTGGTTGAACTTCATGAGGTTGGCACGGGCCCACCTCCAGCCTGTCCAGGTCCCTCTGGATGGCATCCCTCCCTTCCAGCGTGTCGACGGCACCACACAGCTTGGTGTCATCGGCGAACTTGCTGAGGGTGCACTCTATCCCACTGTCCATGTCGCCGACAAAGATGTTGAACAGGGCCGGGCCCAACACGGACCCCTGAGGGACGCCACTCATAATCAGTCTCCACTTGGACATTGAGCCGTTGACCACCACTCTCTGAGTGCGGCCATCCAGCCACCTCCTTATCCACCGAGTGGTCCATCCATCGAACCCATGCCTCTCTAGTTTAGAGAGAAGGATGTTTTGCGGGACAGTGTCAAAAGCTTTGCATAAGTCCAGGTAGATGATATCCGTTGCTTCTTTCATTACTGAAAGAACATTTTAAGCTGCAAAGCACCTGCTTAAGTTCCATGCTCACATTTAACAGTAATGTCTTCTGTCTAATGGGTCAAATGCTAGTATAATACTTAAATTGCTTCTTTGTATGTAACATATTTGTTACTAGTTATTCTAGTAAGAAGGAGGCTGTACGAGTCATTAAGGGGACTTTAAAGAGAAACCAATAGAGATTCCATAACCATCTCTACACACAGTAACGTTTTCCCACGTTAACTGCAAGAACACTGCAGCCAAGCACCCCCAGCAGTAACAGTGACTGACTTCTGTTCTGTGACATATTATATCAACATGGGGTACATGGAAGAGTAGAAACACATAAACAAATGGTAATTACTCTTACATTTAGCAGGAAGCAATATTGAATCATTTTTCCTTCTGTGGATTAAATCTTCTCTTTATTTGGCAAGGAGTTTTTTAATTCTTACTTTTCTTACCATTCGCACGTCTTTATTCTTAAGTGAATTTAAATTAACTTGGACAAATCCTTAGATTTCTTGCTGAAACTTCATGAATGGGAAGAGGAGACTTCTAACATGTATGGGTTAAAAGCTTTAAGCAGCATCTCAAGAAAAGCAAATTTGAATATAGTGCTCTAGTAGAACAATAACCCTCCTTTATTTTATGAGTTGAGAACAAATTTAAATTTAAAATAATTTCTTCATAACTTCTGTTTGTTTTCTTCTGCTTCAGGTGATGAGGTAAAACATCTCTGCCTTCAACTGGCTGTGACACAGGCCCAATCATCTCAAAATGCAGCAATACTTTTGGGGATGTGGATGGCACCTCCCCTCGTCTATACTCTCAGTGTACGTATGCCAGAAAATTTTTGAGACCTCAGCACCTCTTTACTATAAGATTCCTCGTGATCATGTTTAGGTTGTCTCACCAGAAAAGAATTATTGGGTTCAGAATTCTGCAGAAATATTGTTTAGCCAATATTTGTAGTGTGAGAAAGGCTATTCTGCGGCCTTGGAATTCAAGTCAGACTTAATATCTACTACATTGGTTTTACCTAGATTGCTTAAGACCTTCTTACTCTCTCTTGTTTCATGCTATAGCTTTGATAACCTAGAGATGTAAGAAGGTATGGCATGTAGAGAGAAAAAATCTTTCATTATACCAACTAATAGTCTTAAAAAAAAAAAAAAACCGGCCTATTTGTTCAAAAGTTTGCCTCTTCTTCCAGCAGTATCTCTTCATCTAGTAAAACATGTTACTTCTTGAAAACCTTGCCTTTGTTCTGTAGATAATCAATAGACGAATCTATACTATAATCAAATCTGAGCTTATTCTCCACTACAGTGCAGTTCTTATGGTACAACATGCACTCCCTGAATCCCACAGTGCACTTGTCTGTGCAGTTCTGTCATTTCATACAAGTTGAGGAGCTGGTTTATGTCAAGTCTCAGAAAATCCATTGTGGATTTCTGTGGTCTTTTCCAATTTTTCAAGGGTGTTTTTCTCTTATAATTTTTAATTCACTAGTCTTCACAGATATACAAACACTTGATGGCCATTTTAAGATACATAATTGGTAAAGTACCAAAAAAAAAGAAATATTTTATTTCTGAGCACCATTTTCTCACTGCAGTGGGGATTTGAAGTCACAAAATATGCTCGGCCACAGAGTGTTTAAGTTTTGTATTCCTTCAAGGTAATTATTCATTTTTCCTCACTAGCTAGCAGTATTAATGGTGCTGGGAGTACATACGTTTGTCCTTGGCTGTCCAGTCAGTCACTATGTCTTATATAGGAATGCAGTGGGCACCATATAGGAAAATCACAATTGTCCTGCCAGTACAAAGACATGGTATCTAGGGTTTATTGAAAGAAAGTTCCTCAGTTTCAAGGAAAATAGAATATTGACATGTTTGAACTCTTTTTCATTCAAGCAATTCATCAAAAGAGGGAAGAAGAATTGAGAAGTATTTAAGACTTTGCTTTTTTAAGTGGTGTTTGAGCCACTTACTAATATTTTCATCCTTTATAATAGTAGTTGAAGGTCAGTGAAGAGCTAGAATCTGAAGCTAAGCAAAGGTTTTTGCTTTTCAGATAAAAACACAGAAATACCTTTTCATGTCCCTGCCCCTATGGATGAAACATGTTGCAGAAGACAAACTACAGTCTTTTACAGAAGTGTTTCTGATTCAACAATTTGAAGTGAAGAACCGCACAAAAAACCCAGAAATGTGCCAGTGTGTTTTACAGGGGCTCTTGCAAGCAATGAAACTTCCAAACCCTCCCCAGTATTGCTGGAGCTTTCTGTGCCAGGCTGTGGAGAAAATATTTGAGCTTCTACCAAGTGAGTTTCAGGTAAGGAATAACTGAGAAGTATGAACATTGTAACTGGATACTTTTACTGATGGTTAAGTCCCATCTTTTTGCACTGGCCCATCAGATTTGAAACATGAAGTAAGTGTAAAATATTTAGTGAAAGTAGTTAAGATGCCTGCATAATTTCAATTTAAGTTACTTTCAGATATTTTTTAGAATATGACTAAGTTCTGAAACCAATTTCATGTACGCTTTACCCTCATAAATGATTTGGTAATGGAAAAATACAGTATTGGTACTGAAATAAATCTTACTGAAACAGAAGCAGAGAACAGTAAGAAGGTGGGGTTTTTTTCCCCACAAAGGATTCAGCGATTTAAAGAAATTTAAAGATTCTCAGTGATTTAAAGAAATAGCTAACTACAGAAAGTATCTCCGAGGAGGGGGCACTCTTCCATTACAAGTAAAACAAACTTTGAAACTTTTCAGATACCGTTATTCCTCAGTTAAGTACGTTGAAGTCCCCAGCGAATACAGAAGTTCTTAAGTAGAACAAATAAAATGAGGCTAGAGACAAGATTAAATATTCATCATGATCATGAACAGAATTCCTAAAATCACCACTTTTAATGATGAAGAAACCTGGAAGTATACATCTGAACATGAATTTACTTTTCTGTTTCCAGAGAAGCCAAATGGAAATGTATGTTGATGTAGCAAAATGTATCTCAGAAATGGCTGATTCAGAGATTGATCGCATTGTCCAGATCCCTAAGGTAATGATGTTTCACTCCCGGTCTTTTATCACCAAATCATATGAAACAAGCATGCCTTACCACAGTGGGAGCATTGGGAGCATTGGTTGTTTTGTCTGCCTTGCAGGTAAGAGTGGTTTTTTGCAGGCAGCAGAGAGGAGCAAAAGTGGTAAGAGCCCACATTCAAAACTTTCTCAAGCCAACTGAAGTACTACTGATTTCACCTGGGAGGTTTGAACTGGAGAGTCAAAGTAACTTGGTCAAGCTCAGACAGGGCTGTTAGCAGAACAGAAATGGTGTTAATCTTCTGAATCCCAGACCAGTGATGTAAACAGCAGACCACAGTCCTCTTTGGTTAACGTACCTACCTGCTTGGAATGGACTATAAATGCATCCCAATGACTAGCTGTGCTTGAACTGGTGGATCCTTACTTTGGTTAAAAATGTGAAATAATTTGACTGAACAACTTTTCATTCTTGATTTAATGTACTATATTTGCATTCACACTCAGAATATTTCCTGGTGGACAAGACAGCTAAGGATGACAATGGAATAGAAAATGTTTCAGCTTCCAGATCGCCAGTGGATTCAATTAGTGGTAGAATTCTTAGCAGGAAATGACCTCTGTGAAAGGACTTGATGGTTTCAGATCAGGTTGTTATAAATAAACATCGATGATATGAAACTGTGTTGTTCTGTTTACTGGCAGATTCAATAGAGAATCAAGCATTTAAATAGGTTAGGGAAGCTGAACTGTCATTCTCCTGTATCTCGTAAGTTTTATTTCCACACTGGAAAATGCCATTTAAGAAGACCTTTTTTGTCACTGCCATGAATCTGTCTTACAAGAAGATCTGAGTCTCCAGAACTGTCAAGCAGGCTCATTTCAATTAGAAGGGGAGTGTAAAATTTAAAGCGATATGAAAATAGTCAAACCATACTGAGTTGCGCATTGCTGGGCTATGTAGAAGCATGTAAAATTAAAGTAATATATAGTCTTCTGTTTCATAGTTTATCTTGAAGAAAAATGAGCTTGCTAGATAATCAAATAATTTCTCTCCTTTCTTTTTATAAAGAGGAATGTAGCATCTGCTGTTCCCAGAAGAAAGGTACATTTTAATTTAACGTATTTTTTTAATTGCATTTGCAGAACAATATAGAGAAGGCCACATTCACGAAAGTCTATTTAATTTCTCAAGGCAGACTGCCTCTGAAGAACTTGAGTGCTGTGATTGATACTGTGGCAGGATATCACCAGAAAGAACATGTTTTATGGATGCTCTTGCATAGTTTCTATCATGCTCGTATTGTGAGCCATGAAAACACAGGTAAGGTCAAACTTAAAGAAGAATCAACAACAAAATCAACAGATACGGATGAATCTGCACTGGTTGTTTTAAAGTAATTTTAAGATGGTTTAACCTAAGTGTTTACAAATTTCTCTATATTAGAAGCTACTTGATCTTCAGCATTTTTCTGGTCTTCAGCTATTTGTATCAAACATTGCTTTTATGTTTTTCTCCAATTCTTTGTTTCTGTGGAGCAGCTACGAGTCATTTATCTCAGGTGGATTGCAGTCCAGAGTTTTGACTACATCTGTGTCTCCTAGTCTCTTAGACTTACAGAGTAGGGTAGTGTTAGAAATGTACTAGCGCGTCGGAGACCAGTAATAGCGCAGCTCTGCTGACCTTCAAATCCAATATCTGACTTACTAGTGTGAGACACAGTAGGTGGAGGCCTGTTCCCGTGAAACTGACTGAACCAGTGAGATAGCTTGCTTTTCTGAACTCCTTGCACTGAGTTGACACAGGAAACAAATTGCCCTTCCTCGTCTTCATAACCATAGGAGATATTTATCTGGTGGGTTAATGAGTTGAACAGCCTCAGCTAAGGGTCTGATAAAGCACTTGAGCTGATGCAAGGGAAGTAGCAGAATCACACAGGAAGATAAAGGAGGGAGAAGCATGAACAGAGGGAGGCAAGAATGAGGTCTCCTCATTTTCATGGCAGAAGGATCTTTGCTTGTGTTCACAGAACAACTCAAAGCATTGTATTGCTGGAAGCCTTAACTGCCAGCTGTGGTTGAAAAACTTCAAACAGTAGTGAGTTTTGAATGAGTGAAATGAGACTTTTGTGTAAAAGAGGAGGCAACATTAAAGAGGCACATGTAAAGAGTACAAGGTAATGGTAGTGTGTGAATTGGCTTGTTCTCGAAGGTAGAATCATAGAATAGTTAGAGTTGGAAGGGACCTTCAAAGGTCGTCTACTCCAGCCCCCCTGCAAGGAGCAGGGACATCTTCAACCAGATCCAGTTGCTCCCCATCCAACCTGGCCTTGAATATTTCCAGGGATGGAGCATCCACCATCTCTCTGGGGAACCTGTTTCAGTGTTCCACCACCTTCATTGTAAAAATTCTTTTCCTTATGTCCACTCTGAATCTACCTCCCTCTGTTTTAAAACCATACCACTCGTCCTGTTGCAACAGGCCCTACTGAACAGTTTCTCCCCATCTTTCCTGTAGGCCCCCTTGAGGTACTGGAAGGCTGCTTATAAGGTCTCCCCTGAGACCTCCCCCCGGTCTTCTGCAGGCTGAATGGCCCCAACTCTCTCAGCCTGTCTTCCATGGAGAGGTGCTCCAGCCCTCTGTTCTTCTTCATGGCCCTCCTCTGGATCCTCTCCAGCCAGTCCATGTCCCTCTTATGTTGGGGGTTCCAGAACTGGACGCAGTACAGTGGGGTCTCACCAGGGCAGAGTAGAGGGGCAGAATCACCTCCCTTGACCTGCTGGCCATGCTTCTTTGGATGCAGCCCAGGATGTGGTTGGCTTTCTGGGCTGCAAGTACACATTGCGTGCTTATGTTGAGTTTTTCATCCACTAGCACACCCAAGACCTTCTCCTTAGGGCTGCGCTCAGCCCGTTCTCTGCCCAGCCTGTGTTTGTGCTTGGGGTTGCCCCGACGCTTTGTAGGAAGTAGAATGGATTTTGGACAGCAGATTCTGAATCTATGTAGTATATTCTGTCCTTGGGTTGAGGGCTTATTTGATTTGCGTGCCTTTACTGTATTTTACTGATCCACTCTGCACTGTAGGAGTATTTTCACAGCACTCCCCACGTTGTTGCCCAGTGTACAGTGACATCAGTGCTAGACCTAGCTGAAGTACTGGGGCAAAAACTTCAGGAAGGCTTTAGGCTTCTGTAGCGGTCATGTATGCAGATTGAGTTAGCGGGACCTGCAGGCTGCAATTATGTGAAATAATTCTCACTCAGCATTCCTTTTTCTGTGTGTTCAGTGTGTTGCCTGCATTATTGTCATGGTTTAACCCCAGTCAGCAATTTGGTACCATGCAACCACTTGCTCACCCTCCCCTTTTCCAGGGGATGTAAGAGAGAGTTGGGAGGAGAAGAAAACTCATGGGTTGAGATAAAGACAGTTTACTAGGATAGCAAAGGAAGAGATAATTATATATCTGTAAAGAACGGTAATAATAATAATACCTAAGGATAATAAAATGTACAAAACAAACAGTGCACTATCTCTCACCACCTGATGACCCAGTGACCGATACAACACATCCCAAGCAGCCACCACAGAATGAAAACTGAAAATGATCCCAAACAGCAAGAGAAAGAGAAGAGAGAGCCCACCAGCTAATCCCCACTTATATACTATGATGTTTATGGCGCTTTCTTCAGCCAATTTGGGTCAACTGTACTGGCTGTATCCCTCCCAGCTTCTTGTATCTGCATATTAGCGAAACCTGGGAAGCAGAGAAAAGTCCTTGGTCTCTTTAGCAACAACTAATAACATCACTGTGCTGTCAACATTCTTCACATACCAAATCCCATGCTAAAGCCAACACAGCAGCTACTGGGAAGAAAATGAGCTCCATCCCAGCTGAAACCAGGACAATTATAAGCAAAGTTTTTGTACTGTTTAAGTGTCCATATGCCTTCTGTCAGTGGGAACCATGAGTCAAATGTGATAGCGGTACTGGTGATCAGTGTTCTTGCACAGTCAGTGCTTTGTTGCTAGAGTGATTCCTTATGCTTGCTTTTTAATGAAAAATGGTGCATTGTAGTGTTTTATATCAGTCAGTGTTCTTGTTGTTCTTTTCATAGGAGTGCTGAAAAGAATGGACTGGCTGCTAGACCTGATGGGCGACATCAGAAATATAGCATACAGCTCAACACCCTTACCAAATGTTGATCTTAAAGAGGTACATGCTGTGAAAATAATATGCAGCTTTCAGGAAAAAAAAAAGGAGGTTTTGATGTATTTCATGTTCTTCCTCAGCAATAAGTTGGTGTTTTTTTTTTTCATGCTTTTGTATTTTAGAAGATTGTCATCTTACCTCCATAGAGAAAGTCTTCTCAATTTTTGTGAATGTATGTGTATGTAAGACTCTTACTTTAAATTATGATAGAAGCTAAAGGTAACTAAAGGAAATCATTAGTTCAAATTTACTGTATTTAGAATAATTAAAGAAAAAAGTTGAATTTACCAATAGAACTATCTAAGCAGGTCAAAACTGTACAACTGCTGTTTCTGAGAGGGCTTGAACAGTTTTAGGAGACTAATATTGTTAATTGTTGCATCGATTCAGCTGTTTAAATTTTCTGGTTAAGGTTGTAAAATAAGCTGCTGCTTAGGTAAGAAAGATATTAATTATGTTGCTGCAATGTTTCCCAACCTGTTGTAGCACTGCAAGGGTGGCCAACTCTAAATTCCCTCAACAATTAGCTTGCTGAAAAGAAGTTATTTCTCCATTTTAAATGACATGTGGATCAATCTTAATCTAAAGGATTATTTTAGAAGAGTGTGGCTTTGCTTTTCTTCCTGTAAACACTTTAGTTTGCTTTAGAGTTTAGGAAAAAAGTCTTATGCTGCTTCAAAGCTTAAGAGAATATTACGAACTTTTTACTTCTTGCATTCTGAATGTTAGCTGAATTTTCAGATGATTGTTTTGAAGAGCAAGCCACCATCTGGATTTTCGGTTTAGGGGGTTTTGTAATAGGGATTTTTTTTTTCCCTTCTGTCTTATTTATTTAATAAAGTGCATTTTTGCTGTTTTCTTGTTTAGTGCATAGATTTCCTCCTGTGGCTGTTTGCAGCTTCTGTGGTGACCTGGGCTGACCATGGTGCACCATTACTACTTGGCCTCAGTGCTAACTGGTCACTGTGGAAGCACCAGACAAAATTACCAGAATTATCTGAGGATTGCATTGGCAAGCACCCAGCTGACAAACTTGCTGTGCAAGAGACTCTCACTCTCCTTCCAAGCAGCATTTCCCTTCTGCTAGCTAAAGAGCCTTGGAAAGAACACACACAGAAGGTAAAATTGCATGTAGTGGTAAGCTATGTTTTCCAAGAGTCAGAAGGGACCCCATTTCTAGTAGTTGGTTCAAGTCTTAGGTGGAGCAGTTATTTCCTCTGTATCTATTGCATCTGACTTTATCTTGGTTTTTGTTTATTTGCAATCAGATATGACTAGTCTCAAAAGAGTGAATGTAGTTTCTCAAGTAAAATGTTAGAGTTGCAAAGAACAAAAAACATTACAATGTTGGGAGTCAAACTCCTTAAGAAGGTATAGCTGGGAGAGGAGGGGTGGCAGCTGCTAGTAGCAAGTCAGTCTTATAAACACTGAAAGACAAATCCTCTGTAGTTGTACATCACCACATTGGCAATTTAGGGCATTCAAAGATCTTCTGTGCTGTTTGTACTGTATGTGATTTATTTTCAAGTATAAGTTGAAAATAAATGTGGAAAATTGTGCCTGATTTTGCAAGCCGACTGTAGATTGCTTGTGGTTGAGATATGTAGAAATATTATTATAAACCTATAGATTAATAGTTAGCTGTTTTGTGCAAACCAGAATCCGTTAAGTACTGGCTCCTGTACACTCCTGTGCTCAGAGTTACCGTTGAAGTTAGAATGCAGAATGTGAAAGGAATGCAGGAGTGGGCTGTTAATATGCAAGTGCCTGATTAGGCTTTAGGGAAGAATTTGAGACTGTGCCCTGAAAATCACCTTGGTAAGTTTGAAATACCCTGTTGTCTTCCAGGCACCCTGTGCTGCCAGAAAAACAATGAAAAATTAAAGAAGTCAAAAGAGGGACAAAGACAGTAAGACTTCTGAAGGATTTGCAGTAAAACATTTGGACAACAGATTGATAAGAATTGTATTAATAGGTTAAAGGCATGAACAGGCAGGATGGAGGGAAACTCTTTACTGTTCCTTCTTCATTACAAAGAATTATTGCTGAGGTAATGAGAAGGAACAAAGGGAGGTTCAGATCCAGCTGTAGGAGAAATTGCAGTTACAGTGCAGTACTCTAAGGTGTTTGGATAGTTTGGGCAGAAGTTTGATTAACCACTGTTTCTGATTAGATAACTATGAGTTTAGCAGCAATCCGATGCTGCCTGTCAATCTGAAAAGAATTTGTGGTGTTCCGATACAGAAGCTCTTACTTTTAATTCAGATTTTCTTTTATATTTCAATCTTTAGTTTATTGACTGGCTGATCAGTATGATGGAAAGTCCTAAGGAAGCATTGTCAAAATCCTCCGCGAACCTGCTGAAAGGTAGTATATTTTTAATTGAGTCTTTATTTTTCCATAACTATCAGTACAGATCAAGATCCAGTTGTTAAAAGGGTGAGATTAATCTATACTATTAGCACATGCAGGAGAGCTATATTTTGTTTTTAAGGAAACCTTCACAGGTAAGTTAACATTCCTGTCTGTAACACTTCATTGTATTTGCTGTCTCATCTGCTGACACGATGTACTACTGAAGAACTAAAGATACATCTGGTCCTACAGGCATGTTTCAGTGATAGATCTATCAACTGTTTTTGAACATACCCTTCAAAATAAAATGCAACATACTATTTGGAAGCCATCGAGTACTAGAATAGAAATCACAGAGCAATTTATTCAGGTGCAACTGAAGACTGAACTGTGGGGAAGGGATAGGAGACAGGCAACAACAGCCTAGTAGCATGGTCTGACAAGATGAGGGTTGCTGAAAAGAAAGGTGGGAAGTACATGATATTTTGAATTACAGTAATGGCCTGTGTCCCTGACATGTGTCCCATTGCTCAGCTAGAGATGTAGGATTGTGAATACAATCTGTGCAAGTCGTTTTAAGAGGACATCACAAATGCTCTTAAGTGAAGTGAGTGTGCTTGTGCTTCTTTCCATTAACACAAGGCACCTCCTTTGGATCACCTGATTTGTTGGACCTAAACATGGCTTCTTGAAATCTGGTTATAAGTTCTTTGCATAAGATAATTAGCCTTTTTTTGAGGGTCTGGGATCTTTGGTCACTCTCTGATAAATTTCAGAATTCTCCTGTTGTGTCTGCTAATCTCCACCAGAAACAATGGTAAGGGTTGTTGGAGAATTCCTCTGTATATCAGAGGATTCTGACATACACACTGTATTCTCAGTATGCCCTGATGGAGATGAGTCATTGTTTCCCTTGAGCTTTCCATTGCTTTTTTTTGCTTTTAAGTACTTAAAACAGGAAATTCCCTTCTGGATGACAAGAATGTGACTGGTTTGGTTACTGGATTTTGCCTAAACGCATGATCCTTTCAGATTGAGTTGAGGAATCAGTAAATTACACTTCCAGTCAGTGAATTGCACAGAGAACTTCAGACATTGTGCTTCCTAGTGCCTCCTGTCTCCCCTGTTGCATCATTGCTTGTTGAATTCAAACTTTCTGCAGTGTTTGATCTATTTGCTGCTTTAAAGTGATAGTCTAATTAGCAGATTATGTGATATGATTTCACTAGCAGCCATACTATAAAGCACATGAAAGGCCTAATATAGCATCACATTTCAGAGGGGTGTAGAGACTACTCTATCTCATGAACGGTGGAAGTAGCATCAGAAATTTTCAGGCTAGGAAGTGAAAAAGTCATTAAAAGAGTCAGTAAAAGGGAACTAAATCTATACCTGTGTTAGTAAAATTATTAAGGAGAATACTCTCAGATCCCTTCCACTCTAGACTGTGCAAATTAATGTCATTTGTCCTTGTCTTCACAGTTACACTTCTGGCCTTGAGATCTCTTGCAGAGTTCAAGAAGAAAGCAGTGTGGACTAAAGCCTACAGGTGGTAGCTGCGTGCTGTATCTCAGCCGATGAAGAAAACTGTTCATACTTGAAAGCATGCATGCTACTACTACTCAGACATCAAGACTACCAATTTCAAAGAAGTTTCCTATCAGAAGGTTTTGGTGGTTTTTTGTTTGGTTTTGTTTTTGTTTATTCCTTTTACCTCCTCTCAAAGACTCATAAGATGAAAGCTAATATTTTTCTTCTCACTGACAGGGTGTTTTATTTTACAAACCACCTAACATGATTTGAGCTGTTCTGAATCTAAATGAGAAATACGCATTCAGTTGTTTCAGTTGAGTTATTTCAGTGACACCTGGGAGCCTCAAAAGCTGGAATGGAATATTCCTTTAACTCATGGAAGCTTTGTGGGAATGGATGGAAAAAAACTTGTAAAATTTGTTTGGATGTAGTCTATTTACTAAAGTATGTTTGCACTTAACACTTGTGAATGAGCATTATTTTTTAACTGATAACCCTTTTAGTAATAACATGATGCTCTTCTGCAGTCGTGATGACACATGGAAGGTACATAATGTGAGCACTGTTTTTGAAAGGGGTGGTATGCTTGGCAATTTTGCAATGGCTTTATCAAGATCATTGAAATAAGTCAGTTATCCTAATGGCTGCTATGTCCCTAGCTCCAGGACAGTTGTTTTCTTTCCACTTTTAATTGTCCTTGTCACTTTTATCCTCCTTTGCACATAAGGAGAGTTTTTCTCTGCCTCTAGGCAAAAGGGACAATACAGCAAGTCTTTTCCACTTTTGCCATCTTAAATAGTTTTGCACCTGCCATTTTTCTTATTTAATTATCTTTTCTTTCTGAAGGAATAGAGAACTTTTTGCACTTTGCAATCTTACTAAGACAGACCTTAAAATGGAGTTTGTATTTAGCAATCCTCCTCACTAGAGTAGACAAAAATTAAAGGAATAAAATTGTTTGGTGACTGGTCCCTAATGTCTTCCAAAGCAGTGCTAGTGAGAGAATTGTTGATTTTAACCAGCCTGCATGAAATGTTATCGCCCTGCATCTAGAAGCCACACCCTACTGCAGGAATTTTTTTAATTTCAGAGCTGTTAACATTTCCTCTGTGGAAGGAATTTTCCTTTAACTTCTCTAAGGGCTTTTCTCACCTGACAAGGTTACTGTGGGATGGCAGTGAGCTTCCCACAGTGATTAGACATTTCTTCAGCGATTAAGTGTGAGAGGGATTAACACAGTACTCATTTGTGTGTCCAAACTATTGTATAATAATGGTAATTTCCTGCTCTGTATGCAGATGTATACTGAGAAGACAGTGTAAAGGTGAACATACAGGAGTCGCTGAAAGCAGTTGTCACCGAATCAGTATCTCAATGCTTAACACTTCAATTTGTGTGCACTTCTAAGGAAGCTCTAACAAAGCCCAGTATGTCGTGTTTAATGGTGCCCTCTCTAGTGTATTGTTTCAAAATAACTTACACCTTTACTCATCTGAGTTTGCACATGTATTAGCATTTTAATTCCGATGAAAAGATTGCCTTTTTTTAAAGGAAATCTCTGAGTAATGCCCACATGCAGTGTTTTAGTTTGCATAGTGGAGCAGTATATTAACATCTGAATGAAACTACACTGATGTAGAAAAGGTAAGCCAAGGCATGGCATCACACCGCCTGAAGGTGGCAATAACGCAACTGCAGGGAGCACTGAGAATTTAGGAGCATATCTGAAATGCTTGTACACCAACGCACACAGTATGAGAAGCAAACAGTACAAACTGGAAGCCTTGTTCAGTTCCCAGAGCTAGGATGTCATTGGTATTAGTGAGACTTGGTGGAATGAGTCCAATGACTGAAATGCTGGAATGCAGGGCAGGCAAGGTGAAGGAGTTGCACTGTATGTAAGGGAGAGGTTTGACCATGTGTCCCTTACAGTTAGTGATGATATGGTTGAGAGCCTGTGGGTGAGAATTTGGGGGATGGAAAACAAAGATGTCATTATGGGTTTCTGCTGTTTTTCACTCATGAAGGATATACCACTAATGATTTATTCTATAGGCAATTAGGAGAAATCTCTGGATTGATAGCCCTTGTCTTTATGGGAGATTTCAACTTCCTAGACATCAACTGGGAATACCAGACCACAAACACAGTAGGATGGTAAGAAACAAAGATAAAACTAAAACACCTTCCCTCCACCCCTCGTTTTTTCCCAGGCTCAACTTCATTCCCTCGTTCCTGACTCTTCTTACCTCCCCAAGCAGCTCAGGGTGAGTAGGGAATGGGGGTTGCAGCCAGCTCATAAACCTTCATGTCTACTGCTTGTTCCTCTTCACACTGTTCCCCTGTTCCACCATGGGGTCCCTCCTGTAGGATGAAGTCCTTCATGAGCTACTCCAACATGGTTCCTCCTCACAGGCTGCGGCTCTTCAAGAACTGCTGTAACATGGGTCTTTTCCATGGGGTTACAGTCCATCTGGAAAAGGCTGCTCCAGTGTGGGTCCCTCATGGGCCACAGTTCCTGCCAGGAACTTGCTCCTGTGTGGGCTCTCTATGGGCTGCAGCTTCCTTCAGGGCACATCCACCAGCTGCAGCGTGGCGTTCTCCACAGGCTGCTATATGGATATCTTGTCTGGCCTGGTCACCTGTGGGCTGCAGAGGGACAACCTGCTCTACCATGGTCACCTTTGTGGGCTGCAGTGCCTAGAGCACCTCCTCCTCTCCTTCCCCTTGGTATCCGCAGAGCTGTTTCTCTCACATTTTTCTTCTTATCTCTCACAGCTGCTGCATGGTGTTTTTTACCTTTCCTTAAATGTGTTTTCACAGAGGTGCCATCAGCTTTGCCATTTGGCTCAACATTGTCCTGTGGTGGTCCTGTTTCGAAGCTGGCTGGAACCAGCTGTGTCTGGCATGGAGAAGCCTCTGGCTTCTCATGGAGGCCATCCCTCCAGCTTCCCCACTGCCAAAGCCTTGCCATGTAGACCTAATACAATATAATATGTCATGTTTTGTCCTACAGGGTATGTTAACTGCAGGCAGTTTGATGGCAAAAACATTAGATTGAATTTCCAAGGGGAAAAATGTCTGCATTTCACCTTCAGTGTGCTATATAGGTGTTTGATGTGAAATGTTCTTATTCTGGCTGTCTTCAAAGCTGTCATCCTACTCAGCTGCTCTATATGTTTCTTCATGTTGTCCACACTTGAATCAGTCTGGGTCAGAAGTCCATAGTGGAAGTACTTTGTTTCCCTAATAAAGTTTCACATTGCTACCTCTGTTTGACTCTTTCCTTATATACCCTCTTAGACTGCATGGTTTAGGAAGTCATACAGGCCTTTTCATATTGTGGTCATGTTCATTTTCCCTTTAAATATTATCTTCCCTCCAACTATTACTTGTCTCCTTCCCCCAAGTTTTTAGTCAAGCTCAAAAAATTAGCCTCACTTTTCTCTCCCAACTGCTTGAATTCAAACATAGGTGATAATCAGTATGGATGAATCACCAGAAAAGCCCCTGCCAGCCTCTAAGCGGTTATTTGTCCATTTTTGCCTGTACAGTCCACTGGGTTACTGTCTCTATTCTTCATGCCCAGCCTTTGAAGAGATTATGTTCTAGGAGCGTTCTCACACGTGGTCCTGCAGAAGTATGAGGAGCAACGTCTGAGTAAAATGGCTAGAATTTTGCACATGCCTTTTGGTAGTCATTCACTTCCCTTTAAAGAACAACATATATTTGGCCTGACTGCATCGGGCTTCTTTTGCATATCTGTCTGCTGTTCAGCATGGAAGAAACTCACTGTGAGGAAAGACGTTCTTAAGGGCTGCCAGACACTTTGTTATAAGTTTTTTCTTCTGACCCTTAAATATCCCCTTGAATATATAGTGGATGTGTACTTGATCACTTGCCTTTTGGTTTAGCTGCATTTTCTGGAATCTTGTTGGGAGAAGTGAAGGTTGGGCCAGAATGTGAGGGATCCTTTGTGAATGCCTGGGGCTAATCAGGATGTGACTCTCATAGGTTGTACAGTTTCCAGCTTCTGCTCCTTGAGAGATTCCGCTTCTAGCCAATTTAGCATTTATATATGTGAGGCACATTCATGTTAGCCCAATATAAAATGATCTTGTAGATTAAATGGTATTGTCATTACAGAATATCTGTTGCTAATGAGGGAAGAATTAACACCAAAATAAGGGTTGTTACTGTGATTGTGAGTGGATGCACTCTTCAGGTTTTTTTTATTTCTCTAATATATGATATAAAAAAGATATTAATTTTTAAAATGCCTGCCATTTGAAGTCAAAACTTTCAAAAGTAACTGGTCACTTTGAGCTACTCCGTTTTTGAGGTCCATGAGACCTGCCTTTTCTGAAATTTTTACACAGCCAGATAATGCACGTGCAAACACGAGTTTTGCATTGAAAATCTTTGTCTTATTTCCTTTTAACTTATGATATACGGCAGCCCCCTGGGAATATACTTCTTATTTCCAAACAAAACATGAACTTAGCTTCGCTTCTTTTTGATGTTGCCTGTCCCTAGGTGTGCCTTCTTTTCAGAGAAGAGGTTCTGGATGATAAAGCATATACCTGAATCAAAATACAAAGTGGTGTAAGAACAAGAGAGCAGAGTCCAAAGTGTCTTCAGTTCATTTAGAAAGAACAATATGAGCCTTCATCTGGCACCTTACACAGTTCCTTCCATGAACTTAGGAGCAGAACACTGTATCACAAAGATGTGATCCTTCAAATTAGTCTTAAAGCCACTGACAGAATGAAGACTTGGCCGTAATGCAGCCAAATTCAGTTCAAATTTTTCAGAAGTATTTTGTTGAGAAAAAGAGGGTTTATTTACATTGAGGTTTTGGAATGGGCTCTTTTTTTCACCCCTTTAGATAATCAAGCTATAAAAGTCTTAACTAAGATATAACTTCTTATGCCAGCTAGGAGGAATGAGTGAGGAGGGGTTGCACAGAATGAGAGTACAATCAAATGGGAGTTGATTTTAAAAAAAAAAAAAGGCAAATTTCAGTAAGTAGCTGTAAGGCCAGGATTACTGAAGCAACTTTTATATTTTTCTTTAGTATTTTTATGCCTCATGCACACCATGTCTCTTCCAAATTAATTTATTTGTATTTGAAAGATGTCAGAAATCAAAACAGCTAGTGATGACTTTTCCTGCAGTGGTCTGCAGGAGATGTGGAAGAGAGAGTTTGTGAAAGAAGCTGTACTGATTTGATGGTTTTTTTGTTGCCATAGGTGTCCCAGATGAGATACTTACCTATAAAGAGCACTAGCAGGTACGTTTTCAGAACATAGGGGAAGTAGATTGGGAAGGCAAATGGAAATGGTAGCTTGATGGAGTATGTGCCAAAGGATTCAAAGTAAGGCAGTGATACACAAATTGTAAATGCTGTAAAATTAAATGGTAAATCTTTAGTCAAAAGGAGGTAGAAGATCATCAGAAAGCTTCACGTAAAAGTCAGTTCCCTTTAATGCATAGATAGCTGTACTATATGCTGATTTTACCATGTCATTTGTATGCACATGCACTTTTTCTCCTTGAGTTCCATTTTGTAGGTCTGAGGTGCTAATTGCTTTTAATACTGGAATTATCAAGTATTTCCTATTCAATAACAAGTTCTGGCACTCCTGTAGTTGCACTGCTTCCAACCTGATCTCAGTAGGCATATTTCTTGATGTAAGTATGATAAACTGCTAACTATGGCCTGAGCCCCAGTAAGGTCAGCCTCACTGGGGTATAAGACAGCTTTGGGACTTGCTGTCTAATGTGGTCAGTCTGGAATGGGGGAATCTGTGTTTCATGGGGGTATTTTCCTGCTTCACCCAGAAAAAAAAAGAACGTTTTCCCATACTGTTTAAAAAAAAAAAAAAAAAAACCAAAAAAAAAAAAAAAAAAAAAAAGAAAAAAAAACAAGGGCACAGGCACACAAACCCCAGAGAATCCCTATCAAGAAAAAAAGGACAGAAAAGAGAAAGATAGGTGACATACACATTCATGTGAGAGTACATAAACATTCATTGCTATTTTGACAACACTAAAAGAAACATGTTATACACAAATGACAGTTGAATTGAGCAAATTTTATTGAAGAAGATTAAGGAAGCATCTGCTTTCCCATCTGCTTACCTTCGGCCAGAACTGAAAGAGGATAGAGCGGGATACACAGTGAGAAGTTGAGCCATGTCAGTGGAAGGTAATATATTCCCATCCTTGCTAGCATGTTGTAAGTGTACCTGCAGCAAGAGGAACAGCAGATGAGCTCAGAGGGAATAATCATGTCTTTAAAATAAAGATATGTTATTGAAAAATCCAAGAGAATTGCAGAAGAGTTTGGAGCTGCCTATCTGAGAAAATTTCAGAGCAATGCTGCAACAGTTTTGTTCAGGCTCTAATTGATGTCTAATATTTTGTTTTGGAAGGGTTGTCTGTGATGCTACCCTAGAGCAGGCAGACAGCGATACAGCCCTCCGGTCTGAAGGATCTGTCTAGCATGGTGCATGATTTCATATTGGTCCATCAGAAAAGGGATTTCAGATGGGGATGTTACAACTGAGAGGCAGGCAGAATATGGTCATGCCTTGGGATGGAGAAAATGCTAATTTATGACTGTTGAACTACTTAAACCACTGCTGGAGGAGGCTAAACAGCAAGGTTAATTACAGGTACTTAATCTTCTGTCTTAATCTTCTGCCCATCCCCTGGTCCTCAGAAGGGATAATAGGTGCAAAAAAAGCAGCTGTGCCCCAGTGTGTTGCATCATTTAATGCTTACTATGACTGTTACTTTTGCTGACTGAGAGACCAGAATGCCTGGGACTTCAGTCTCCAAAAGTGAGATAATCCTAGCTAGTTTGATATAAGTGGTACAGCAGCTTTCCAAACACCAGGGAAACAGGTCTAATAGCATTTTTGGTCAGCTGAAAGGCTTTTTGCCTTGTCATCTTGCTAGAGATATGAAAATGAGAACTTTTAAGCCACTGTTAGCCAGGGCTCTTTCTGACAGATGGAACCAGCATTCAAGAAACTTTCTGTATTTCCTTCTTACTCATTTAACTAATTTTGCATCACTCCTGGACTGTAAAAAAGTGTGATAGGGTATACATGTACCATCTTCCCTCAAGTTTCTCTTCTCTTCTGTTACCTCAAGATTGTCTCCATTTTTTTTATTTTCACTGCTTTTAAAGCATAGTCTCAACCCAAAATAAAAAGGAAACAGCTACTCCTTTTCTACACACCTTCTTAGGCTGCTTATGGTATAAACAGGAAAGATCAGATATAGAAAACCTTGCAGAATTTGCCATCATTGTATCATGAGCCATAATGCACTGCATATTTGTGTCCCTGAAGAGCTATGTGGAAGAACTTGTGATACTTAAGACTGGTTGGCTGAGATAGATTCCTGTACACTTCTAGACATGACCGCTGCTTTGAGATGCTAGGACCTGGCACAGATGCTGTAAAATAAATCAAGTAAGAATCCTAAATCTGTATGAGTTGTACTATGCATTATTACTTGTGTTGGTCATTTACAGCTACAGACTACAGTACCTTACCTATTAACTTGCCACTGTTATTTCTGTCATGTGGACTGTGTTCTTTAGCAATGATAGATAAAAATGATGCATTGACAGGACTATTATACCATTACAAGACTTTCCAGCCAATATTGTTTACACTTTTGTCCTCTCTCCAGCTCTGCAGAACCCTTTCATTTGAGATTAGGTTCTATTTTAGTTTTACAAACTTAAAAAATAAATGGGATGGAGCAGTAATCCAAATAATATGTAAAGTAGTAGTTTATTAGTACATATAGTATAAATACTCTGAAGCTGACTTAAAATCTAACCAATCCTACCTGACACTTTCCTTTTTGAGATCTCTTTTTATAACCTACTTTTCCTTTGCTGGCTAAATCCTTATTCCCCTGTCAATCCCCAGAGCAATGTATTTAAAATAGCAGAAAGCTATTTTAGCATCAATATGTGAAGTCTGTAATATTTTAAAGGAAAAAAAAAAAAAACCCACGTTACTGGCTTCACATATTGATGCAAAAGTCAGTAATGTGAAATTTTTACCATTATACATTTGCCACAGGGAGATTCTGGTAACTTTCCACAAAAATTTTTGTTCCTATCCATTTTGCCTCATGCATGTTGTCCCTGCAATGTGATATATTCCCTCCTACAGCAAAATTCTCAGCCTCTGCAGCAGGAGCTCTTGGCTTTTTGGAAAGAACAGTGCAATTAACCTGAAATAGTCCTTCCATCTTAGTAATAAGTTCTACCAGTGCTGCCTTACTGTGCTGTCTACCTTTGATAAAAGAGATATTTTTAAAAAATTAAATAAGTAATAAAGCAATAGGAAATTGCTCTTCCCTGGGAGGTAGTTGTGATTTCCCTCTAAATTTTTGTTTAAAAGGTTGAAGCGTTTGAACTACAAATATTAATACAATGATTTACTTCTCTAAGTCACTCTGCCTCTCAACTATGCAGGTTTTTATAAAAATCAGTAAGTAGCTTATAAGGTCCAAGCTTTTATTTAAAATGGATAATATGCTTTTCTACCAATTTCAAAATAATGAAATGAGCCTACAGCATAGTGGAGGTGGGGCTCTGCTTGCAAGAATGACCCATTTTCCCCTCGTGATTTTGCCGTTGGCTCCTTACCTGATCACATCTAATAAATTCCAAAGGAAAAATACAACACACACGACGTATTTCCCTTGAACTTCTTCCTGACTGTTGATCACGACAAATAAAACAATTATTCTCTCTGTGATCTGAAAATAAAAAAGAATTGTGAATTCAAATTCTGTAGCACTCATTTCTGTGCCTTTTTGGAAAGTAGGAGGCCCCAGGTGAATCCGGTTTGCTTTAAACAAATGCTCCAGTGAACATTTCACGTATTTGCCTGCTTCTGTTCAAGACCCCACTGGCCTCCAGCTCAGGGAACTGGAAACTGTTGCCGGCGGCATCTTAGATCTGCTGTGAAAAGGGTGGAGGTTTGCTTGCCAACAGGGATGATTTGGGTGTGTATTCCGGGAAAGCTGTGGATTAGCCAACTGTGGGAGCAAGGACTTCCCCCGCTGCACCCCAGTGCCTGGAAGGCTGGCGGGGTGAGCTTCCTTGTGGGTAGGCTACATGGAAGGCCGTGGGATACAGGGCTCTTGGGTGGGCGGTGTGCCAAACAGTGCTAATCTCACAGTCCCAGCTCTGCTTTCCATAGCTTGGAGGTCTGCGTCCCAAGGGATTTCTCTCATGTAAGATTTGCAGAAAGGAGGAGGAAGAGTAGAATTCCATATTTTTCTTTCCTTCTTATTCCTGGCTAGGAGAAGTGGATTTAAGCTTGTAATTTATGTGAATGATTGCCATAATATTTCTGTCATAACATTTTTCCAATGGTTGAACTTTACCTGACCTGCAAGGTGTGCCTGTACAGATGAAAAGATTAGAAGTAGATTAAACAAGCAGTGTCTCCACCTTAAAAAGAAAAATGCTTTGGCAATACTAAAGCTCAAGAAAATAAAAACAAGTGCATCTTTTTGCAGCTTTTTTTTGGACAAGTTTCCTATCAGTATCCATGCTCTGCCCTGTAAAATAAATAGTATAAAATAATAATATAGTATGAAATATTAGTATTCAGTACTGCCAACAGTTGTTTGTGAAACTCTTCTGGAATGGTACCAGTGTAGAGCGTACACTCTATTTGAAAGTGCTGAAGGAGAAAACATGTATCTGTTCGGCTGGTGTGTGAATCAGTATAGCTTCACTGCTTTTTTTTAATACCCGCTGCCATCTCTTCTGTAAGGTAACTTAAGTTTAATGATTTTCTGAGTTAAGATGTCAAGACAGTGAAAAGTCAGGAAAACGAAAATGGATTAACAAGGTGGTTTTTCTATGCAGAGTCATTCTTTTTCGCTGATTTCCGCCTTCCCCTTGCTCCTACCTTAAACCAAATAGGAACTTGGCCTCTCAATGCTACGTAATGGTTACCAGTTCCTGCGTGGAACGTTTTGGCTACAGCCTTTTTTTGCAAACCACATCTGTCAGATAAAGCAGCTGTCACTTCACTATTCAGCAAAATTACGTGAGAGCAATTTTTCATACAGAAAGAGAGCACGTCCACCCCCTAGGGATCTGGTTCCTCGTCTTGAAAAGCACTGAGAGGTCACAACAGATAAAAATGGTTTTGCTGCCTCTCACCCTGCCCTCACTGTCATCTTGTGCTGCTGATCCCATTGGTTCCTAACTGAGGAATTTACTTCGAAGAAGGTCAGATGTTGACAGACTTCTCTATACATGGGCCAGGAAACAGAGAGTGAAACGTAGTAGGTCCTGTGTTTGTACACTGATGCTGAGGAACCTGGCAAGAAAATGGGGGAACTAGAAGTATTGATGCAGAATTTGAAACCAGATACAACAGAGATAGGGGAAGCATGGTGGGACAACCATCACAAGAGGGAAATTGAAACAAAGGTAAAAGCAGTGTGAGCACTAAACAGGATGGTGTGCTGGAAAGAATAAATAAAATAGGAACTGAGTTAAAATTGTTTTGGTGAAGGGTTGTAAAGGAGTGCAGCATTGGTGATTTGGGCATTTTGTTACCGACTCTAAAATTAGACTGAGATGGAGAGAGAGAGTTCTGCAATATTGTTAATACAAGAAATATGTCAGGGAATTGCCACAAGGAATTGTCTCACTTGGAGACCAAAGCTTTATCATGCTAATGAAAAGGTGGACATGTTTTTAGATGTAGGAGCTGGCAGATTTTCCAAACAGTTTCTTGCTCTTCAAGAAGTGGCTGGGTGGAAAAGCGCTAGAAAACAGCATGGGTCAAGTGATCAGGAGCTGATCCCATTTCAGCGATATCAAAGGCTAAGCAGTAGACAGGTAGCTATCATCCCCCGTTTCAAAAGGAGGAGCACTGGCCACTGACACAGAGTGACTATGGAGACCCACAGCTGGCCTGGAAGAGGCTGTGGATTTCCTTCTCTCCCCAGGCCACAAGCAGATGCATAAGAGGCAGTGGGTGTTGCCTCGCTGAGGCTCAGCAGATTTCCCCCATCAGAGGATTCACACTTGGGAAGGGGAGCGGTGGAGGCCCTCGGCCTCACTAGCAGATGATGGAAGTCACTAATGGGACTTTGTAAGGCAGGTTGAAGTGCTTGCCAGAGCAGGGAGCTGGACCTGGCACAGAGCAGGTCCCCTGGTAGGTCTTCTGTCCTTGTTACACTGCAGCCTCAGCCAACAGACAGTGGGATGCATGGAGCAGCCATCAGAGGCCAAAAACTGAAAACTGCCTACAGCCTTGCTCTGGAGCGCATCTGTGGGGCAGGCCACAGGCCTGCCTGCTCCAGGCAATTGTGATGTCCTCACAAGGAGAGGCAGTGGCATCCTACTTCTTTTCTGTGTAAATCAGGAGGTTGCCTGCCTGCTTGCCTTTATTCCCCTTTGAGGCATTGTGCTCTTTACACCTTTAGGTAACCCGCATAAATCGAAGGTAGATGCAGGGGTTAGGTCAGAGGATGGGGACCTTTTCAGGCACTGACAAGGCAGCGTGCTACTTGAAGAAGAGGAGATTCCAATAAATGTCTGTTGATATTGTGCCCCTATACACACACACATCTGCATACTTATATACGTGGAATCATGTACATATATAAATATACACACATACATATATACACACATATATATATATTAAAAGAATGTGCAAAAAAAAAAAAAAAAAAAGGGAAAAAAGGCAAAACAGGAAGTCCTGTGTTTTCATGTTCATAAAGAGGAAGTATCTGCTGAAACCTCTCAAAGCATAAATACAATAGTTTCATTTTTCATTCCTTCTTGTTCTTTGTGTTAAAATCAAACTGAAATTTCCTTCCTCTCCCAGCACTGGTCTCTCACAGGATACAGCAAGTGTGGTAGAATGGCATAAATTTCCAGAAGTTAGCCTGGGCATTTGAAGCAAGTAAGTGAAACAGACCAAATTGGGCTACCTGAGGTTAGAGCATGAGCAGGCAGCCCATTCACTTCCATTGTTTAATAACTGTCACTGTCCAGTATTGTACTTGGTACCTGAAATCCTTACATAGCTATGTAATTTAGTGAATGTTTAAAAAAACCCAAAAAAGTAAGAAAAGTGCTACTAAATATTTTGATTAAATTAAAAACTAATGATTTTATCACAAAGCCATAGTACATTGCTCTTGGTCTGGTAAATCCAATCCTGTTTGCACAGAGTGAAGAACTGGGGGTTTGTTCACAAAAACGCTAGTCTTTTAGATCTTTCCAGCTGTCTCCCTTGATAATGCACCAGTCCCATCAGCGTTTACTCCCTGGCCAGACTACTAAATTTCATTGTCCTCTGTTTTGGCAACTCCAATGACATGTGACGTATTCTCCTGTCCTCCTCTCAATCAGTCAAGCTGCAAATGCCCTTTGCACCAGCTTTGTGACCCTCCCTTGTCTTCCCTTCCTCCAGAGCAGCTATCACACAGGACTCATCTCTCTCTCGTGGTGTGACTTGGCCTTGGCCTAGGCCTACCTAACCCTTCTCATGTGCCTGGTGGCCTGAGACTTTGTCCCTCAATGAGGCCATCCTGAATGCATTTTTCCAGAAAACACCTCTGAGTTTGCTTTTCCACTATCTGTAATGTGTATCTCAAAGTATTCCTTGTAAAAGCTACTAAACCAAGGTAAATGGCATATTAGGCAGACATCCTTCATTCAAACTCTGCTTAAATCTTGTCTCTGTTATAATGCCTACAAAATAACCAGCCACCCTGCTTTCACAGCTTGTTTTATTCAAAACAAGCTCCCTTGGTACTGCCAAAGCCACTGGTTCTCTCATCCTAGAGATCACTTGAGATGAACTTCACTGTGGATATGTACAGTGTGCGCATGGCCTGAGGGATGCATCTAGGAATACATTTTAAGCTTAGAGTCAGAACAGGTGGTGGGAATGCAGAACAGGGTAGCTACTATCAAATTCTTGCAGCTTTACCTGTGCCTTGACTGCAGTAGTCCAGTGGGCTGCAGTAAGGTAAGCATCTCCAACTGTCCTTACCCAGTTTATTGTTTAAAATAGATGTTGAGGGGTTTTTTTGGTTTGGTTTTTTTTTTTTTTCTCCCTAAGAGGCAGGGAGGAAAGTATGGCAAGGCACATGGCAGTACTGTTGGCACACAACTGCTTAACCTGCACTCCTACAGCAAAAGCAGAGCAACCCAAGTGAAAGCAGAGTCTACACCAAAGAGCTTGCACACCTCGCTTGGACAGCCTGAGGCTACTGCTAGCATGAAGGCAAGAGAGTTGTGTCTGCAGTGGGCGAACACTTGGGAAAAGAACCAAGTAAGGATCCAAAGCTATCTTTTCTGTGAGGCGAATGTTTGGAGTCACAGACCCGTATCTGTACCTGACCTATCTTCTCCATGCTGCCCTGGAGAGCACTGCTCTAATTGCACTGCCCAAGAAAGGTGACAGTTTTCTTGCTCAGAATATCCATTTCATATCTAGTGTCTTTTGTGGCGACACAGAGCAGTCTTTGTGCAGGCTTCCCTGATCTCTGCTTCTGTAGGGCTGGGTAGGAAAGGAATGGAGTATGTCAGGGCTGGGAAATGTGTAAACTCTGCCAGGACAACCCCAAATGTAACGACTATTAGCATTAGCAGGCTGCTCCTTTCTCCTGAAGAGATGATGTGAGATTTGTTACATGACACATTAGATATAGAATACTTTTTTTTCCCCTAGACTAGCGTGAAAGTGTGTAGATTTAGGCAGGGAAAAACAGTTAATTGCATTTTGACGAATTTGCTACCATATATAGTGAGCAGCATAAAGAACAGAGGTCTGTATTAGTCAATCAATTTCTAATGGAGATTTAAAAAGAGGAACATCTTCACCCATGCAATATGTCATTTGACAAAAATGGGCTATCCAGAAAACTAAAAACATAACCAACTACTCTTAGTCTTCTACCTCCTGACAGCAATACCAGTTTCGCCATTATTCAAATGCTAAGAATTGGAAAGGTTTGAAGGTAAACTCAAGACACCGTTTTTACTTTTTCCAGTGCATTAAGAAAAATACCAAAACCTGAGATTAACTCCCAGCAGAAAACAAGAGTGTGGTAAGTAAAATGTCATCTTGTTTTCTGCTATAGTATGTGATCTTTTGGCTGGTTGAATCGGCTGAAGGCTGGTTTTCTGCCTTCAGCTGAACATATGCCCTGTAAACCCCTTAACAGCATCAGAAACTCTGGATGTTGCCACAATTTGCCCATCGCTACATTTGAGAGGGCTGAGGCTCTTACAGCAAGAATATGCCAATTTTCCTTTCTTTCCCCTCCCAGGCTTAATTCTTCTTCAGTACCTTAATTTCTGTTTCTTGATCAATTCTTTTCCTTCCACACTCCGTGACCACCAGCAAACCCTGTTTCAGGTGGCTTGGTGTGCTGGTGGTTTTCTCACTGCCATTGCTTTTCTACCTCACAAAATCTTGTCTTGTGCTTGTTTACAAAATAAATATGTCCTTGTCAGTGAGGAAATGTCATGGAAAAGGATTAGTTGCTGAAACATAGTCTCTGAAATGTTGTCTTCTAGCTGTAAACCATTGGCTGGGGAGGTAGTATCCTCAGACACCTATGGTGCCCTAGAAATGGGGGCTGCCCCATATCTGCAGGTGGTCGCTCCTCTGGACATCTTCCAGGTCCCTGTTGCTGTGGGCTGGACATGGGGCATTCATTGTTCAGTTTCACACAGAAAAAAAGAAGGTGAGAAAGCAGCTTTTTCCCAGCCCACTTCTGAGGGCTCAGTTCTTGCAGTCAGCAAACCATGAGCAGACCAAGCTCCCTGAGGAAGGCTGCAGGTGAACCATTCAAGGTAGTTCAGCCTGGGCTTTTCGACAGGAGCAGCCATGGCTGAAGTGTGTAGGTTGTGGAAGGAAGGTCTTGAGAAATAAACCTACCTGCAAAAACCTGGGGAAGAGACGGCTTTTATCAATGCCAATGAGGATGTGTAGGATCTCCAACACAGATAACAACTGGCAGAGGCGCATTACAAGTCCTATGGAGTAAAACGTGTCAGCCACCGAATCTACAGACAAAGCAAAGAGGGAGATTAGAGGGGGGTTATATAGTAAAGTCTGGACCAACTACTGGGTTTGCTCTTCCCCTGTCACCACTGGAGATGACAAGAAATAAAGTTCACAAAGTACAAACGTTTGGGTAGCAGAAACAAAGCTTTGAGAAGGGGAGAAGGCAGTCCCCTCTGTGTGTGGCTCTGACGCAGAGGCAGGAAGCTGAGAAAAGAATGAGACCCTGATACTCGATGCACCAGCAAACACTGTGCAGGATGTGCTGGTTTAGAGATACCGCTTTAGGATATTTCTAAATATGAGGAAATGTATGAGGAATGTCTAAACATGAGGAGATGAGTGTCTGCCTGTATCTGTATCCATGGCACTGCCCAAAACAAGTAGACCACAAAGTAGGTATTTGGTGTGCCTACAACCATTCACCATTATAAATAATTTTAAATTTCCAGTCACTAGTTTTCTATTTTTGTGCCCTAAGCCCAGGCAACAGAAGGAGAAATACCTTGTAATGTTTTTTTGAGATAGAGTCATGTGCAATAACCACAAAGATATTCCCTCCCAGTGGCTTCAATTAGATTAATATTCACCATAATGACTGGACCTAGTCACATTTAGGTCTATGTCGAAGTCAAATGTTACTAGCCTGTTGCTGAATATTAAAGCTCATTAGCAAAACAAGAGCTTAATTCGTGATGTGATGCAGGTGGAACATAGGTACCAGTAATTTGTTAATCTTTTTTAATGGAAGAAACAGTGTTTTTCTAATTGACATTACAGCCTCTGGTATTGAATGTACACCTATTCAGAATCCTAACTTTATCTCTAATTTGATGTCTTTGTTTCACTACCTCTTAAAATGTTTAAGAAAAATATAGAAGGAATCTTACCTTTTCCAAATGACATGAACCTGATAATCATATTTGTAAATATCCAGGAATGTCCACAGAATTGTATTAAGTCATACACAAAGAGGTAGGTGTTCATGGTAAAGCTGTGGGGGTGAAAATGATAACGCAAACTGTATGACTTACTACGACATTCAAGCTTTTTGATGTATAGAAATTGCACACTCTTTGAACAGGTTAGGAAATCAAAGGAAAAAAGCTGAAATGTAAACAGATCAGTAAAAACTGTCTGTGTCTGTCAACGGTGACAGAATAGTACTCTCCTTAATGGGTCAAAGGCTCCCTTTGTTGGTCTACCTAGGATATGCCCAGAAAAAATTTCTGATTTTCCACCAGTGATTAGGGTGGTCTGCGGCCATGCAGTGAAATTTGTGCCTCCAGAGTAAAAAGTAACTTAACAAAGTCACTCCATTGAGTGCTGAATTCACGCCTGAGCCCCTTGGCTTGGCTCTGCCTTGACGGTGCGACCAGACCTGAGGAGCTGCTGCCGTCACACCTACCACAGCCCTGCTGAGGGCCCGCAGACACCAGCCTCAGGCTTTCTGCATCTGGGTGAGGTTTATCCTGTTCTTCCCAGAAGACATGCCTCTAGCATGCACTCAAGGCAGCTTAAAGTACAATGCAAATAATTTGCAGGATCTCCAGCAGACAGCATAGTTGCAAGTATTTATAAAAATGTAGATGAAGCAATGGAAAAGAAAGCTACATTTCAATCTGGTTTTATTTGATGAAGCCTGAAGGATATCTTTCTTTCCCTTTTGTAACCAACTTGCTCTACAGATTTTCCAGATAAACATTAAATTAAGGTCTTTGTCCTTCTGCACAGTCCATGTTTCAAGTTGCATTTAATAAAGTGAATCTTGTCCCGTCAGAGTAGACTAACTTTTGTAACTATTCTAACCTAATTTTCATAAGTAATCTGACTTTTTGCAAAACTTCATAGACTCTGGAGATATTTAATTTCCCTTTCCCATAAACATATTTCTTTCTGACTTACTCCGGAGAGAAAGGTTTGCCTGTCCTCCAGCTACAAAAAGGACTCTCTACCTTTTTGGGAAATTAATTTGTTAATTTTGTACTAGAATTTATCTCCTGGTTTTGACCAATTAATTTCCTACCCCAATAAGTAGTAAGTTCTCTTTAAGTTGCCCCTTGATCCTGTGTGTTCATGTGGTATGTCTCTGCCATCAAAGTTTATTTCATTTGTATCTGTGAATTGAATTTATGTGTTTAGAAATATCTAAATAGATAAATGCATATGCTTCATTACCAGCATTGGAAGACCAAGACCATAAATGACAATACATGCTTCTGTAAATCTAGATAAACTGATCTTCTAAATTTTTAATCTAAGTATATCCTAAGGCGGTCATACAAAATGCATTTCTTCCTCTCTTCCTGTTATGCAGATGCTATTCCTATCATCACTCCTATAAGCACAGAAAGATTTGTTGGCATAATTTACCTCCTAAGAGACATGAGTGCCCTTTGATACTATGAAAATAAGATATGTGAGGACCCAGACAAAGGAATATATTCCATAAATGCTCCTTTTGGGAAAAGTGTGATACGACTGAGTTGGACTGAAGTCTGGTGAGCTCTATAAATATTGATGCCAAATCCCATCTGCTTTATTACTGAATGACACTTTGTTCTCTCTTGTGGTAAGAAAAAAAAAAAAGATAGGACCCTGTACATTACAAAAAGGCAAAAAAATTAAGAACATTTTTCTGATTTAAGAAGCAGCCTTATTACTGGATGGATAGGAATTGCTGTAATGGATATGAACGTTAGAGGAACGGTTATAAAAATCTTGAGGGTTTCCAGTCAGCACCTCCACCCGTCTCTTTGGTCTGATATTGCCACTGGACTTTGCACAGGATGAAAGCTGAGCATATGATTTCTCACTTCTTCTGAAGTTTAGTTTGCTACCTCTGTCTCTCATCCTCAGAACTCCTCTTTCAGTGTTTTGTGCTTATTTTGTGAGCTCTTCCTCCACTGGCTGGCTAGAAAATTGTTGTTTTTACAATTCTTAGGCTGCTAAACAGGGCGTAACCAAGAGGATATTTGCAAACACAGCTTCACTCCAGTGTTTCGGCAACATGGCGGCCATTGCATGTTAGAAATCATCATCTTTAAAGTGTCCTGGCAACTACTGAAATGTATACACACTGTTGGGATTTAGGGAGGGCCCCAAATTCACAATGAAGTGTAGAGATGTGCTGGCAGGCAGCACGCCGGTGTTGCCTGGAGTACCAATCCTGGCCCCAGAGCTCTTCAGTGTGTCAAGGAACAGCTCTGATCTCAAAATAGTGTTTAAACCTACTGTGTAAATCCCCACATAAAAGGTATCTAAGACCAAACAGATGACTTTGACAGAAGAGAAATGATCTGTGGTGAATAAAAGGTGATTTCAGTGTAATGAAAGGGAACTGAAACATAACTGTTCTGTAAGGTCTTTCTCACCCAAAGGCTGATCTCTTTACCTGAGGAACCAGAATTAGACCAAGGATAATCTATTTCACCATCTGAACAGTTTTGTGTCACAAAACAAAACTCATCCATCTGCTTCTATTTGAAAGGTCACTGGTAGAAGAGACAGGCTTTAATTAGACTTCCTGCTCCCATCGGTTCACAGCAGGCATCATTCCACATTTACCTCACAGAGCCTGCTTCTGCAGCACCCTTGCAGACCAAACACTGACTAGCAATCCACCAGGTAGCTGTTTGGTTCCCAGGCTTGCTGGTTGAGCTTACAAACCTCCCTGTTGCCTGGTGTGTAAAATGGAGTTGCTTGTGCATTTATTCTTTGTAGCATGGTGTGCCTTAACACTTTCAGGTAGCTTTCATCTGAAGGCATTGGGGGAGCACTGCACGTTTCAGTACTCTGTCTGCCTTGAGGGCAGGAGAAAGAAACAGAGATGGGTCTTGCTGTAGAGAGACCCAGAAGGCTGGACTTGCTTCGTTTTAATTATCAGTTCCACATTACTTACTGTGGCTGATTTTATACCAAACACATTGAAATGCTAGGGATGCATTTATCATATTTAGGATCAACTTTGCTGAGTGGAAAACTGTGCTCTCTCTGGGCTCTCTCTGGGCTCAAAGCCTAGGAAACTAGATGAAACACATGATCACTCAGCTCTAGCACACACAGCAGCATGATCTCAAACATCCTCTTTTCCCTTTTATTCACCAGCAGAGATTTTACCAGTGATAGAGTTTCAGTTTGTAAAGCCTGGTGTATTTGCACTGGCAGAAAGTAATTGTTGCATTTTATTATTTTTAGCATGAAGGTGTTCAGTGTGTCTCTACGGTAGCTATCATCTGAGGTCCATACAGAGGTAGATGCCTTCAGTGTCTGAAGGATGGTCACACACCCCTTGAGCTAAGGTGACAGTAGCACAGCAGCAGCACCCAGCCTGGGGCAGCCCTTGCCTCAACAGGGTGTCTCCTGCAAGGTGCCAGGATGAAGACAACACTCAGGTCCCCCTCAGAGGGGGTCCCACCCAGGCCTGCGTGAACTGAGCACTTCCTTGCCTTTTCACTCCGTCGCCTTCCCGTGCGCCCATACTGGCTGGCTGCACATGAGGAAGCAACCCTCACGCTGAAACCAGAGAGCAATGTTCCTTTTTTTTTTTTTTCCTTCTGTAGGAAAGGTCTGCTAGAAAAGCCCCTCTGCTGACACGGTTTCTTTTTAAGTCATACTGGTCTGAACTTCTGCCCCTTCCCCCTCCCACCCCTCTGACAAGCTGCAAGCGCTGTAGCTCAGGAAGACGAAAGCTGCTGAGAACCAGCACAAAATATGTACTTTTCTATACAGGCACATCCCACCCCATTTTTTTCCCCCCTTCCTTTCTGCATTGGAGCAGTCTAGGTCACCTGCGCTCAAGAGATATTACCTGTTGCAGAGGTTGGATTGCTGCTGCGGCTCCTGATCTTTCTCCTTTTTCCTTTCTACAGCTGCAACAGCTGTTTGTTAGGAGATCACCCCTCCTCTTTCCTCTTCCCCCACCCCGCGACGTCACCATATGTAGCACTGAGCAGGAACAACACCGCCTTCCCGAGAAAGGAGTTTCTAACCCCAAATATCCCCACTCCATTTGCTCTGCTCCTCACCCAGCCTTGCCTAGCCTAGCCTAGCTTAGCCTAACCTAACCTAACCTAACCTAATTGAGCCTAACCAAAATTGATTGCTTGCTTTGTACCAGTAAGCAGGTCTGTGAATCCCACTGACTTTGTCTCTTAATCCAGAGCAGTATTTTGAAGGATTACTGGAGAGAAGAAATGCAAAATTAATGAGTTTTTCTCTTCTGTTTAAATCATCGTCACTGCGACAATGCTAATAACACTGTTAAATATACGGAAGGCTAGGAGCACAGCATAAAAGGAGCACTTTCACTTACTTCAGATAGAGGAAATAATTTTCCACTTCTTATCTAGGAATGTCTATTTATTCATGCGCCTGTAACATACAGGCACTTCTGGCAGAGGAAATGTATATGTGCATCCTAGTTTACTTCTGCCTTTAAGTGCTTGGGATATCTCAGCATAAATTAGATGCAGCAGCATGTCATAAGATGTTTATAGACTCCCTTCTGCCAATAAATAAGTTTTTCCACTGGCACTCAGGTTGCAAGCACACTTCATCCTATAGAGAGGTTTGAAATTCAATGTTATGACTGAAGGAGTCACCAAGGACGTAATGAGCATAGGACATTATGTGTAAATACAAAAAGTCTGGGGAATAAAATGTGCCTTACTGGGTCTCATCCCTATGGTGAGTGTTGCTGAGCTCCCGGCCAGACTGTCTCCACTCCCTGTGGTGTCCTGGGAGGTGAGAAATGCCTCCCTGGCAAGCTGGTGATACCCTGGCAAATCCAGGTGTTCCAGTGGGATGCTGTGTTTTTCCTGGTCCTGTCTCCCATCTGGGACCTTGGCAGAAGGGTCTTGCCATTTTGCCTGGCTTTCCTGCTGGTGTGGCAGCTCACTTTTGCTGCTGAAGAGTCATCAGCTTTTCTAGGCTAAAGAATGTGTTTCTTTCTCAGGAGGAAATAATAAATCAGCAATGGATAAAGGGTTAAACAATTAAACAGACAGCTGTTGACAAGCTCAGCCCATAGCTCTTGCAACACACCTCCCACAATTCGTGCCTCTGGCAGGACAACTGGTGTGACTAACACTGCCAGGAGCTGAGCTCACGACTGTAACAAGATCCAGCGGTGGGAAGGACAGCTCTTTTCAAACACGAGGGAAACACCTAGAGCAAGGAAAGCTCACCCGGTTTTATGATGTGCAGCTGCCAAGTTAGAGCTCCCACAGATGACAGGGGCACCTGCAAGGGCTTGTGAGCTGGATACCAGTTCCATTCAGTGGTGGTGGCCACCCCCACGGCACAGCCTGGCAGGAGGCAAGGGGGCAGCTGGGGGGGGGTCTCAGCAGCCTGTAGCCCCCTGCCTGGTGGGGCTCTCCCCTGTGCTGGTGTCCCCTGCACCAGCCAGTGCTACCCCGCCCCAGGCAGGGCTTGAGAGCAAAACAACCAGCAGTGGGGAGGTGATGTCCATCACTGGAGCTTCTGAGGGCTTTCCTTTGACAGCAGCTTGGCCCTGTGGACTGGATGTCCATTGCCCTGCTGGGGAAGAAAAAAATATATCCTGGAGAGATGGCATGTGAAAGAGGTGATATTGTCCTCCAAAAGGAATGATGTTGGTGCACTCCAAGCCTGCCCTATGATGAGGGGGAACAGGGCACTGCAAGGGGCAATGACTAGAAAATTTGCTTCTAACCTGAAGTATAATGCTGTTGTAAATACACCCGTTTGAGTGGCAACACACTGCAGCCATGCAGCCAAGGTACAGTGCTCACAAATCCGCTGTTACATGGATACTCAAATTCTTCTTTGGGAAACGTAGAATGCAATTCAGCCAGTGGGTTGTAGTAAATATGGTCGATCAGACCTGATGCTAGCCCTCAGGATGTCCTTTTCACAAGAAAAATCCTTCTCTGAAAGACAAGGGTTTTTTTGTGTACAACTTGCAGTTGCGAAGACATGTGCTGTGCGATTTGCAGTGGCGTTTTTGTAGTGTGATGCCATAAGGGTATGAGAAAGGAAGACAGTAACTAGGGGTACCGGCTTTTATTAGACTAGACGGAAGTGGGAACGCTTCCAGGCACAGAGGGTTTGGAGAAAGGCTTTTATGCGTAGACATCTAACAATTTTGTAAGCTGGAAAGGCATTCAGACGAAAGCAAATACTAAATTATGCTATTGGAACACATGTTAGCCGGATATGGGAAGACTAGAATAAGTCCTGGAAAAAATCTTTTATTTTTGGAAAACAAGCTTTCTTCCCGACTCCTACTGCTTCTCTTGCAGATGAACTTCTGTCCAGAAACTACTTTAAAAGCATCAAAAAATTACTTGTATATAGCTGCTGGTCTCTCTTAAAACAAGCTTCACGACTCTTCAGCACGTGTTAAGCCAGAGTCTCCTGGATTTCTCAAAAACTAAACAGGCTCTAACCGCATTTGGTTTCCCTGTGGCATGAGGTGGGAAGAACATGTTCTGTCTGGGCACATTGCTCGTGTCAGGAACCATTGCAAGGGGGTCCTTCTTGTGCAAAGTAACAGCAGCCCTGAAAGAATCTCGCTCTCTTCAAATAGGAAATATCACCAGGATAAAACATCTGCTCTTTTCATGCACAGCTTTTCTTTCCAAATCCTTGATATAAAAGCAATAAGCAGATGTGTTGTAAGAAAAGAATCCATGTGTCTTGAAATTAATTCTCAATGTTCCTAACTTTAACTTTACGTCTCCTTTCCTCCATGGTTAGATTCTTTTGGCCACCTGAATTCAAGCCTGTGTTCTGGCCAGCGATTACACTAGTCAAGCCCTGGTACCTCACAGCTCTTAAACACCTGCTGAATTGGAAGAACACACTCCATTGCTATTGATTTCAGTTAACGTAGAAGAGCAAATCCTGGGTGGTCTTTGGGCCATGGGACTGATGTTGTGCCGTACTGGACACTCCTTTTTGTCACTAGCAGGCAGAGTATCTGCAGGGTGCTGGTTGGTATTTGGGTTGTGTGACCAAGACTACCAGTGAGAAAAGGAAGTAGAGGAAGCAAAGTCATCTCCACGCTGCAAGCAAGTAACAGAGAAAAGCGTCAACATTCTTGCCTGCGTTCTCAAACTGGGCAAAAGAGGAAGCAGCAGCTGCACCAGCTTCATACCTCTCACACCCTGATGGTATTGTAAGTTCAGCAGAGACCCTGGCTCACAAACAGGTCCTACCTCGTGGGAGCTGACTTGCTGGCATCATCTAACAGTCACACCTGCTTCAGGATGAGGGAAGGTGTACTCAGTGAGCAAACATTGTGCCACAAGGGTTCACCAAACAGATACAGAGCTAGCAGGAGTTTTATCTTTCATCAGATGAAAAATGGTTGAAGTTTGGAAATTATTTTGGAGGAAAAAAATTTCCCAACCGGTCTATTTGGCTTTGGCCATCTATGAGTGACCTTTTGCGTTTGCCACCTTTCAGGATGGTTCAGCTCCTATGCAGGCAGGGATATTTCAGAAAAAGAAGACTGGTGACATACAAGGGTGTTGTAGAGAGGCAGGTGTTGGTCTGTTCTCCCAAATAACTAGTGTTAGGACAAGAGGAAATGGACTCAAGTTGTGGCAAGGGAGGTTTAGGTTGGAAATTAGGAAACACTTCCTTACCGAAAGAGTGGTCAGGCACTGGAACAGGCTGCCCAGGGAAGTGATGGAGCCACCATCCCTGGAGGTGTTCAAGGAACATGTGGACATGGCACTTCAGGACATGGTTTAGTAGGCATGGTAATGTTAGGTTGATGGTGGACTTGTTGACCTTGAAGGTCTTTTCCAACCTTAAAGATTCTATGATTTTATGATCCTTTGATTTCCTTGCCACTGCCCTACAGCAGGAGCAGAACAAGAGGAAGGATGAGGGAAGCTAGAAAAGAGCCTTCTGGCAGCTCCTGTCCAGACCTCCCAAAATGTGACTTAGAGCAGATGTGACAGCCTTATCCTCCTTACTTGTTGCTTTCTGGGAGCCTTTGAGGGAGCAGGTCATATGTTGGGGTTTGGTACTCGTTATTTTCAAGCATTGATCTCCCAGGCTACAACATATTACCCCAATCCCAGGCAGAGGTAATCAGTAGAAAACTACTGACTATGCTCTCAGCATAGCGTAAAAATGCAAACCATTCTATTTCTGTAGTACACTTTAATCGTGTTTTTCACAAAACTATTTCTACATGGAAGCAACTGATTATTATTACCTGTTTCTACTGTTCTTAAAGAATCTGAATCTGCATATTCAGAGCCAACATAATCTGGTTTTTTAGGGTAGCAATTTTTTACAGATTAATTTTCTTACAGGGAGTGCTATAGATAGCTTAATTCATTTTACATTTTGTAAAAAATATCCTTTATCCTTTAGTAGAGGTTCTTGTCCTTCCTTCTCATTCCCAACAAGCTTCTTTTCAGTAGAATGGGAAATTCACTGGTTTTTCTAGGGAGGCAGTGAGTGGATTAACTAAATATCAAAGACATTGCCAGTTCTAAAATCAGTCATGCTTCTACAGTCCCTGTGCCTCCCAGTTCACTTCACTCAGTTTCATCACTGGATGAGACCCACAGGACCATCAAATATGTCACTGCAATAATAAGGAGGAATTACTGCTGGATGGCTTGGGAGATTTCCCTTTTTTTTAAGTGTTAACAATTACCAAGTCACTCATAATGGAAATTGTGTTGATAGCTTCTGACACTTTCTAGGAGGTTAATGGTTTGCACAAATAGTGACCATTACCCTGCTATGGGCAATAGTGAAGGAGAGGGAAATGTGCCCTATTATTCTTTTAAAAAAAAAGAGGGTGGGGGGAAGAGAAAAAAGAGAGAAAATGAAGGATTTGGTATCTTAAAATACTTCTAGTGACCAGTAATCACATTCAGCACAAATCCTTTTTAAATACATGTGAATAGCTGTGACAGGATTTAATGGTTGTCCCAAGGACAACAGAGTGAGTTCTCCTACAAGCAGCAGGAGCTTATTTTTAACCATTAAAAAATTATAATAGCAAGAAAAGGTCTGTTACAGCCAATATGCGCTTTTCCCAAAAAGCGGAGACCAGAACTGAGTCCACCTCAAAGCCAAGGAGACTCGAAGAGTAAGTACATTAATCACCTAAAGAGAGATCAATGTTTTAGAAAACATTTTAAGTCAAACAGGCACTTTTTTTTAAAGTAGAAGAAAAAAATTCTGTTTTATATAAATATGTCTGTCAAGATATTTCCTTTCTGGGAAAATGAACCGTAAACAGTACTCCAACTAAGTCCAGAGGAAGTTGTGTAGGTTCTGGCTTACGGAGATACGGAACTTGAGGAATATAGCTGGCAACAAGAGTTAAGTGAGTAGATGTGGTGGTAACTGGTGTGCAGAGACGCTATTTCAAATCTCAGTATTTAATCTCCTTAATGTGGATTTTGACTTTGCAAATGCATTACCATGTTTTAATAGTTATTTTGTAGAGGGGAGTGTCAATTGGGTTTACTTCCACACTTTCCAAGGCAGATTGTGTTATTTGCTTAGGAGATTGAACTCTTCATTGCTGAAGGTCACGTGTGGTTTAGTATCCTAATTGCAAGCACTGGGAGGGGACAGGGGGTGTCTCAGAAAATGAATCAATCAACCTTGCAGCTTCTTGTGGAGTGAACTGAGGCAGGACATGAGTTTCTCTGTGGTCATCTACACATCACTTACCATTGCCTCATCCTCAGCCCCCCCCTGAAATTAAAACACAGGGTTGCCAGTTCATGTGAGCTGGGGATTTAAATCTTAATGTTGTACAGAGAGAAAAAATTGATTGATCCAGGACACAACTGATGAAGAGCCTAAATTGTACGTGGAAGCAAGGTGGGCTTGGTGATATGTTGCGGCAGTGGGGAGGCCCGGCCATGGGAGCACTGCAGCTGCCCCCCTGTTTGCAGAACGGGCTGTGGCCGTTGTCTGCAGGCTGAGAAGAAATACTGTGCTTGTTTTCCCTGCCAGTATTTGCTCCCCTGGGAACCCTCAGCCTTGAAAAATCCCTTGCACCTTACCAGAATTCCTTGATGTCAGTATAAGTGTGGGAAACACATGGATGCGGCAGTCTGTAGGCGCTCTCTCCCACTGCAGTTCTTGGTGCCTGATGGCCTCAACAGCCCACACCCCTCAGCTCTGGTGTCCATCCACCCACTCCACCGTAGCCACTGCTGCAACTTCCCTATGCCTGCTCTGAAGGAGTTCACAGCTGACCTTCCTGTCAACAAGGGCTAATCCTGGATGATCATTCGGAGAGTTACTTCCACAGGCTTTTGAGGCTTTTGTCCTTTATTTCGGGTTTTTCCTCTGTTTATAGTTTGCCTTTTTTTTTTTTTTTTTTTTCCAAATTTAATAATGAAGTTAAGCCAGAGCTGACACAAGAGGCCAAACCTGTGGAAGAACAGCTTCGGACAGCTGTGCTTGACTTGTGAATAATTATATATTCCAGAGCGAAGTCTGGAATAAGCATTCTTCAGTTTGGCTGTAGCTATTCTGAAATTTCATGTGGGATACAAGGCGTTTGACGCCAGCCCTGTAAATCCACTCCAGAAAACAGACTCTCCATAGATTAAACCCCATTGCTTATAGTGCAGTTTCCCAAGAAATGCAGCACAGCACATACAACAAGGTGCTGTGAGAACAGCCACAACTGTGACTGGGACCTGTGCTGCATAGCACTGGTGCACGAGTGTTATGGGAAAATTTAGGAAACTTTTTGGCTTACAAGCAGTTCTGTCTTGTAAAGATTTTGTTGTATCTATGTCAAATTTTCAACTGGGATTTGAGATTTCACATTCATAATTTTATTAATTTCCATTTGAAAGTAATGTATATTAAAAACTATATTTTGCTGCATTTGTTTAACTTCTAGAAAAATACTAACTGGAAGAAATACTAGAAGGTTTCCGTTAGCCAGGGGCATAATATACAGCCAACCTGGTCACACGATGGTGATAAAATACAGATTACTCCAAATCACAAGGAGAGAGGATCTTGTGACTCTTCAGCTTTCTTCCTTTACCTTAAAGACTCTTTACCTTTCTTTAAGAGTAAGAATAAGAAAAAGACATATTGGTTTGCTATTTTCTTTTCCCTTGTTATTTGTTTAGCAACTGTATCTCTTCCTGGGTCCCCATCTTTAAATCAGTCTTCTAGACACTATCTCAGTACAAATCATTTCTATCACCTTATAGTTGGCCAAAAAGTAATTGAAATGAAATGCTAGTTTATGAGCTTCTGTCCATCATCTCTGAGATCTTCTTCTTTTAAAGAGTAGTTAATTTTTCTTCCAGTCCTCTTCTGTGAACCCAATAGCACTATGTTGGTAAGCAGCCCGCTGTCTGGCCAAAATATACATTCACCTACTATTCTTACACTCGTCTATAATCTCACTTTGCCCTCTAGTGCCCATTGTGGTTACTTTTCCTGCACTGCAAAGTACCCTCTTGACTGAAATGTGTCAAAACATATTTTTAATTTGTGATGAGATTTTTAAGGATAGTTGTGAACTAAAAAGAAAGCTTAATGGTATGAGCGTTTCTGAACAATTAATGGGCCATGAATTAATATATTCCCACTGCAGGCAAGAGAGGCAATAAAAACTGTGATTCTTCATGAAACAGCAGGTGAAAATATTCCACACTATTTCCAAGTTTCAGTAAAAATGAGGCCATTTCAGTAACAGTTTACTGCATTGTGGAAACTGCCTAGGATATCAGAACCAGAAAGGTACGTAGGCTGAATGTCCTTTTATTGTACAGGCTTGAAGAAGTGCAAAAAACCAAACAAGTAGCAGAAATAAGATTTGAAACAGCCTTGCAATGGGGCCATTTCAAGTACTATTAGTTACAAAGCTCAAGAAATACACATTTTGCTGTAACATTTGTGGCAGGGTGTCACCAGGCAGAAAAATGGCTCTAATACTTTGCTCCATTTCTTTGATCTTTTCTGTTGTTCTGGATCGTGGTGAAGTTGTTAGCTGTTTTTATTTCTGGTATTTCAGCTTCACACCTGATACTCATGTCTCTCGTCACTTCTTTAGCTTGCATCCATGAGTGGTAGGGAGGAGAGAATGTACACCCTGCAAAAGAGACCTGTGTCATTGGTACCTGAGACCTGGCATACCATCGCTATTGTCCTTAGCAGTCAATTTTTTGTTTATATGTACCTTTTTATTATCACCCCTTTGAAAGATACTCTGCTGAATGGCTGGAGGTCAGGAAAAGCTTTAAAGTGTTTTCTCACCTGATGCTTAAACCAATAATCTCTAGCAATTTCAGCCCTCTGGGACTACCATCATCCTCTTGTGGGAACCACAGCCATGCTCTCTCTCCTCTGCTTCCTTATGCCAGACCCGGAACCCTGTGCCAAATGTACATCAGCCTTGGCCACAGGAAACAGCTTTTTTAAAAATTATTATTTTTAAACCAAATGTTTACCAATATTAATCAGGTAACAGAGCCTGGATATAACTCTGTTCCCCCCTTATGAACATACTGCAAGTATGGGAAAACACAGCCATTTGACGTGGAGTTACCCAGGGACAATTTCCGAGGGTAAAATCCAGGGTTGACCTCCCAGAAATTAGTGGATTTTTGCACAGTTTGTTGCAAGTTGTTTTAAAGAATTTTATTATATTGCAATTATTACTCAAGGCTATGTGGTTTGGAGGGGAAATTCATTGGAATACCAAGAGCTGTATATTTCTGTCAGTCAGTCTGTGAGCAAAGAGAAAGAGGCAGAAAGTTCATGCAGCAATAAGACACGGCCCTGAGTGGTGATGTTTGAGATAGCAGTAGCCAGAATGAACACATCCATGAGCAAGCAGGATGTGCCACAGGCAGAGGTGGATTCAGGGTACTTTTATGTAGAGACGTTATTTCAAATAGGCTTGTTAAAGAAGGTGAATTGGAAACATAGAAGGAAGGAAAAAGTTAAAGGAGGCAAAGATACTTCAATTAAAAGTAACAACATCCAACTAAGAAGTTATTGCAGAAGTCATAGCTATTGCAAACAATATCCTCTGTAGATAAATCCTTCTTGAATTACTTTAGCTGTTTGAACAAAGCAAATGTTAGAATGACTCAAATGTTAAAAAAAAATACATTACTGGGAAAGAGTATACAAACTTTAAAACAAAGAGTATACAAACTTAATAATGAATGGCCTCAACGTAAGCCAGGACTGCTTAAATAAACAATATACTACTTTATTTTTTATGCAATCTCAATCAGCACAAATCTAGCGATTTCTGTAAGGTGGGGGAAGTGTAGTCCGCTTGCAAAGATACGATTCTCTATATGTAGATGAAATAGAGATGGAAAGTAGCAGCACATTTTCTCAGCTAAAAACACCATAGCGTGACACTATTTGTTGTAAGATTACAATCCCATCCTGTGGAATAACCCTTACTGAAAAGTCTTATAGATTAAATTATAGCTAGTGTAGTCAGCTTGCTTACCAAGGGAAAAATTTACTTACATTGAACAATGCGTTACATTTGCAAAAATAAATTTCTGCAACATAATTATTTAAATACAATCAATATGAACTAGAAATACTGCCATAAAATAGATCATAGAACAAATAATAAATATAAATATTTTTACAGCTAGGTTACATCAGGTCGAAATCTTTGTACCTTAGTTGTTAAGCTTCCTTATGACTTTATCAATCAATTGAAGACATCTCCTCATTTCTGCACGGCTAATCTCCCAGGAGCACAGGTTGTGATGTTTGTCTTTAAGAAAACAGTCTATTTTTCGGAAGTATTTTTTCAGTTTCAGCCTGTTGACTTCTTTACTCCAAAAGTAGTGGGTCTGCTTCTTGATTACACATGCCTCCAATTGCTCCATTTGCTGATAAAGTCCATTTTGGAATTGTTCTAAAGCTGTCCTATCCCAAGCAGCTAGTGTCAGATTTTTGCTAAAGATGTAGAAGATGTGATGGAAGATCTCTTCAATGGCCACTTTGACAGTCTCTTTCTGCCTGGGCTTTAGAACCCGCTCCGGAAATTTGAAGGACATTTTCTCTCTTAGACATTGTTGAGGAAACTTTTCGCCCATTTTGTCCAAAAGTTGCAGGCTGTTCTTGATCAGTTTTCTTTGCTGTAAAGGAAGGTGATTACACTGAAGACTGGAGATGGTGGTGGTGCACAACATTATGAGGCCAATTTGTATCAAGTCAAAAGCATTCATGATAAAGATAAGCTCTTGTGTTCCTCCTTTCCTGTGTATAAATTCTGAGTGACAGGCTGGGATGCTTTGAAGGTCGTTTGTAGGCTCCTGTTTCTCAAAACCTTGAAAATCAGTTATTCTGTAGGAGAAGTTTTCTTTCATCATTTTTTGGTTTTTAAGGTATTCCCCCTTGTGTATGCTTTTGACACTTACCACTTTCATTTTCTGCTTTATGACTTCATTGTATTTTTTTTCCACTTTCTTTTTATTTCAGCTGGATGTTAGAATGTTATGTATATCATAGATTTTATATTTTCTTTCCCTCAAAAATTCTACATGAAGTATAATGAGAATTTTAAGGAAAAAATTTACAGCAATATTCTTGGTTTCTTAATATTTTAGCAGTGAAAGAAAATGTTGCAATAAAATAACACTCTCAATGATGGACCAGGGACCTGCTGAATATTACCACCTTTCTGTCTTCTCAGCATGGTTTATATTCCAAAATTCAGTTAAGCTGTTTTCTACCTACATTCATTCAGGGAAAATGTTTTCTTTCTCCTGATCTTTATTTCTCTTGACCATATAGACTCAAAGGGCAGAGGTCATATTATTAAAATATGTGTGTGTATACATATATTAAAAATATATTACATATACTAAAAATGTGTATTAATATATCTATGTGTATTTTAATGCATGCACATTGCTAGTTAAAGGAGGCCTTGATCTCACTTAGAGACTTTAAATGCCGTGCAAATACAAATACTCTATATACTTGGATGAAATACTCTTTTTCTCTCCCCATATATGTAACTGAGCAATAATATCAATGCCAGTAGAGCATAGGTCTGAATGAATAAAGAAGACAAAAAATTACTCTAAAATTAAGCCACTTTGGTTCTCTAGACATATAACAGAGGACTACCACAGTACATTGGGAAACCTGGCTCCTGTCTTTGATTTTATTTCGATGAAAGCTGGTATGACACTATCATTTTGCTGTCTCCCCAGCCTCCTGTGCAAACAGTCGATGCAAAGGCAGTACTTTGCAGGTGATTATGTCTTGATGAAGAGGTCGGATAAACTGGTTTTTAGTCTGAGATCTGGCTCTGTATTTTTGTTCTGTTGTTGCACCCATAGCTATTTGTTTGGCTTAATTCCCAGTCTGGTAGTGGCTCTGAGCAGATTTATGATACTATTTTAAGGCTTCTTTTGTATTCAGCACATAGGTATTTGAGAGGCTTTAAAAAGTCATAAATTAAACTGAGCACAATCATGTGCATGAGCAAACACCTTGGATGCCCTGATGCAACCTTGGACTGGATATACTGCCAGTGTGAGGAAAAAAAATTAATTCCCTATCACCTATGACAGTATTAAATTTAAAAAAATAAGAATAATCAGAGCAGGATATACAATGCGTAGCATGAGACCAAATATTTTCACTGAGTGGGAATGTTTATTACTTTGGAAAAACTAGCCTGAAGTGCATTATTGTGTTAGATACGAAGTGGTCATGGAAATATATCACTTTTGCAAAAATACAGCTGTAGAAGGTAAACATGTAATATATTACAATCATATTGATATTGCAATAAAGAAAAAATGTATTTAATTCAGGAAAAATACTACATATTGCTACAGCTATTTCCAGAAATTATACACAAGTATTTTTTTCCAAACTGTAATCATTATATGAACTTAATCCTTCTACTAATTTAAACAGGTAAATTTCTCCACATTCATTGTATCTCCCGGACACACAAGTTCTCTCTTTCCTCTTGGAAAATAGTTTTTTACATGTTTCCTTCTCAGTGAAGAGCTGGAGATGCTATCTTGCATGTCACAAACATTATAGAGGGGAGAAATAGAAGACCACCTCTTCCAGATTTCTTACAAAGACAGAGCTGGTTCAGATGTTTTATTCTCTTGTCTGTGTTAACAGATCAGTTGCCCACTCCCTCACAGAACTGTTACACTTGACTTAGTCCGTCAGTTTTTCAGTGGTTTTGTTGTTTATTTTATTCTTTGTTTATTTTTTTAAATAATAACACATTGTTCTTCCCCACTCAGACAGTTTCTTGATTATTGCACTGACCAAAGCATAGCAGTAATATTGCATGATTCAGGACACGGTTTCCTCTCGTCATGTTTCTTTATTGCTTAATTCAGAAACAAATAGTTCTTTAAAAGTAAGGGCTGGAAATGTTAACTGAGTGATACGAAGATACAGCACAGACTGCTGTTTATTTCTCTGCCTGTAGTTGAAGCACAGACCATTCTAACCTAGAACAAAAAGAGGTAATAAGTTTACAAAGTAGAGCTGTATTTCCAAGTAGATATCACAGATCGTTATTCTAGAAAATTTATTTGCTCTTTGAGTCCTTGCAAGAAAGATCTGCCGTTGAAAGGCCATCTGGCTATGTGCGTATTCATTACAAGAATGTAAGACTGGAGCTAAACATATGCACAATTTTTTTTTGTCTTTCTAACACCTTTAAAATGCCACAAATTTCTTCCTTAATGGAAGTTTTTAATTTTATTTCTAATGCAATAGAGGAATGAAATGAATATTCTCTCTCCCCTATGACATGGGTTCTTTTATCTGAGGCACCAAAGCAAGTGGTAAGTCTAAGTTTATGCATATGCTGGCAAATGGAGCCAAGGGAAAATTCCTGCAAAATAGTGTGCTTTTGGCCTCTGACAACCACCCCATGTTAAATCACTTCATATAACCTTACCACAGCTTTCTCAAATCAGAATAACCTGTTCCTCTCAACATTTCATCTAGATAGTAGTTTCTTTTCACCTATAATTCAGTCAAAATACGCTAATTTTAACAAGTCAACATGCCACAAAGGAGTCCAAATCAGTTCAGCTTCTCATTGCACAAGATAGCTTCCTCCCCAGCTAGCTTGACACTGCCCACGTTAAAGGAAAATAGTTTTTCTCTATTACGCTTTCCATCACAGTTATAACTTGCCAGTCCTCTCCCTTACACATCTAAATTCTTTCTTTGTTACTAGTTTTTTTTTAAGTAAAAACTTCAAATACAAGCAAGATGATTGGATTCTTTGCTCTTACCCTAAGACGATGTGGCTGGCCAGGTGCAAGCCTCGTGCTGTGATGGATGGAGGCCGGAGCAGCCAAAGGTGCCCCTGCGCTGGTCAGAAACGGGACAGTACAGGTGTAACACTATTGCTGGAACCACTCTGCGTGGATGGTAAGGAATTTATCTAGTGTTTTGACCACAAAATCTACCGTGAAGACAAATACCTTATTCTGTTTTAAATGATTAAAACACAGTTAATTTAGCTGTTGTGCTACAATTCTATTCACAGTCACTATTGCAGCCTGCGTTAAGAAGTTAAGATCCAGCTTAGCCATGAGACCTTCCCATCTCAGCAAGCCATTTCTTGGCCTCCTGTTGACCTATCCCAATCCAAGTAACTGTTCTATCTTATGCTGAGAAATTCACTGAAACCATTTGTGCAGTACATGCTTGCTTTTGCAAAGTATTCTTTTGAGAGGTACAGTTTTAGAAATAAAGATATTAATGCCTAAGGGATACTGGAGTATCCAGTTTACTGGAAAAGAAATTTAACAGAGCAGCCCTCAGTGAAGCAGCAGCAAAGGGGTATTACCGTCACCCACTTTTTGGAAGCACGGAAGTAAAAAAAAAAATACTATTTCCATTTCTCTCACTAATGGTTTGTAATTTAATTACAAAAACATATAAAAACATTGTCAGGATCTTTTTTATTCTGCTGTTGTGGTTTTGTTTAGTGAGGGGGGGCCTAAGGTGGCAGCTTCTGTAGGAAACTGCTAGAAGTCGCTCCCCTTTGTTCAGTGGACTCGACCGGGCGTAGGGCGGACCCACTGCTGGCCAAGGCTGAGCCGACTGGGAGCAGAATGTCCTGTGATAACGCCTCTGCGATAACGTATTTAAGAAAGGGAAAACAGAAAAAAAAAAAGAGAAGAGAAGATGTGACGAAGCTGAGCAAGAGCAGAGGCGCAGAGGGGGAGGCACAGGCCTCCGGGGCCTTGCAGGCCTCACCCTCTGGCCTCTCGCCAGGCGGCCGACTGGGCCCAACTCAGCCCGGTCCGGCTGCAAGAGGTGGAGAGGAGATGAGATGGGATGAATAAGGTGAAGAGATCCTGAGAGGCTTTTTGAGGCTTCTGCCAGCCCGTTGTGAAGAATGAACTTTTCTTGTGAGAGAAACAGTTGCAAACACCAAGGTCAGTGAAGGAGGGGGAGGAGTAATGTGGCTCCTGGCCAAGATTCCCCTGCAGCCTGTGGTGACGACCATGGTGGAGCAGGTTGTCCCCCTGCAGCCCATGGAGGTCCACGGAGGAGCAGAGATCCACTTGGAGCTTGGAGCCCGTGAAAGACCCCGCACCGGGGGAGGTGGATGCCTGAATGCAGCTGTGGCCCGTGGAGGGCCCGCTGGGACAGCCGTTCTGGAGAGACTGCACCCCGTGGAAGAGATAACCTACGCCGGAGCAGTTTAATGAAGGACTGTGGCGTATGGCTGGGACCCCACACTGGAGCAGGGGAGGAATGTGAGGAGTTCTTCCCCCAACTGTGAAGAAGCGGCATACAACAATGCAAAATGGACTGACCGTGACCCCCATTCCCTCTTCCCCCCTGTGCCGCTCGGGGGGAAGGTAGATAATGTTAAGCTTGGGAAGTGGAAGGGGTGGAGGAGGTTATCTTGTTTCTCTGTCTCATTATCCTGCTAGTTGTAGTAATAAATGAATAGTTTTCCTCAAGTCGAGTCTGTTTTTGCCCGTGACGGTAAGGATTTCTCCCTGTCCTTATCTCAAACCTCGAGTCGTTTTTCTTAAATTATCTCTCTTTTCTTAAATTATCCCTCCCTGTTCTCTCGGAGGGTGGGGGGAGTGAGAGAGAGACTGCGTAGTCTGGTCCGGATCGGGGCTAAACTACGACATCTGCCTAAAAAGGAGCAGGGACAGCAATCCTTTTTGTAGGGAACTAATTATCTGGGAGTATATTTACTTTCTTGTTTTTACAACTTGGATTTCACCACCCTCAGTGTACAAAATTTCTTCTTTATGCCCAGTCTGAATCTGCTTCCTTCTATTTTGAAACCATTATCCCTTGTCCTGTTGCAACAGACTCTGCTGAAGAGTTTCTCCCCATTTTTCCTGTAAGCCCCCTTGAGGTATTGGAAGACCACTATAAGGTCTCCCTGGAGCCTCCTCTTCTCCAGACTGAACAGCCCCAACTCTCTCAGCCTGTCCTCACAGGAGAGGTGCTCCAGCCTTCTGATCATCTTTGTGGCCCTCCTGTGGACCTTCTCCAACTGGTCCATGTCCTTCTTATGTTGGGGGCTCCAGAACTGGGCACAGTACTCCAGGTAGGGTCTCACCAGAGCAGATGGGGAGAATCACCTCCCTCGACCTGCTGGTCACGCTCCTCTTGATGCAGCCCAGGACGCGGTTGGCCTTCTGGACCGCAAGGGCACATTGCCAGCTCATGTTGAGCTTCTTGTCCACCAGCACACCCAAGTCCTTCTCCTCAGGGCTGCTCTCAATCCATTCTCCGCCCAGTCTGTATTTGTGCCTGGGATTGCCACGACCCAGGTGCAGGACCTTGCACTTGGCCTGGTTGAACTTCATGAGGTTGGCACGGGCCTACCTCTCCAGCCTGTCCAGGTCCCTCTGGATGGCATCCCTTCCCTCCAGTGTATTGACCACACCACACAGCTTGGTGTCATCGGCAAACTTGCTGAGGGTGCACTCTATCCCCCTGTGCCCCTGCACCTAAAAAACAAATCAGGACTACCTGCTGTGATGTCTCTTAACTCAGCATCTTAAGCTTCAAAGGCAGGGTAAGCATACTGTTTGCATGACTGGCCTCTCATCTCTGGCTGGTAATCAGAAGTTAATTGTTTGCAGGTGGACATGTGGTTGCACCAGCTATTTTAGCTTTTTAATGAGTTATACCAAACATGCCAAATTGAAATAGGGAAACTTAGTCTTTGTTTCTCTGTAACAGTGCCACATCAGATAAATGTTGTTTTCTTTTTAACACTGAAATCCCTTTTTAAGTGACGCAAGAAGGCCAAGAAAGTTTTAAGCACCTTAATTTTGTTTGCAAAATAGTATGAGCAGTTATTAAAATAAAATCCAATTTAAATGAACATCGCGGTGTTTTGAAAAGTAGGTGGAGCTCTGTTTTTCCCTACATGTTTTAGTATCTTTGAGACAACAGAGGTCTTTGGAAGTTCATTGTTGTAGTGAGTTCAAATTATTTATGATTTCTTAATCTGTTTGGCTAGCGCAAGGAAATGAGCTGTATGCTGAAGAGCTCCAGAAAGATTTGAAAGTTTTACTGGGATCTATTAACGATCACATATACGGTCTTTCAGATCAGCATTACACTGTTTATATATATATTTTAAAAGTGATCGTTTTTTGAAGTCACAAAAAGTATCAATCCACACATAAAATGCTGCTGACTTATATCTAGAACAAGTACGTATTGGACTCATGGCACAGCCCCCACCCCACTCAAAACCAAAACCAATACCAACCCAACGACTTGTTTGATGAAAAATCCCTGCATCCACAGAGTTTATACTTCTGCTTCTGACTGTTCTTTATGATAGTCATCTCAGATGTAAACCACAATTTTCTACAAGCCGTACTTGCAGGCAAGCAATGATGACAGAGGGCACAAATATGCAAGTGTTAAATCACATAGAATGAAGGAACATTTATTAAGGTAAGAAATCAGATAACCTAACTAGTAGAAAGATGGATAGAGTCAAGCATTATAGCAAAAGAAAGTCAAGTTTCTCTAAAGTCACTGGGTTCATATCTTGAAGGACTTACCAAGTTCTAGTTCATCACCTGACATTTCTTATCCCTATTATTTTGATGGCTTTCTAATATTTTAGAGCAAATGTTGAGATAAAAATGTCCTTGAAACCATGTATGTATAGTCTGAAAGGGCTTAGATTTTCTAGGTCAGGTTTGGGCACAGCAAAGGATAGTAAGAATAAACAAACAGAACTTAAATATTTGACTACAAGACTCTTTTAGTCTGAGGCCCATCATTTTCTGCACTAAATTCCATATCTGGAATTAAACAAGGTTGAAATCACCTGGTAAAATTACTGCCTACAAAGATGTTCAAGGGAAACTAGCAAAGCAAATTTGGTGCTGGGTAAAGAAGTGCGGTTCCATTGTTTGGTTTTTTGTAGCAGCAGTGAAGTTAGGCATGTCAAACAGCACAAGAATATGGCAGGGTCATGAAAAAAAAGTTTGACCCTATTGAATATAAGTCACAAATTGTAACTGCTAGCTAGTGCAAAAGCCAATAAAGTAGGACAATAAAAAAGGACCTATTTTGTCTTCAGCGTTGTATGGAGAGAGAAAGCTGGTCATTCAAAGACCAAAGTCCACTCTGTGGATGCTGAGATTTAAGTTTCCCCTGGGACTCCAAAGGAAAGAACACATTAGCAACATTACATAGAGTTTTGGCACCCTACAGAATACAGAAACATTCTTCCAGACTTTAGACATCCTGATACTGCAATAAGAGTGAAAGCTGACATTTCTTCCTTTGAACTCCTTTGTTAGTCTGTGAAGGAGCAGTACTTTTTCTGCATTACATGGTACCTTAAAAAGTCTTCTGAAGTGAGGGAATCAACCTCCACATCTAAAAATTTATTTGAGCGAAACAAAGCCACAGTACCAGAATTGTAACTGATCGTATTACAGACTCAAGAACTGGTTGGGAGAAATGGCTCAGTCTTTGCTTCTGGTTTGTTCCCTCATCAACCCACTGCTCTACTACGAATCCTCTGGGCCACTCCTTCTCTGTAGGGAAAGAATGAAAAGAAAAAAGATGCAATTCCAAATTATTTTCTCTCACTCCAAATAAAGTAAACAGATAAGCTTCACATTAAGCCTTAGTTTTGTGTGTCACCTACACTGCAGAGTTGCTCTGGAAGTGTATTTCCTGATGTCTGTGGAGCTATTCAGGAGCAAGCAGATGTTAAGGCACAGCAGCCTGGTCAGGAAGCACTGTATTTCAAAAAATGCTCCTCTGCACATTTCCAGAGATAATTGAGACATTCAAGTGCATTGAAGATTTTCTTTGACATGATGAAAATAAACAAATGTATACTTTTTAATACTATTTGTTTACTGGGATAAAGAGTGCAGTATCCACATACTGAATACCAAGGAGAAAAAAAAAAAAACAACCACAGAGTAATTGCCCACTAAATAAGAACTGTCCATGAAATGAATGAGTCAAGGATTTTGGGTTGCGGTGCGGAAAATCATACTGAAGAACTGATTACCCTGATGCTTATTTTAGCTTTCATTACACAACCAAACTATAAACTGCATTCTAATACAGGCAGTACTTAATAATTTCAAAGAGTTGTGGTATAGAAGTACGGATGAACTTACATCTAAAAACATAGAGCTGGAAGAGAAAGTTTTAATATTAACATTCTCTCCAGTGAAATATAAAGAAGGCTTAATGAAAGTAATATCTTTATAAACATTGTATATATTATATTTCTATATTTTGTATATTTTATATTTCTATGTATTTATATCAATTTTTATACTGATGCCTTTATCAATGGTCTGGGTGATGGTACTGAGTGCACCCTCAGTAAGTCTGCAGATGGCATCAAGTTGGGAGGGAGCACTGATCTGCCTGAGGGTAGGAAGGCTCTGCAGAGGGATCTGAACAAGCTGGACAGTTGGGCCAAGGCCAATTGTGCAAGATTAAACAAGGCTCCTTCAGTTCAGCACTTGGGTCACAACAACCCCACGCAATGCTATGGGCTTGGGGAATAGTGGCTGGAAAGCTGCCCAGCAAACAAGGAATTGGGGATGATCGTCAAGAGCCACCTCAATACGATCTGGCAGTGTGCCCAGGTGGCCAAGAAGGCTGAGAGCATCCTGGCTTGCATCAGGAACAGTGCGGCCAGCAGGAGCAGGGAAGTGATCATCCTCCTGTACCCAGCACTGGTGAGGTCACACTGTGAATAGTGTTCAGTTTTGGGACCCTCACTACAAGAAAGGCCCTGAGGTGTTTGTGACAGCGTGCTCCAACCTCCACCCTCCCAACCTGACCACTTTCCCCATAATCCTGCTTAAGTGGTAACCATCAGTGACAGATGTGTCTGGTCCTGATGGTGATGGCAGCATCTGACTCAAAGTAGATTCAGGGGAGACTGATAACAACACAATAGCCAAGGGATGGCAATGCACGCCCCTCCTAAAAACAGTCGCGGTTAATGTCCAACTCAAGCCAATTACAGTCAGTGTGTAAATATGAGTCAATTATCTTACTCCATATTGAGCAGTCCGAGTCCATTGAGCTCTCCCTGCACAGCAGCTGGCTGCACATGAGGATCGTCCCTTGGGCAGGGACACCTCTCAAGGTTACTCCTCTAGGCTGAGAGATTCCTTGCCACAACAGATCCTTGGTAAGTGACTAACAGCACGCTGAACTTTGAAATCTTAGCTAAGTGATGTAACGGATTGATTGTGCACATATAATCCTTTAGATATAAACCATGGGTCAAGCCTGGGACCAGGACTGGATCCAGCCGCACCTAGACTCCTTTCTGAGAACGAATTTAGATAGCAAGGGAGTCCTTTCTGAATCTCATGACTCAACAGGAGTAAATAACCCAGCGTACCTTGCCACAGAATCTTGTTAAATCACTGTTGCATTTACAATTAAACTGTCAAACTTTGTTAAATCACTGCCTCATGTCAACAAAATATACTGTTGCTCCTCTGTTGCAAGTGAAGTGCATCACTCCCATCCATGACAGTGCTGGAATGCATCCAAAGAAGAGCAACCAAGCTGGTGAAGGGCTCAAGTCTTATGAGTAGCAGCTGAGGGAAGTGGGATTGCTCAGCTGGACAAAAAGGATGCTGAGGGGAGGGAGATGTTATCACTCTCTAAAACACCTGAAAGGCGGTTGTACTGGGCTGGGTGTCGGTCTCTTTTACCAGGTAACAAGGGATAGGATGACAGGAAGTGGCCTCAACTTGAACCAGGGGAGGTTTAGATTGGATATCAGGAAAAATGTCTTCACTGAAATGTTGTCAAGCATTGGAACAGGGTGCCCAGGAAAATGGTAGAGTTATCATCCCTGGAAGTATTTAAAAGATGGGTAGATGTGGCACTTAGGGACGTGATTTAGTGCTAGACTTGGCAGTGTTAGGTTTACAGTGGGACTTGATCATCTTAAGGGCCTTTTCCAACCTAAATGATTCTAATCTCTGGTGAGTAGCACACATTTCCCCATCTGAAATGCATCTATTCCTTTGCTTCCACAAGAAAAGTCTACCTTTTTTGTTTTAAGAGAGCATTAGAAAACCAGGCCAGATTGGATAACTGGATGAGGGTCTGAGCAACCTGATCAAGTTGGAGATGTCCCTGCTTCTTACAAGGAAGTTGGACTAGATGACCTTCCAACCCTAACCATGTTTTCTATGATTCTAATCATGTTTTCTGTTGCATGAGTAAAAATAAATTTCTCTGTGATCCTTTCAAGAATTTTTATTCTATATAGCACAATTAAGGATAAAAAGCAGGAATGAGGAGGCAGAAGTTAATACTCTAAAAGATAAGTCTCTTGCAGGAAGTCCATAGTTCTGCATCAGTTGTCTTTTAAATCACAACAAATTTTAAAACTACACTCAGAACCCTGGCACACAACACCAGACAGTAACGTTTCTCAATTACTTGAACAGCAGGAGATGAGACTCTGAACTGAACAGTGTACTGTTTCAAGTATACTAATGAAAGTCAGAGATTCTAAAAGACTAATACTGTTCAAAGAAAAATAAGATACACAAGGTTTGTCTAGAATATATCCTTTATTATTTGCAGTCTGTGTAAATTTTAATTCATGATTGAATTTCTACATAATTTTATCTGTTTAAGCACATCCTGGTCTTTTCCAACAACCCAGTCAATTGCACCTTTACTATGTACAGTCAGTATTTATGAAATATTGCATATGCATCTATAAACTTAGAAAAATAACATGCAAGGGAAATTGTTACTATGAAACTGATAAAAAAAAAAAAGATAGGTAAAACAGTCAATCCCCTTTTAGCGTGTTATGGCTTTGCACCAAGTATCAGATGTCAAAACAAACAGTTTAAAATGCTTCTTGTTAAAGGCACTTACTGTTCTTCAAATACACTTTCAAATTTAATTCTATTGCATTAAGAAGTGTATCTCTGGCATCATACTTTCATAACACAGCAGAACAGTCAAAAAAGGCAGCATTAATAAATGGGAAAAAAGGGGGTTTATGTTAAAATAAGAAAATACCAAGAATTAACACAAACTTTTAGGATTTGGTCCTTAGAAAACAGGCAACAGCATTCAGGCAACAGTGATTTCTTTTCTTAGATGCTAACAAAATAATATCCCCAAAAATGAACTCTTCCAGTTCCAGCGTATAGATATGTCTAAGTTGAGTAGCGTACCCTCTAACACCACCCCCAACAAAAATACAGCTTTTCAAAACTAACTACTGGCTCCACTTTGGCTGTGAAGGAAGAAATCTCAAAAGAGCATTATACATGCACATACTACCAAGCCTACAACTCTGTGTCTCTGTATCTGGATGGCTGTCCATAATACCCCTTCTTAGAGTGGTCTGATAGCTGACGACGGTACTCCTCCTCCTCCTCTGCATCACTGCCGTAACTGCCGCGGTTCTCCAGGTAAGGTCTAATAGGAGGTTTCTGGGGTTCCGGAGGTCTGGAGCTAACACAGCAAGACAGGGAAAGAGAGAGAGATCACGTTTACTTCCATTCAGGAAAGCTGAAAAAGAAATACACTCAGTAGTAGCTTTATGGCCATATATAACCTAGAAAAGCACATGGAGCAAATGAAACCCCTTCTGGCCCATAAACAATTGCACAGCCATGGTGAGCCTTGTCTGGAGAGGCATCTTATTTTCATCAAGCTGGAGCCTGATGTTCAGATTTGATCTACTCGACCTACTTGGAAGAATACCAAATTTAAAATTATTAATTATCCTTCGTGCACACACACAGCCCCAGTCCCCAGGAGCTTGACAGCACTTTATTTCCTGAGCAGAGAGGTTTTCAGCCATTGCTGCTACCCTCACTGACATTTTCCTCAAGTATTTTTGCACCAGATTCTTTCTATGCCCACTGCTTCTTTTGCATCCCCAGTTTCCTGCTCAAGGTCTGAAGATTTCTTACATGACATTTTTTAAATTGATAACCTCCTGTCCTCACTCAAGGCTTTCACTAGGGCTCTTATCCTTAAAAACACACAGAAATAACCCACACATTTGCTTTTTATACACTGTAGTGCTACCCATTTAATGTGACACTAAGCAGATACATAGAAATAAAATCTGCCAAGAAAGGGCATTTTCTCAGTTTGAAAAGCCATGATTTTTGCAACCCCACACTGTACAAAAACAAGATGTTATCCTCCTTGCACACTGCCGCAGTGCTTAAGCACTCCCTCTAGGCCAAGCATTAACATTCCTGTAAAAAGGCAACATCTTTGCATATGCATATGCAAACACTCTGCATATGCAGTTAAAGATTATTTTTCACTACTTCTAAAAAGCTTCCAAGGCTATATAAAAAGTATGCTTTTCTGAATCCATCAAGAAAACCTGAAAATAGTCACTTCATGTTTTCTTTGCATTTTAGATTATATACTACAACATCAAACCATTTGATTCACTAGAAAAAGTCCCATTTCTATTGGCTATTACTAAGAGGCAACAAAAACAAAGCAGAAAAAATCCATCACAGAGTGTGTTAGCTCTTCCACAAGTGACTGCTCAAGTCATGGAAATGTGCAGTGTGTAGGGTAAGATGACACAATAATCAACTAAGTCCAGAATTCACTGAATTTTAAGGAAAGACTCCTACTTTCATGAAGCTTGATGGGTGATCTCAGGCAAGTTTCATCCTCAGTTTCCCTACCCAAACAATACATCTGTAACTGAGTAAGCATCTAAGTAATTAAGTGTTATTAAGTAATTAAAACAGCAATTATTCGTTATGATAGACTAACAGTCATCAAGTATCTAGCACAGGAAAAATGGACATCAAAGGACACGAATGCAGAAAACCTTCTGAGAAATATTGATTGGGGCAAAAACTGGCTGTGCAAATATTTCTGCATAAGAATACAGCGTTTCTTCCTAGGTTACTCAAGTACTATGAATGAACCAACAGAAAAAACGCATTCTTATAAACAAGAAGAGTTCACTGAAGTTTTGCCCCACCTTTGCAGTCATCTTTGAGGCACCACAACAAAGCAATATACCACGGCAGGATTATTTGTATGAACAAAAACTGGCAAGATTAGTTTTCTTCCTGCTGGTGAAGTAAACAACCAAGACAGAATGCTTCAAACTGGATACTCCTTACCTCATAGGCTGAGGCCAGTTCTGTTCTGACTTCTGTGTTTTGATAGGGACAGCATAAATATCTGGGTGCTTCTGGGCTATTTCAAGCTTTAAAAGAAAAGTAGGAGAAAATAATTGTTCTTTTTACATCTATCCATTAGGGATCCTAGACTGTAGATCTAGCAAGTCACATTTATATCTGAAAGAATTAAAGCACAAACTGGTAACTGATCTTATTCATATTTCTACAATTATATAATCTTTTGCTAGAGTAGTAATTCATAGTGCACATGAAAACAACGGATTGCCAAAAGCAACGGGATTATTAGAAGACAGCTTTCTGTAGTTACAATAGGAAACCTTAAAAATATGTCCTCTTTCTGCATTCAAATCCACACAACGTTATGTCTGTATGCGTGGTTTCTCAAAGTTCTCCCTCCAGAAGCAACCCAATGCAAGGGCATGATTTTCATTTTCAGGTTGCAGGCTGTTCTATACGCCGGAAAGCACAGCAGAGGGAGAAAGCATCTCTACGTACCCTGGCACTCTGGGCCTCTTGTAGCTCTTGCATTCTTTGGATTCTCGCCTTATGATCCATCTCCTCAAATATTTTGACTTTCCTCAATACAGATTTTGGAGTATTTTCTTGTTCGCTTCCTTCCTCTTCCAACTTTGCCTCCTCCTCCTCTTCTGCAGGTGGGACTGCTGGCTGAGAGGTTCTCAGGATGGGACGTCCAAAGGCAGGTTTCACAGAAACAGGTGGTGGTGCTGCTTTAGCTGATACAGTCGAAGTCTCACTGCCGACAGCAATGTTACCTGACTTGGAGTCATAGTTCTTGGGAAAGTCATACAGATCATCTTTGTTTTGTAACTTTCCCTGTAAGTATGTAAAACAAAATTTACATCAGCAACTTCAAAATTTTAATTTCAAATGAAAGCTTTAATCTGAAATTAATCATTTTGCCTATGTATTTAACAGTTTCAATCTTCACCTGAAGTAACACTTGAAAGGTACGTGAACTGCTGCAACACTTAGGTCATACATTCATACACTACACATCAACCTGTAGAAGAGCAGCACATTTAAACTTGTTTGTCCTAATTGTTAAGGATTACCAGAACTGCAACACGTGTTAAGGTACAGCACAGAGAAAACAGACCTCCCAAATGATTTGTCAGTACTATGAAATGTAGAATATCATTACCAGGAGTTCAGAAGTGCACAGGACCCAAGCCTGTTTTCTGTTCCATCTTTATTTTCCTTACACGTCTTACTCTGACCAATCTCCATTGTCAAGGCATACTTGAATATATTTTGAATACATCCAGTATGTGAGGGCACCCATCCTCATAAAGAAAGGACTTTGGGGACAGGGGAAATCACAAATTGCTAAAACAGAATTTGATGTCCAAACATTATTTTTTTCCCCCTGCATCATTCCTGAACAAGGTTTAAATAGACTGTTAACATCAATTTCTAATGATGGAGACTGATTTCAGAGGTGGTAGATTCTGGTTTTGTGCTTCACAGTAACAGCCATCAGATACGCTCTTCCTGATGATAAGCCTACACTTGTTCTTGTTGAGCAGAAAAAACACCTTTTGATTTGTTGGCAGACACAACAAGGAGTCTGCTTTCTTACTCTATACAGAGTTCACATATATTTAAAGAGAACCGTTATCCTTTGCTTGATCCTGCAATATCTTCAGTCATTCCTCCTCTCCACACTTACAATGTTTGCTAGTCTCTAAGCACTCCTATTGCTCTTGTTAATGTGCCACCCTGAAGAGTTCTCCAGAAAGAGGAACACTGTATTCAGATTTGTTTCTACAAGTTTACCTTAGGTGGTTCAGGCTTGAATGCTGGAGGTGGACTTGGTTCTCTAAGGATCTCCTTGCTACCAGCTTTTCTCAACTGAGCCCTTGGTTCTGGACTAATTTTTTTTAAACTCTATGAAAGAAAATAAGAGATAAAATCACTGCAGGATCCAGCGGTTCAATCATTTTTTCTCTCTCTCAAGTTTACTATTTTGGGATAATAACCAGGAGTCAAACAGCTGCCAGCAACCTGACCAAAATTACTGCAGATGTAATTGCAAAGTTCAAGGTGATGAGGCATCACTGGAAAACCCATCAAGTTAGGCAGAAAAGCAGAGCTACTATTATTTTTGCTGTACATAACGTAGCTCTATAACACTACCAGAAGAAAGATAAAGCTGCAGTTTAAAAAACAGCTCCAATTTTTAAGCCGTACATGCAGGGCTTTCAGAAAGTCCAAAGTCTTGCTGAAAATCCAGTCATCTCACCTCCTCATGATGCACAGGTTCAGAGGACCGGCTAACAGATGAAATCTTTGGTTCGTCCAAGGGCTCATCAAGTTCATTGTCAGTGTATGCACCTCCTTCTCCATCTGTATCCTCTAGGTCACTGATCAGCCGACTGTCACAACTCAAATAGTCAGCACCCATTGCAGTAAGGTAAGACATACGATCATCTGCATCATCTTCCATGCTGTCCATCTAGAGAAAAGTCAGTAAGAATTACGGAACAAATATTAAATATATTAAGAATTAGAGTCTGATTAGGTCTCAACATCATGGCAAACAACTCCTTCAGAATGACTTTGCAGAACTGAAAGAAACTCTAATGCAGAATCATAAAGGAAAGTCCTGTAAAAGCTGATCTCTCCTCACCATTCTCCCCTAGTCACAGCACTAGTGATGAATGCTTCCAAGTATAACAGAACAAACAGTAATAAGTAATTTTTTGTTACCAAGATAGACATCAACTGACTACTTGTCTAAGCTATCCAGTATTGGGAAACAAAATGTTGAACAATTTTTACTAGCAAGAGATATCACAAGACATCTGTATAGCTTAGTACAGCACAGACTGACTGCTTACCTTTCCTTCTGATACCCACACTGCTTCTCCTTGCTGTTGCTGAATTGTATCTTTCAGACTACCATACCAGCTATCGTTGGCTGAATTCAAATTGATGGTGGCTGTAAAAATTGAAGGAAAAAGTATATATATACAGCAAATGCAATGTGGTCCTTTATCCAGATTTTGCTGTTTAACACTTTTTGGTTTAGTTATGTGAGAATGTTAGAACAGCCATTTCATTTAGATCACTGACAGAAGCACTGAGTTTTTCTTTTATTGTTTGTCCATTCCCCAAGCTTATTAGATCACTTGTCTTCTAATGAGAGCACGCTGATTCACAATTTCTTTCGTATTAGAATTTGGCAGAACAAGGAACTCTGAAAAAAGTCAAGGAAGGGATTACTCATGACCATACCTTCGTACCCTTTCCGTTCCAGCTTGCATGAGTTAATACACAGAGTAGTAAGTGGATGTCTCAACACTCACAGTCACATCTACTACTAGTCTCTTGGTAAGCAGGTTAGACACACATTCTTCCTTACCTGTAAAGAGGTGGGAACAAGTTTTCTTCAGTTTGTTTGCTTGCTCATAAAGTTTTCTTGAGCTCTTGTTAGATGTGGAACATAGCCTTTGTCTCATGATTTTCACACCCTGCTTACTGTCTGGGTTAAAGAAGACCACAATTGGAAACCACTGAGTATAATTTAGCAGGTCCACTGCTTTAGGAGTCACATCCAACAGAGCATGTTTATCCTGTTAACAAGAAAGCCCAGTCAGTGTGTTGTGTTGCTTGTGGGGAAAAAAAAGGAGATGGTTGGAACACAGTATCCTAGGGAAATCGGGACATTTCGGTTCAAATAAGACTACAACTTGTTGGACTTTTTCCCACAGTTACATCACATTCAGAAGCCACAGAAGGCAGCCATTTTCTTTCAGCTACATTTTTCTGAATAGCTTCTGCCTAACTGACCACATTCTTACGTTAACTAACTCTCATATTAAGTAAAATGCACTTATTCCAGTTTTTAAAAACTTCTATCAGTAGTGAAAGTTAAGTAGCCCCTACCACAGCTATTCTGGTACCACAACTATTCTGGGTGCTGTGAGCTTTTATCTACACTTACTAGCTGAGGCAAATCTCACAATTTTCATTTAGTATATTCCTTCTTAGCTACTTCTAGTGCAAAAATGAATGGGATTTTCAAATGTGTGCTTCAGTGGGACCTGAGCTCTGAATAGACTTCTGTGTGACACTCTAACCCCTCTGGCATTGATTTTATTGGGCTCAGGGCTGTAAGATGCAGAGCACTTTCTTTTTGCCTAAGTATTTTAGGCTTCTTGATTACCACCTATTTACTTGACCTCTAAACAGTATTATAAAAAGAGTCAATGCTGTCTCAGTAGATGCCACTTAGCTATCATAGTCACTTCCCGTTCAAGATCAATAGCAGTAACTGAAGCAATCTTAAATGTTAAGTTCCTGATGACAGCAAGAGCAAGCAGACCACTGCATGACAGTAAAGCCTCCATGGCAAATTCAGAAAGCATAGAGTAAAACAAAGATGTCCCTCTGTTCAAATTTAGAATGGACTAAGGAAGAGATTTTAACTTCTAATATCAAGCTCACCTTCCTACTTGGAGGACAACTATAAAAATTAGAAAAATTGTTGTTGAACAATTTCAAAACAGCCCTATAATTAAGCCAAGTCTGCTTATTGCAGAAACAGACGCAGTGAAGATTTGAAGACTGCAAGTTATAGGTGCAAACAAATCAAACAACATGCCTTTGAGTGTGAGCAATTTTCACAGAGAAATACTCTACCTGCTCAATGATTTGCCTCACAGTGTTCAAGCGCACTACCCCAGTGGACTTCTCTGAACCTGCATCTCTGGGTTCTGTCTCTGCAAAGACAACATTTCAGCTTATCTAGAGTGGTCGGGCAGCTGTGATTATTAATTTATCCATTCTCTCAGTTAAGGATGATAAGGAAGTCAGGAGGCGAACTTACTTGCTGTCTGGTACAGGTGAGGCAAATCATTTGACAACTTCTCCATCGCGACATCTGCTATAGGGCCAAATATCACCACAGGTCTCTTAAAACCAGCTGAAAGAAAAATATTTAGAGAAAAGGTAAGTCTGATAAGACTGGTTTTATATGTAAATGAAGTGGCACAGCCGGGATTCTCAATCACTATGCAAGGTTATGAATATGTTTAAGATATTAAAAAATGCATTTTAAAAATTTTATTTTTCAGAAGTCTGTGCAACTGCATACTCATATAGAAAGCTATTTTTATCAACTAAGAAAGAAAAATAAACTGTTTTAATTTAATAGCTTTTTTCTTCTAATGAAGATGTATTGAGAAGATTTTACATTCTGAAAACATACACCAGTTCTTCAGGAGTCTTTCCATCTGGCAAATAGCATGAATCTTGACCCAGTGGGTTTTGTGGGAATAAAAATATAAATGTTAAACCAGCTGCAGGGCAGCTGAAGAAGCAAAGAAATGCAAAATTCTGTTACGCTCATGTCAAAACAAGTGCAAACACTGTCCTCATAAGCTAATGGAATGTCATTCCATTGCTCAGTCTTCATCTGGACATGTGGGAGCTCCTTTAAAATACTTGTTACTATTTGTTTTGTTCCACAACACTGTCATGTGTAAATACTCAGAAAATTATTTTCACTTGCTCAACATCACTAGTAATATCACCAGTTCAGAGTCACAGAGATGGACCACATCAACCTCAATTACCTTCCAACAACCCGGTGAAAATACTTGGGTTTTATCTGCTCTCAAGGTAATGTTAAAGTGATACTTATGAGCAAGCTAGATTGATGGGAGGCATATGGATTGTACTTTCAGAGCTAGTCAAGGGGAAGCTGAGGAAGCAAGAACACTGCTTGTTTCTTCATTTTTTCATTTGAAACCTTGAAACTGGCACAAGTAATCGGGAGGCAAAGGAGAACAGCAGCAGTTTGAAAAAATAAGAAGCTTCTTTCTTAGAGCAGTTAATAGCGTCCAGAAATTTGCGTGCTTGAGAAAAGTGTCATCCCTTCCTGTTGTTCAAACTTAACATTGAACCCAAATTCTTCAAAATCACTTAGCTGACTAAACATTTGGATGCTAAACCAGCCAGCAATAAATGGGCAGCTGGCTCACAGCAGTGTTACTTACCCTCACGCAACTGAACTCGCTCATAAGCTGGGAATTTTGTGCTCACAGATACAATAGCCGTCAGATCTTCACGACTCTTCCTCAGATTCTTCTTCACTCCAGATCGCTGGCCACGTGTTCTCCAGAAGTCTGCCCTATCACTTGAACCATCTTTTTGGGCATTTTGAACACTGGCCATCTGCTCAGCTCTGACAAAGAAAGCACAGAGTTCATTTGTACAGAACTAGTCAAAGAAGGCAAAGATGCTTTCACTGAAGAACAATGGATTTTGATTTTAAAACAGGTAATTTAACAGATAGACAGCCATGAGTGAAGGAAAGAACAGAGAGCTCCATGTTCTTTTGCCTTAGAGCAAACACAGGGTCAGGAAAATGCTCTGACTCGCCACAGCTACAAGATTGCTGGGCAGGAATGAATCCTTAGGTCTTAAACTGCATAAATAAAGATGGTGAAAGAGTGCAGCTCAGAGATGGTGAAAGAGTGCAGCTCAGAACTGAAGTCACATTCTCCATCAGGCCTTACAAGTTAAGTCACTTACAAGTTAAGTCACTACAGCATAGCAGCAAAGGCTGGTTTGATCAGACCCATTAACAGGGAGGACAGAATTTACTAATCAGGAAAGGGGAAGAAGTGTATTTCAGGAATTTCTGTACAATGCAATTGTGAGCTTTTTTCTTCCATCTTAAAATCACAACTTAAAAACTACAGTCTTTTTTTTGGATGAATTTTAATACTTTTAGTCATCATGCATATTTGAACATTTATTATTACCTCACATGATTTTTGGCTAGGAAAGCATAATTAAGCAAAACACATTGCTGTGATTCACTCAGTATTTCACACAAAAATAAGGACTACAACTACCAAGAAATACTAGCATTGCAATAAATTATTGAAACATTTTCCGTAAGCATACACAAAAATTCATGCACTGAAGTTGTTTTGAAAGATTAATCATCAGAGTATTCCTGCATACACAGTCATGATCTTCCTAAGCTGCAGGAGCTTTTTATTGGCTTTTTTTGGTTGGTTTGATTTGATTTGGTTGGAGACAGGGTGGGGGGGAAAAAAAAGGGGGGGAAAAAGGCAGAAAAACCAAAAAGAGGACCCTCCACCCATTTTCTATAAGAGCAACTGAAGCAGCTAGTGGCCAAAGCTTGGTTGATTGCTGAGACAGGAGCTCTAGGTCTATTGCAAACACTTGATCTAGTATGTAGGCAACACCATCCTCTCTCATCCTGTCATCACATAATGCTACAGTTCTAAAATCTACAGTTTTACAGGCACAATTGTGAAAGTAAAGACAAAACAATTTATTCATTCTTGTACTGGAAAAAAAATAAAAACGAAGAAAGGCATGACAGAGGAAGCAAAAATAATTTAGGAAAAAAAAAATTCTTACTTCTAACAATGGGTAGGAAGACAGGATGTCACCTTACCTGCTCTTATTTGGAATGAGGCCCTTTTCCAGTTCATTTCCAATTCTCACGGCCAGCCAGCTTCCCAGTTTGCCATCATACAGTGTATCAACTACTCTAAAGATCTCTCCTCTGGTGAACGCTAAGCTCTGTGGTGACTCTTTTTCACACTCAAAGTGGCTCCTGATGAAGAATGAATCTCCTCTGCCACAGGCCATGATGTCTCTGTAGACTAAAACATGAATTCCCCTTTATATTTTTTCACACTTGAAAAAAAGATTAAGCTGACATTCTAGAGAATAATTTTGAAATTCTTCGCCTCCACTCAAAAAGATGCAACAAACCAGGATTCACATCCATTGCTCTATACACACATTGTCAGGAGTGTTCTATTCTTACACAGTTACAGCTATTACAGCTCTGAGGGAAGGAGGCAGTTGCACCTGCCCAAAGCTAAAGCCAGCTATAGTACTTCAACATCACAGCATGCTGTGTCTCCAACAGGAAAGCAAGAGGCTTTCTCCTTAACTGTTTTATTGACAAACTGTCCATTTGCTGCTGTCTGACTGAATCCCTTAAGACTGCCAAGGCACAGCAAAAAAGGAATGCTAAAAGAAGATCTTGGGCCAGCTGCTACAGACAAAGGAACAAGCAGTACATTGCCACTCTAAGATTAAGAAAAGTCGCTATTTGCTAATAATGGAAGAGATGGAGAAGCGCTCTGAAAAAGACATCACACATGCACATCCGTATGACCCTCGTGGTATGGTAGACAGCTATCTTCTGAACTACTGAAAAGCAGGGTAACTAAAATGCAATCAAAAATAAGCACAAGAGAGATTATTTATGGTTTTGCCAACTAAAGAGAACTTAAAAGCTTCATGGACATACACACATTTTGTTCAAAGCACCTACCTTCATACTTGCTCTGAGCCAAAATTGTCACTGTTTCACCTTTGGGAATTTCTAAGAGATACAGAACAGCATCTTCCCGAACAATGCCTCTGAAGTCTTGACTGTTTACCTATGTACCGAAAAAAACCCCAAAAATCAACATAAATGGAATAACCAAAAATTTTTGTTTAATCTAAAAAAATCTTAAATATTCTCTTCCCTTACTATACTTTTTTTTTTTACAAAGTTGAGTCATTAACAGTAATCTTTCTAAAATAACAAGGTCCTGGATGTGTACTGCTGGGTTGTTTCTTCTACTTTACCATGGTCCAAAAGGCCTTGAAAATCAAGGCTACTACAAGAGACAATAGGCAGGAGAGAAAATTACATTTGTCTCCTATTCAAATTTTCAGGAAAAAAAAAAAAAAAAAAAAAAAAGAAAAAAAGAAGAGAAAATGGCATAGAAACTGGAAAATAAGTCACTGTTACCAAGGGAACTGGAGAAAGATGAAAGAAGACAAATATGCTGGCCTCAATTTTTTCCCTCTCCAAGACGAGGAAGAAGCACTGTACAGAAAATTTATTCTCCCATCTTGGGGCATTTTTCTTGATCAGCATTTCTTCTACCTACTCCTTCCACTGAATCTTAAACAAACTAAAGCTTGATACACAATCGTCCTTCAAAAATTCATTTCATTAAGATCCCCCACCACACATATACACTTCCAAAGCAATGATTTGATGTCCTAAGATCATCATTTCTTCCATATTTCCACTAAAAAGCAAACAAAAAAATACAAAAAGGATTTGCATGATTATAATCATACCTTAAGAATCTGGTCTCCTTCCTGCAGCCCCTCCTGATCAGCTGAGGTGCCTTCTTGAATTCCAGCAATAAATATCCCTACATCATTTCCACCAGCCAGTCGTAGACCCACGCTGTCCCCTTTCTTGAATCTCACCATTTTCGTATTGGGACTACAAGATTTATGGGCAGAAATAGGAATTAAGGTCAGATTGCAGGGGGGTTGGACTAGATGACCTTTAAAGGTCCCTTCCAACCCAAACCATTCTATGGTTCTGTTAGGCATATGATGATAACAGGTTGTCAAGAGAAAAAATCTGCAACTTTTTCAACAAAATCATATTAATAATATTTTTAGCCCCTTTCTTTCACTATATACCCAGGTAAGTCTTCGCTGAGGGAAGGAAGCAAAGAATTTTCATTTTTCAGAGTGACTAAGTGGTATATACAGACTTGACAGAGCAGGAAAACAATTCCCTGGTCCTGAGCTCCCAAAATAGTTCCCTATCTACGGGACGCTCTCTCAGATGAGCAGCTGTTTGGCTTTTTTTCATGAAAACAGCCTGAGTTATGGGTAATCATACTCTCGTTTTTTTTTTCCTCTCTGTGTTTGAGAACTGTCATATTAATTAAATGTATACCTGTTTTCTTAGCAGTTCAACATGTTTGTTAGGCAGAAGTCTTCACATTTTCTTATAATGAGAAACATTTCCAAGTATACTCTACTGGTATGTTAACAATCAGTCCTTCCATGTTGCAGTAGGAGAGGTTACTGGACTAGGTTCAGCTTTTTTGCTGTCAGAAAAGCTGTATGCCCAAGTGACCTTCCAACACAGAGGACAGTACTTATCTGTCAGCCTTTCTCGGTAATACCTTAAGCCTGTATTATAAATTCCCCTTCACCAAAATAACCACTTGATTAATTTGCACGTCAATGACAACATATGCAGGATCCAGCCCAGAAAAGATCTGAGAATAGAATCCATTTGAGAAAATACTCCAAGCTACAGAATATCTTCAAAATCTTATCTTTAGGTTTCTTTAGGTTTTTTTTACAATCTCAGTGTTCCTCTCCCTTCAATTTCCGTACTTGGAAACTCTCAAAAAAACAAAAAAATTCAGTTGATTTCCTATTAACACAGCTGCAACTTTTAGTATCTTAATTGTTAAAGAATCAACAGTACCAGGTTCCATTTGACCACTCACAAACGTTATCAAAAAAATTCCACAAAAATAAACTTCATTGAAGCAATATTTTTTTCATTTCTAAGCAGAGACTAGAACAGCAATATAAACTACACAGGCTTGGATTTGAAGAAAAGACACACATTTCCGTACAGAAGTTTCCAGCTTGTATAGAAACACACATATGTTTGGCCTTGTCTTGCAAGAAGCTTGTTTACAAATTAAATAGAGGACATTATCTTTGTATCTTAATATTGCGCGGAAGGGGAGAGTTGTCTTTTGTGTACATGTAAAATAACAGAAGAGGTGTAAAATACATTTCCATAGAATTGCACTGGTTAGAATGGCCCTCTGCTCAAAGCAGGCTGTTCAGGGCCTTGACCTGTTACGTTTTGAGTATCTCTAGTGGTGGAAATACCACAGTCTACAAGGGAAAGATGCTTCAGTGGTTAACCATCCTCATAATAAAGACTTTTCTTCTTTATATCAAGTCAGAATTTCCCATGTTCCAGGTTGTCTCCCTTGGTCTTTATCCTACTACTATACACCTCTGAAAAGAATACAGCTTTGTTTTCTTTACACCCACTACCCACTAGATTGTTGTAGACAGCAAGATGTTCCTTCAGTCCTTTCTTCTCAAGGCTTAAACTCAGTTTTCTCAGTCAGCCACTGACCCCTTAGACCCGCTCCTCCAGTGTGTCAATGTCTTGTCCTGGGAAACTCCAAAATGGATATAACACTCCAAATACTACCTCAAAAGTGCCAAATAGAGCAGAAGAAAAATACAAAAAATTACCATTGTGTATGTTCCCATGCAAGCCCAGAAGCACAGGGTGTTCTATACCTTCCAAGTAGAAAGCAAGTCCCTACCTTCCAGGCAAATACTTCTAAAACTTAACTCAAATATGGTCAGTTAGAAGCAGTGTCATCTATTCTTGGCATTAGGCTATAAAGGGAGTATCACTCCAAAAGGGCAAAAAGCCCAAAACTCATGCAACCAAGAACTGGGTACAGGCCACTGGAAGAACACTGATTGCAAAAGAACATGGCAAGTGCCACCTTACCCATATATTGCTTCGTCTTCAGGGCTTGGTTTAAGAATCGTTCTTGTAACTGGTTTTGGTTGAGAGACTATATGCAAAAAAGCCAATAGAAGTTACTGAACTATTTACAAAGTTATAAATGGCAGCAATTTTTAACTATCAGATAGCAAACTCCTCCATGTCAAAGATTAATACAGATTTAAATGTCAAGTATCTCTTTTACAATATATTTTTTTTTAATTCTTGAAAAAGAACCAAAAGGTCAAGGGAGGATACACAACTCTCTCAGGCAAGCCAGATGAGATTTCAGGAATAGCTTCATTTGGCTGCTTAGGGCAACGGGCTACTAGGAGAGTACTAGCTTTTTGAGCTGGTAATTCTAATATGCAATTGCCTTCAAATAATCTCAGATGTTTCTTCTGTCTCTGCACCACAAAGCAAAGACAGACCTCTTCTACGTGTGTCAGGATGGGGCTGACATGAACAATATACTACAATATTGGGAGAGTTGATATTCTGTGGCCAGGGACAAAAAAAAAAAATAAAAGGAACCAAAAACTTCAAACTCTGACCTGCTGGGTCATCTTGGTGTTTCAGTTCTTTGTTTGAATCTACAACTGCAACAGCAGGAGTAGCAATGTCACCAGTTGATTTGAACGGTGTTGGCATTGCTCCCATCCTGGACATCCTACTGGATGCATCATCTTTTGCACTAAAAGAAAGAAAAAGGAAAAAAAAAAAAAAGTGTAGTGAAATGAGATAAGAAAGTCTTTGACAAGCATTAAAAAAATAGACTAGAAAATACCATTTCTTACTTTGGTTTCTCTTTCAGCTTTTCATTGGATGAATGTGACTCTGGATCAGAATCATGTAACCTGTCATCTTGAGGGGAGAATGATCTGTTTGACTCTATTTCAGAAATGTCTGTAAAGAGAGCAGCAAATCAAGAAATGCAGGATTTATTTAAATTATCTGCACATCTGATTACTACATTTATTTACAAAGCTTTCACACATAAGATACACTGAACCTTTAAGTCTACTCTTGTTCTAATTTGGATTGGGCCAGCGTTCAAAAAGCACTGTATGCTTTTTTGTGCTTCCACCCCCATATCCCTCTGAAAACATTTCAGAAATCTTTCACACAACCTTTAGGAAATACACTCACATCACACAACTACTTTAAGCATACCATAGACTTATTAACTAGTGTTAGCAATCTTTTATTTGAGGTCTCATCAATGTTCCCAAACACAAGACCACCTTCACATTAACAGCCCTCAAATCACTGCTTTTCAGTGTCAAAAGAAAGAGAGTAGCCCTCAGACTTGAGCCATATCTCAGCCTTCACAGTAAAACCTACAAAAAGTTGCACCTAGTATTCTGACATCAGAGAACCAAATATCTTGCACTAAATAATGTAACATCCTGCTCCCCTCAACATCCTGAGCTCTTCCTAAAGCAAGAGATACAGCTCATACACTAGGAGAGATCATTTGTACAGAATAGATACTGGAAATAGAAACCATTTGTCCAAGGCAACCTAATTTCCTCTTGTCCTGACATTTTTTCCCTCCTGTTGAATGCTGTAATGAGTGCTAATGCCATCAGGAGAGGTCAGTCCAATCCACTTGTTTTTAAAAGTGAAGTCTTTTATTAAAGCAATTGACTTGCTTATTCTGAGAAGTAAGATTGATTTTAACAGACCATTGTTTCTTGCATTGTTTCTTCTATCTCTGCCCTGGCCGAAAATGTAATTACATGATTACTAAAAAATTCTTCTTTCACCTAAAGGAAGTGGGCTTGATGTTTAATTGGCTATTACTTAGGTTTGTCTGCATTTGGTTACTTTTGTCTTTTTTAAAAGAACCTAGTACCACTCTACCATGGAGTCTAAGCTCCATTCTGTCCCTGCGCAGAGCCCAGAACTTTTTATCCACATTAAATCTCACCATCCACTTCTGAGTCACTGTCATTCAGTGAAGGAATGTTGAGCAGCGTCTGCTTTCTGTCCCTGAGGACAACCAGCTGGAGCTTCCCCCGTGACTTCTCAATCAATTTTCGGGCATCAGCTAAAGACATGTTCTCTGTCACTGTACCATTGATCTGGACAGAAAAAGGCAACAATAACACTACAAGTAAACAAATAAGTTTGTATTGTGCTCAAGTTTAACAGTGAACTGGACTATAACATGACATCCTCCAGAGTAAACACTACAACAAATGTCTGCTAAACTGCTAGCAGTATAACCAGAACAGACCTTGAGAATGATATCCCCTTCGTGAAGGTTGCCATCTTTGGTTGCTAGGCCAGTACGGGTCATCTCTTTTATGAAGATCTGACTTCCAAGACGGAGACCATATTCTGGAAGCAGGAAAATAATCCACTGCAGCTCAGAAGATGAGTGAGGATACATTAAAAAAAAAAAAAAATATCTACACAGTGTACCTGCAGCACACCCCATAAGAAAAGAAAAAGAAAAAAAAATGCAGACCTAGTAAACCCACTTAACTTTAGGCTTACTCTCCCACTTCTGCGCTGTTACCACTCTAAGAACAAACAGCAGATGAAGGATTAGTCTGCACTTCCAACAGCAAAGCCTTCGTTCCGGAGGTGCTTATTAACACGCTGGACTAGATTCTCTCTCTGTATCATATTTTGTATGGCACAGAAAAGGGTGAAAAAGTGCTAAAAGAAGAGCTGGGGTTTTTTACCAGTTGCTGTATGGTGACCCTGTCCTGTGTGTACCCCAGTGTCTCAGCTGTTTCAGGCAAAGGATTGTTTTTTTTCCTCTTTTTCCACCCTGCCTTTTTTCCCCTTTGATCCAAGTTACTTGGATGAGTATATTTGCTACTTAAAAAGAAAGGCAGACTCTTAAAACACACACATGCCAGAATAACAGAAAAGGAAAGAAGCACTTATCTGCTTTTAAAAAAAATCACCACACTCAAGCAAGTCTGCAAAGTATCCATATGAATGGCAGAAATTATTATGGAATTACTAGCTACATATAAAACTTAAGAAAGACACCTTAAATTTCTACTTATTTGTATACTTATCTGCATTATCTTTACAAGTAGAAACATTACAGGGAGGGGAAGAGGAAGGAGGGAAAGGAGTCCTTGCCAGAGTCAATGAAGAGAGAGGTTAGCTCCCGCATACAAAGCTTACACGAACAGAAAATTCTTACAAATCTTAAGGCAGATCAGAAAAAAACCAACCCATAAAACTCCCGCAAACAAACCACCACACTCCCCAGAGAAAACCCTGAACAGAAAAGAATGCACAATCTAATCTCACATGTGCTTTACAGCACAAGAGTCTTTACTTCACAGTACACGAAAGATCACGCTTTTGGCTTTCCACACTCCAACACTCAGCAAGGAAAGCCTGTTTCAGCTGTTGCTATTTCAGTATTCTTTAACTACATTCTGAAGTATTCCAAACCAAACAATCATTGGAACTAATTTAATTATACTGAAGGGAAGATATGCACTATTAAAGGCAGAGTCTACTCTTCAAGCTTTGTAGCTGACCCTTTCGTAGATGCGCCAAGTGTAATCTGAATCATGATCAGATTAATGTTTCCCACCAGAACCAGAAGAACAGGGCAGGGAAAATGGAAAAGGACGCAGTGGCTTGAAACGATGTGGGTGAACAGTTCTTTGTTCAAAGGTGAAGTGCAAGGTGCTGTATTAAAAGTCAGTCCCTCTCCTCCCCTACAATACCTACCTTCATTATGTCTGCCTTTTGTTAAGAGAACACTGATTGGTCCATTCTGATCCTGTGGTCCTAGGTACTCATGTTGATGGCGTATTTCCGGCGAAGGGCTTCGGGAACAAAGCCTGTCCCGACTTCGACTCCTCACTTCTCTCCTGTATCTGGAATCAGGTTGAGATCCATGGCTGTAATTGGGTGGGCTGTAGTCTCCTCTGTAGTCCCGTTCATAGCCACCATCCCTGTCGATGCTCCTTCCCCTGCTCCGATCTCTTCTATAGTCTCGATCCAAGCTCCTGTCAACACTCCTACCACGACTTCGATCGCGGCTGTAGCTGCACTGTTTATCACGGTCTCTGCTTCGGTTATGCCCTCTGTCGTGTTCATCTCTATAGCTCTGATCCAGGCTGTTTCCCCAGCTTTGGCTGCGCCCTCCATTACCGCTATGCCAGCTTCTGTCGCTATAGCCACTTCGAGCACTTTTGCCATCAAATTCTGCATGGTCATCCATTACATCTAAAGCTCTCTCCTCATAGTCAAGGGAGGGGCTTCTCCTCAACGCAGCAGCCTGCACTTTCCTTGGTCTTTTCACTACCTGTTCAGTGCAATAAAAAAACAAACAAACAAACAAACAAACCCCTCCAGTTGTCAGAATGTGAAATTCAACAGATGAATATTCTTCACACTTCAAGTAAAGCGTGAGGCGGGGGGCAGTGAAAAAACCAGTGTAACAAACAACTAGTAAATTAGCTTCTTTAGATGTGCAGAGGAAATATTTGCTGATTCAGAGTATAAAAAACAGTAGGAGAATGTAAAAAAAAAAAAATTAAAATTAGATCAACCCCCACACTCTTTACTTCTGCAAGACTGAGTAATGAATAGTTTTTTCTTTTTCTATATGACTTTAAAAAATGTAACAAGCCCCCAAAAGAGAGAGTTGTATACGCCCCTCTCAACCAATGAAATCAAATCTAGACAGCAAATTCTTGGACACAAGGTCTGTGTATGCAGGACACATTTGCCTCACATAACTTTCATGTTTTTGAACTATCACTCATTATTCAGTAAAATTAAAAATTGAGGGCATACATTTTATTTACAGTTTTTCAACAGGATAACTTTGTGACACTTGTTTAATTTCCATTTGTTTCACATGTAGAAACTATGTCTTTGCTTTATCTACTTTGTACATTCTATTGGGCAAAGGCTTGCTTTGCTTTATGCAATTTTAGTACATTTCATAGAAGAAAACAAAAATCTTGACAGGTTACACAGGTATATACAACTATAGAGAGAATACATTCATAATCTACTTACAATGGTGGCCACTTTTCCACTTTTCCTAAGCTGTTGGACTGCAAAAGAATGTGGAACATTTTCCATTGGGGTCCCATTAACTATGACCACACGGTCATTTTCTCTGTAAGGGGGGGGGGGGGGGGGAAGAAGAGGGAAAAAAGGATTTAAGAGGAGTCTTCATAAAAACACCAGGACAAAGTTTCTTCTTTTTTTTTTCCAGGGGGAACCTAGGATTTCATTCATTTAACAGAGAGTTTTCCTTAAAAGCTGTGTTTGTTATACAAACATGACAATATCAGAATACTGGAAGGAACTTTCAGTATGTTTAAAAATTAGACTTTGGGTAGCGGTATCTTTGCACACGTACTATCTCCAGCTTAAGTGCCTTGCCATAATGTCAAAGAGTATTTTGTTTTTAAAGATATTCATGATTACCATTAAAACTTTTATTCTTTTTTTCTGTCTTTCAGAACTCCTAGTCTTCCACAGTAAGAATTTCAAGAGAGCTTCAGACTGCTGCAGCCATAGCAGTATTCAGACAAATCTTGACAAGTACCACTCTAGTACATTTTTCTGAAATACTGGTATTTAGGTCCCATCTACTGGGATGAAAAATGACTGGGGGGGGGGGACAGGGACGGACAGGACCCAACCAAACTATAATACACAAAAAAGTCCTCCTTGCCCTAAAACACAGGCCAAAAGAGATTACCAACTCATCTATTCAGATCTCCTGCATAGCAAATAGACCATTAAGACTTAACTCAGTCACCCTCAGGAAACAGGTCTGTAACACATGATTAATTAAAAAACATACCTTACAGAAAAGCATTTCAGCACAAAAAGTGCAGGACATTAAAGAAGAAATAAAATCTACCACTCCTGGTATTAGTTTATTCTGATGACAACTCACTTACTAACTCTACAGTCACAGCATTAGCTCAACCAATTACTGGTTACTGTGCCATTTTCTGCTAGATTAAAAAAAAATCTGTAGTACCCATTATTTTATCTTTATTGAAATCAAGTCACATCACAATCTTCTTTTTAAATAAGAAGATTACATATTTTAAGCCTCTCTTTGTAAGCCACTTTCTCCATCTCCTGAATGATTTTTGTGCCTTTTAAAATTCCCTTCCAATACCTTTTACTGAATGAGTATGCCAGAACAGCACAGTATGTATTCCAGTATCAGTTTCATCTGGGCTTTATGTGAGAGTTAAAATAGCTCTCTTCAAAGCCCATACATCCAAAGATAGTATCAAACTAAATGTTTTAACACTACATTAAGACCTTCCGTCTGTTTATGCTCACTCTACCCTAAAAAGGATTGCAGGACTGTAATTCTCACACACTCTGAAGGTTAGCTCTACATTCCTTGGTTTGTTGAAGGAACAGCTTTGCATCCAGTTTTCTTCAGAATGCGTTTTGTCTGAATGTGCCCAAGTTGTTTGGCATCGTATTGTCATCATCAATTTCCCTAGGATCTTACAGAATTTGTGGATGTGATTTTATTCCCAAATCACAGGCAATTATGGAACACAATGGATGATAGTGCTGTTGTGCAGGCATCACTGCTATAAAATGAAGTTTTTGTATGTTGATGTTGAGAATGATTTGTTACCTGATTCATGATAATTATTTTCTCCAGTCCTTCAATAACTACTCCCATGTCAAACTTTTCATTACCTGACCAAAAAGTAATGTTTGGCAAAATGGCCAGAATCTACCATTTTGAATCACTACTAGTGCACAACTTCGGCATTCTTCCAAATTGTCTAGTCCTCATCAGGTATTCCAGGTTAAAGGGTGAAAAATTTATCAGCAGTGGGCTAGAAACTGTTTATCTCAGCCTACAGATTTAAAATTACTTGTCCATGACAGATATTGCCTCACCAAGGATGGTATTACCAGGAGAACTACAGAAACACTTTATTTACATATTTTTTTCTTTCAAATATAAAATAAAAATTAGCCAAATACTTTTGTTTCTTCTTTTTGTTTCTCTTCCTTCCCTCATTACTGCTCCTGACACCTCAGAAGGTAGGGCTCAATTAAAGTAATTATCTCGAAAACTAATGATTCATCACTAGACGTGTTTCCTGGCAGAAGGACAGGGAGAATGTTTAAAAAACTAAGTATTTCTACTGTTTCTTTAAAAGAAATGCAATCTTGAAACATAGAATCGTTAGGGTTGGAAGGGACCTTTAAAGGTCATCTAGTCCAACCCCTCTGCAAGGAGCAGGGACGTACTTAACTATAAAAACTTTCAAACACCCCTGAAATTTCATTTCTCACAAAACAGCAAATAAAAACACCTCCAGGTGGAGTTTGTTTGGTTTTTTTGGTTGGGCTTAGCTTTTGTTTTTATTTTTAATTTAAACCAGACATCTAGGTTTTCAAGAGGGATTAAATTACCAAAGCCTGTCTGAAGTCTACATAGTCTACAGCCATGCCCCTCAAAATATGCCAGACAGAGAAATAAGAAACTGCTTACTGAAGTAATCCATCTGCTGGACCGCCTGGGAGAACATCCGAAATGACTATTGATGTTTCACCATTTTCAAAATGAGGGTTGTCTCTGCCACCAGAAACTGCAATCCCAAATCCTCGTTTTGAATCCTTTACAACAAAAACAAATACAGCAAAACTCAACTCCATCCCACAGGGAGAAAGAAGAGTAACACAAACATTCCTTTGACAGCGCTCTACAGAGATACCATTTAAAATACAGTAGTTGCTTGCATGGAGTTGCAGAAATACACAACACCTCTAGATTTAAAAAGAAATGAGTTTACAAATCCATGTAACAAGATGACATGTTCCCATGATCCAAAACCTCAGTATACAGCCTTGTGATGGTCAGTAATTACGCAAAGGACTCACTAAATTAGCCTGCATTTTGCTCTATGATCCCACTGGTTATTCGTACCAAATTTACGGCTAAATAAACCTATTTTGTTAGTGATGCTTGGGAAACTGGAACAGCTTTTCCAGGATCTCATCTTCATTATGACTGCTATCTAGTTTGTAATAACTACTTACTCCTCGATCAGACTAAACAAGACCATGACTGATTACAAAAAGCAAGTAGTGAATTTATGAATTCTCTGTAACTATCCTCCCTCACCATCAGCTATTTTAAATATATAGTTTAAGTCAAATCTGTCATCACAGATATATCAGATCCACAAGAGCCATAAGATGGCGTTCATAAAACCAGTGAAATATTTTAACAGAGTGCAAAGAAAGCATGTGTGTAACACTAGACCTGAGAACCGTTAGCATAACTGAACTGCAGACAAGAAGGTGTGCACAAAACAGTACATTTTGTTAAACATACAGATTTAATTTTATCAGTGTTGTGGTTTAATCTGGCAGGCAA
>WHYT01017464.1:110731-159102 GCA_009806455.1 Tetrax tetrax | reverse complement strand
ATGGACAGTGGGATAGAGTGCACCCTCAGCAAGTTCGCCGACGACACCAAGCTGTGTGGTGCCGTCAACACGCTGGAAGGGAGGGATGCCATCCAGAGGGACCTGGACAGGCTGGAGAGGTGGGCCTGTGCCAACCTCATGAAGTTCAACCAGGCCAAGTGCAAGGTCCTGCACCTGGGTCGTGGCAATCCCAGGCACAAATACAGGCTGGGCAGAGAATGGATGGAGAGCAGCCCGGAGGAGAAAGACTTGGGAGTGCTGGTGGACAAGAAGCTCTACATGAGCCGGCAATGCGCCCTTGCGGCCCAGAAGGCCAACTGCATCCTGGGCTGCATCAAGAGGAGTGTGGCCAGCAGGTCGAGGGAGGGGATTCTGCCCCTCTACTCTGACCTGGTGAGACCCCACTTGGAGTACTGTGTCCAGTTCTGGAGCCCCCAACATAAGAAGGACATAGACCAGTTGGAGAGGGGCCAGAGGAGGGCCACGAAGATGATCAGAGGGCTGGAGCACCTCTCCTATGAGGACAGGCTGAGAGAGTTGGGGCTGTTCAGCCTGGAGAAGAGGAGGCTCTGGGGAGACCTGATAGTGGTCTTCCAGTACCTCAAGGGGGCCTACAAGAAAGATGGGGAGAGGCTGTTCAGTAGGGAGAAGCTGTTGTGATAGGACGAGGGGTAATGGTTTTACAATAGAGGGAGGGGGATTAATATTGGATGTTAGGAAAAATTTTTTTACAATGCAAGTTGTAGAACACTGGCACAGGTTGCCCAGAGAGGTGGTAGATGCCCCACTCCCGGAAACTTCAAGGCCAGGCTGGATTGGGCTCTCAGCAACCTGATCTAATCAGGGATGCCCCTGCTCCTTGCAAGGGGGTTGGACCAGATGACCTTTGAAGGTCCCTTCCAACCCTAACCATTCTATGATTCTATAAAACAGGCTGTCTAGGAAAGATCGTTATTTTACCTTGGTCATCGAGTTCATTGCAGAACATGCAGAACACTCAACCAGTTGCTCAAAGCCCCATCCAACCTGGCCTTGAACACTTCCAGGGATGGAAGTGTTCAACAACTTTTCTGGGCAAACTGTTCCAGTGCCTCACCACCTTCACAGTAAAGAATTTCCTCCTAATACCTATCTAAGTCTACTTTCTTTCAGTTTAAAGCCATTACCCCTTACACTATACGCCCGTGTCAAAAGTCCCTCTCCAGCTTTCTTGTAGAGGGGCCTACAAGAAGTAAGTACTGAAAGGCTGCAATAAGGTCTCCTCACAGCCTTCTCTCCTCCAGGCTGAACAGCCCCCAGTTCCCAGCCCCTCTTCATAGGCAAAGTGCTCCAGCCCCTGGTCACCTTGGTGGCTCTGGTTCTTCTTAGAAGAATTGTTAAAAGTGACATCTATAGTCCATGCATTTTAGAAATTCTGACAATAGTAATTTTCAACTAGATTCTACACTGGTAGATATTAAAGTACATAAAGGAAACCAAAATCAGTGAAATCATGTTCAGTGATTATTAAAGCCTGGACATTAACCACAACTGCTTGACAGAACCATCTGCTTTGTTTTTAAGGTTATTCAGTGATGAATTTAGCTATGTGTCTTGCATGTGGTATATTACACTGTCATTACAAAGACCAAACATTAGGAAATGCAGCACTTAAATTACTAATTTAATTTACTCTTAACATCAAAGAGTCACGCTATTGTATGAGTAACTAGCAATTAAGCTTGAAAATGAAAAATACATCTGATTTGGACAATGAATTAATCCTATTCCAGACTCAGATATGCTAACAGCATCTACAGTAAAACATATTTAGACTAAACCAGTGCTTGAATATTTGAAAACTAAAAATAAAACAGGCACTCGCTCACCTTTTGTAAGGTCACAGTGTACTGTTCCCATATCAGCTCTTCCATGCCTGGGGCCTGTTGCACAGAAACCAATCAGTAAAACACAAAGCATACAACCATCTAAATTAAAATGTGAAATACCCCATTAAAACACAGGTAACGTGTATTCTAATAATTGGTAAAGTTAGTATGAACTTTATGTACTTCAATTAATGATTATTTTTCTTTAAAAAGACAAAAATATTAGTAGGTCCAGGGTTGTAGAATCCTTTCACATTTCACCAATTTAACAGCTCATTCTGATTTTCTGGAAAAGTCTCATTCAGTAAAAGCATTTAATTCAGATCACACTATCTTTATATAGCCTCAATTAAAATAACAGACAAAATACTTAAGGAAGACCTCTCCAGTTTCGTATGCAATAAGATTAGCAGTTGAAACTAAGGTTTTTTTGAAACAAACTAGCCTTCAGATCTTTTGCTTCTTTTTCACGTGGATTTAACAAAATGTCTCACCCACTACCAATTACATAACTGAGTATTTAGGTTTCACTCAATAAATTAAATTTAACAGGAAAACACAGTGTATCCCTACATAGCACTGGTATATTCATTTCTGTGACACTTCTCAGAAACATCTTTTCCCCATGTTTCCAGTTAAAACTGATCCTGAACTGATCAGTTTATCTTACATGATATAACCTGAAATCTTTCCAACATCACAGCTTAAAATATAACACAGAATAATCACCCAGCTGTGATGCATCATATAGTACAGTCAGCCCCTTCAGTGCCTGCCCTGTAAAACGAGGAGAAAAATCAGCCATGATATTTGATGCACTGCAAACATTTCAAAATGCAAAGCATCCATTGCAGAAGAAAAATCACATGCAGGCACATACTCAAGTCATGGGTTTATTTGGTTTCACTGCTAAAAGTGTTCTTCTTTCCTGGGAAGCTAAGAGTTTGCTCAGAAAACTGACATTCAGACAGAAGCTCAGTTTTGACTTAGTGGTCTTTTAAAAGGCATTAAATGGATTACTGAAAACTAAACTCCAAAATAATAGACAGAGAAAAAACAATAGACAGAGAAGCAACACAAGAAAGATATGCCTGTACTTTAAAGCATCATTCGTATTTCCAGAGTAAGTGTCTTCTGGTAGTACAGAACTGTTCAGCAAGCCATGGATACCGTTTTTCAAATGCACTCAAATGCAAAGAATCCTAGTGGATTTTTTAAAAGAAGAACCCCAGTATTCCTCCAGTGGATTCTGAGCACCTCACTCAAAGAGGAACTAAGTTTACATTTTCCATTGCACATTCACTGTAGTGAAAAACAAACTTAAATGGTAAATCCTACTCAGGGTACCCAAGGGAATATGCAAAACATTCAGCATTCTTACTAGGAATTTTACAACACAGATTTCCACTGTTCTCGAACCTTTTGGGTCTAATAAAAAAATTCATTTAAAATACTTGGAGGAGAGAATGGCTTATATTAAAAATAATACAAGTAAGTATTCCTGAATTTCTACTCATTTAGATTGCATGTCTTGGGTCAGTGAATTACTCTGTTGAAGCACACAGTGCTCTGATATTCCCATTTAATCAACTGACATGTCTAACCCTTCAACAATCTGACACTGAACTGCCTCACTACACATATTCCCTTACACAGAGAACCTCCCATAAGTAAAAAGTTCGTCCTTAACTAAGTGCTTTTTCTGAGTTGCTGTGATGCTCTGGTAAATAGAAGTGAGTAGCCTTGCTTGTCTGGCATGTAAGAAAATATGTAAACTGTTTACCTGCTACTGACCCTTGGCTACACCATCACTGTCCTGCTTTTCTGTGTATTTGCAAGCTCTGCAGAAAACTAGTCTGTTCTAAAGACAGGTCACAGTGCCATTTAAATTCCAGTTGACTTAACTGAAGAAAGTTTTTGAAACGGAAGACAGTATCGAATGATAGGTAAAATTTGAAGGACAAGCAGGAGGGTTCAAATTTTGTAGAAGGAAAATCTTTTCCATCCTTCCCAACTGTATAAAATCCTCAACAATTTACACAGGTAACAAGAACATCACTTAAATTCAGTTTGCACTGTATGCAGTTCTTAACAACACTACCTCCTAGCCCAGAATACTGAGTCTGGCTCTGGGCAGGCAAAACAGCAAGGCAAGTAGGATGCAATCAACAAGAGCTTACTACTCATGGAGACAAAGAACAGCACAGTTGCCTTACTCTTCCAGAAACTCTAACATCAGATCTTTCAAAACACTACCTACTAAAAGAAGGGTTGAGAAACTACTGCTTATTCAGTACTCCACGCAGAAAAAGGAGTAAGGGAAGCACAGTAAAGATATTGGGAATGGATTTACGGGTATGAAAGGTAAGCTTACAGGACTTTCTTTTCAGAAAATCAGGCCTCCCACGAGCAGTGGCACAAGTAAAACTTTGTGCTCAACTGGAGAGATGCAATGTGTAGTAAATCAAAGCACAATAAACTAACAGGGTTAAGTTTATTTTACTCTGACAGATAAGTCTTATGGTATCTGGTCACAAAAATAAGTAATAAGAATGAAAGGTAAACTACTGCCTATAGACATTACAATTAAGGTCTTGCAAGATGTTGAGCCTACAGGCTACAGGGCACATTGCTGGCTCATGTCGAACTTCTCATCCACCAGCACTCCCAAGTCCTTCTCCTCCGGGCTGCTCTCGATCCGTTCTTCGCCCAGCCTGTATTTGTACCTGGGATTGCCCCGACCCAGATGCAGGACCTTGCACTTGGCCTGGTTGAACTTCATGAGGTTGGCACAGGCCCACCTCTCCAGCCTGTCCAGGTCCCTCTGGATGGCATCCCTCCCTTCCAGCGTGTTGACGGCACCACTGTCCATGTCGCCGACAAAGATGTTGAACAGGGCCGGGCCCAACACGGACCCCTGAGGGACCCCACTCGTGACCGGTCTCCACTTGGACATCGAGCCGTTGACCACCACTCTCTGAGTTCGGCCATCCAGCCACCTCCTTATCCACCAAGTGGTCCATCCATCGAACCCATGTCTCTCCAGTTTAGAGAGAAGGATGTCGTGTGGGACAGTGTCAAAAGCTTTGCACAAATCCAGGTAGATGATATCTGTTGCTCATCCCTTGTCCACCGATGCTGTCGCCCCACAGAAGGCCACCAAATTGGTCAGGCACGATCTGGCCTTGGTGAAGCCATGTTGGCTGTCACCAACCACCTCCTTGCTCTCCATGTGCCTTAGCATGGTTTCCAGGAGAATCTGCTCCATGACCTTGCCAGGTAGGGAGGTGAGGCTGACCAGCCTGTAGTTGCCCAGTATCATCTCATCTACACATAGAAAACATTCCTCATGGTATCAATGACTGTCTCAGGTGCCTTCTCTGTAAATTTTGGGGTTTTATTTTTAGCTTGAAACTGTTACTGAACATTAAACAAAAGCTAATTAAAGAATTCCCTTTCAAATTTTTAAGTATTTGTTAAAGTAATACATTTTAAAAACTGCTCCTTGCGAAACTGTCTCCCATTTGCTGTATGCTATATTAGTGAAGAAAAGTACACTATACTTGCAAAGCTGATTTTGTGCAACACAATTACCAAGACAACAGGACTAGTTCTGCCATACTGATAAAGCTATGCAGGCTCTGTAACACAGTTCAGAGAACTGAATGGTCACCTTGGAAGCCCATAAAGCACAAAACACATCTGTACTCCCTCAAATCTCTAAGCAATAATCTCTTTAACATTATAAAATGTACTGCTGCTTGCCATTGCTACAATGCTAACCCATACTGACAGATTATTGGAGAAGAGAAGATTGAAAGGGAGGGAGAGACTGAAAATGTTACAAATCATCAGCTGAGGACTTGATCAAAACTAAGAATGAAGCCTCCACCACAATTGTAAAATTCCTGTATTCCACGTGATGGGTTACAAAAAGCCTCCATCACCTTGACAATTTCTTCACACTTCATCTGTAAGGAAACACAAAGGGATCCTGAGCAGCCTGTGCATCCTTTATAGGATCGCAAATTCACTGCAAGATTGCACACCAAAGCACTGGAGAGAGAAAGGCAAGCAAAAGAGTTAAGAACCCCACTTGAAGTTACTAATAGTAACTGTTTTGTAAGTGTACCCAGGTTTCACACAGATAGCAAGCTACCTACAGTAAATGCAAATTACTGTAATTACCTAGTCTAAATTAATTCGTGACTAAAGTCAGTCAATTTCTAATTAGAACATTGTAGTCAGGATTTGCTTAAATCTGCCTAATGCTCATATATCAAAATGACAGGTGCTTTCTACATACTCAAAACAGACTGTTAACAGAATCTTTGTCAGGAAACTAGTCAAAGTGCTAAAATTGTCTGTGTGCTAGGAACAGGCAGCTGTTGCAACTCTCACTGACAGTCACCAGAGATTTATGCAGTTACATGCTACTGAGAAATCACTGAAGACAACTTCATGCACGCTGAAAGAACAAAACCAGAAGACCTGCCACAACAGTTATCTGGCTAGAAAAGAGAGTTGGAGAGGAGAGAGATATACAGGGCAGGGGGGAGGGGGAGAAGAAAAGACCTGAACAAGATGCAACAAAAAGCAACTCACGTGCCCTTTCAAAATCCCCAACTTTTTGACTGCATGTGACCACATCCTCTGCAGAGCTTGAGCTGTCTTCATTGTTGCAGCACATAATCTGTGAGGGGACGCTGTAGATCCCTATCTTTTCATCTGTTTCCACCACTCAACATGGTTATGTAATTCTAATACAATAGTGGCCTACATACTCGAACAAATCCTGCCGTCAGTTTCACACAGAAACACATCAAAACCACAGTAGGGAAATCTACCAGGAGTTTAACTAACTCTCACTTTCAGAGACCCCAGGAAAAAGTAGTACTCTAAACTCACCTTTAAAAAAAAAAAAAAAAAAGTGTCAGAAACAGATCAATATGTTAACAAGTTATTCTTATTTCAAGCACATATGGGTTCACCCCACCAGCAACTTACTTGAAACTAAATAAAAAAGGCTTAAGAAACATAGTGCAAATTATTTGAAAATTCATATTCTCACTATAATATTTTCTAGTAAAAAAGCTACCACTTGACTCCATTGTCTTGAGTAATGCTGTGGTTTAGCAGCCTCTATCAAGTCTTGACAAAATTAACTGCTGAATCCAGGAAGTTCTTATGCAGAAATGACTGTATACATGCAAGTAATCCCTTGAATTGCACATGTAAAATTACATATAAACACTTGCAGAACTATGGACTTGGCTCCAGCAAGCAAAAACAGAAAGAGAAACAGAATTATAACAGCTGCAAATAACAGACTCCCTCTTGCCCTCCAACATTTAGGAAGATACTTGTAAGAATGATAAGCTAATCATACAGCCAAACAGATTACTTGATTGGAAAATAGGTCAAGCTATCAGTTCCATCTATGCCGCATGAATGCTGTGAAATTTAAGCCTTAAGCGAACTTTTCCCCTAGACTTTATGTAAGTTTCACAGGCAGTGAACAGATAGGAACACATGCCAAGTTCAGTACACACGCTAACCAAAACCTCCATCTGCAGATTGCCTTTTTCATTACTGGAGCAACTTTAACTGCTGAAGAGTAAGAATTCAGACAGCACTGGAAAATGCGCAGTGGCTTGGTTCTGCTGGGTTGGGTTTTTTTTTTTTTTGTTTTGGCTTTGTTTTTGGTTTTTTTTTTTTTTTACGTTTTTCCATTTAAAAATCAAGATGGAATTCAACATCCTGTGTTTTGTCTGTGACCCCATCTCTGCACTAGCCAGCAGAACTAGGTTGAACACAGGCGCTGAGCTGCCAAGGGCGAACACCGTTCAGCCTGCATGGAAGTGTCTGGGACGAGCCTTTAACAGGGGCTTCCCACTTCCAGAGTACAAGTGTTGATGGAAGTAGTTTAAGACTGTCATTACAGTTTGGTCAAAACAGTTTAGAATCTCCATGAACATTGCTAAAGAAAAAACTCATTCCTCTGAACAGACTCGCATTCACAGCTTTCAAAACTGTGTTTTAAATTTATTTATTTACTCTTACAAAACCAGTAGGAAGCAGAAACAAATATAAGGATGTATTTTGAGACCTCTCCAGCCCTGTCTTAGCTCTCCTGCTCTCCTCCTCCATGCCCTGACAAAGATTTAACAGCACTACAAACAGAGAAATATCAAAAAGAAAAGAAAAGACTATGATAACATGGAGAACAAGAATGGTGAAACATTGGCTATGAGCTGTACTGGTTGTAACAGCAAATACTCTTCTTCCTTGGTTTTGAATTGTCTTTTCTCTAAAGGAAAATGACAATGACAAATAGACTGACTCTACCAAAATTTAAAACAAACTCAAAAAGAATTTTTTTTTTAAATAATCACTAACTCTAGGAATGTTGCTGTAAATTTTCTCACATAGTCAGAACATGAGCTGTGAACACACTGATGAGTTAACAGAAACACGAAGGCTTTTGCATTTGGATATTTCGTTTTGGAGGAACACAATTTATCCAGGATAGGAATTCCTGTATTCAATTTGTTAAAGTGAGATGGAAATATTTTTTTTTTAAACTAACAAGCAAGCACTGTCCCAGTCTGCATGTCTCTTTACAAAGGGTAAAGGAAACTAAAGCCTAACTTCACCCCAGCACGCGGTTACAGATGCAATATGAAATGTGAAAGCTTTTTACATGTCACACCTATTTGACATCTGTTATCCAGAGATATTTACAATTTAAACTCTTTTTGAAAGCAAGCTCACATTAAATGAGACACACACACCTTGGTTCTTTGTGGGAATCTATGCAGACAATAAAATGTTTATGAATCATGTGGGGAAAAACAAATAAAAAACTAGGCATGATGAGCTGTTCCATAAACTGTGACTGTGAAAAGAAAAGCAGAGCTCTCAGGAAACTCAACAGAGCAGTCTCAGAATGTCACAACAAAGCTTTTCAGCAGAAGGCAGCATCTTTCTATTTGCCCAGGTGAAGAAAGAGCTTTCTCATATCGGCGTGATCTCCCCAGCAGAAAAGCTAACTGGAAGTCTTACACCTAGCACTGTCCATTTTGATCTCTTCTTCTCTAGACAGCAAAGAAAAAGCGTGTTGCCTCACACAATCTAGACAAGGCTGTGTAAGTAAACAGAAGGGAAACCTGAAATGGTCTTGCTGGCTCTGTTATGGAAGTGACAGAAAAAAAAGAGGCCCTTCCCCACTCCGCTACCTGCTTCATCTGCTACCAGTCTTAAGCATAAAAATCTTGAAAGCTGAGTCCAGATATTTCCTAAAGACAGACTCCTATACCAAAGATGATCAAGACCTTAAAGTTTAACTGAAAGTAATTGTATTGGTTTTGTTTAGTTGGGGTAGGGTTACTGTGGCAGCTTCTGCAAGAAGCTTCTAGAAGTTTCCCCTTTCTTCAGTGGACTCTGCCAGGCCTAGGGCAAACCCACCACCGGTCAAGGCTGAGCCAGAATAGCAGAATGTTCCCTGATAATACCTATGCAATAACATATTTAAGAAGGGGAAAATAATTTTTAAAAGATAAGAAGATGTGAAGAAGCTGAAGTTGGGAGTAGAGAGAGGGAAGCCCCTTCTGGGCATTCCAGCCCTCACCCTCTGGTCTCCCGCTGAGCGGCCAACTGGGCCCTATTCAGCCTGGCTGCAAGAAGTGCAGAGGAGATGAGATGTGAAGAGATCATGAAAGGTGTCTGCCTGCCGATTGTAAATAATTTCCTGTGAGAGGAACGGCTGCAGACACCAAGGTCAGTGAAGAAGGATGGGGAGGAGTATGCTGCTCCTGACCAGAATTCCCCTGCAGCCCATGGAGGCCGACGGAGGAGCAGAGATCCACCTGCATCAGCGGGTGAGGAGGTAGAGATAACTGACATTAAGTTTAAGCCTGGGAAGAGGGAGGGGTGGGGGGAAGTTGTTTTTTTCTCTTCCACACTATCCTGCTTTGGTTTTAATAATAAACAAATAGTTTTCCCCAGGTTGAGTCTGTTTTGCCCGTAACGGTAACTTTAAGGATCTCTCCCTGTCCTTCTCTCAAACCTCCAGGCTTTTTTATTATACTATGTCTCCCTGTTCCCTCAGAGGGTGCGGGCAGTGAGCGAGAGACTGTGTAGCTTGGTTCTGAGCAAGGCTAAACTACCAGAGTTATCCACCTGTAAAGGATGTGGACAGAGGCTCTTCTAGCCACTGATATGAGTAACCAAGTGGAGGGATGCCAGAGCTGCATCAAGAATTTGGCAGCATAACCAGTCTCAAGGACCAGATACATTATCAGAGGACTCAGAAACTGCCGTCACATGTTTCCTGCCTGCATAAAAGCAATTATGACAGATAAAACGGATGGCCCTAGATTTAAAGGCATTAAAGAAGTTCATCCACTTCAATTTCTGGAGGATACCCAAGAGATCCTCACAATAGACAGTGGAGGCTAAGTGAAATGAGAAGTAATCGGTACATCAGTGTGTGGTGTGAAGGTCCACATCTCCTCTTTTCCAGCTGCAGGCTGAGACCTACTAGGCTATTAAAGATGACTATGAAAAGATGATCACATAACACAAGTTGCATGTCAAGAGCCTGTCAAGTATTCCTCATTAACATAGTGAAAAATGACTGAATAGGAACAGGACCTTTATCAGGCCTTTCCCCTGCAGTAAGGAAGGATGCTCAAGCCTCTTTGAAGTAAGAAGGCTCCTGACTGGAATGTTTTCATGAAGTATCTATATATGGTACATCAGAACTTTGATCAGGATCTAAAAGGACGAGAAAAACAATTATTTTTTTTTTTTATAATACAGTCAACATTTCACTAAAAAAGAGGTACCTCATTTTCTGCCAATAAATGCTCAAATTCAGAGAAGCATTTCCTGCTTCTTGCATAGGCTCCTGCACCAATACAGCAACCCCTAGAAAAGCAATAGATTGTCCTGAAGAAACAAGTTCCTGGAATGATTAATGGCTCAGATTAAAGGAAGAGAACTGATAAAAAATGATTTGCAAAAGATATCCACTAGAAGTAACATGCAATTGCTCTTCAACAAGGCAGAAGGTCCTTTTTTTCTTTTTTTCCTCCTACGGTCATGAAGGAGAAACGCGCCAAAGGGACAACTCCATGTTAAGAGATTATCATTTCTACTTTCACATACAAGTAAAATCAAGATGATTGTTAACATCAAGATGGTTATATAACTAGGATCCAGGAAGTTTAAAAAAAAAAAAAAAAAAGTCCCATACTGTACAAGTAAGTATACCTCTGCACTGGAACGACAGCTTTTACAGGAGAAAAATAATTCACGTAGAAAGCAGCTGTGCAGACAATCCTTTTTTCCCCTTGCCTCCAATGGAGAATTATCAGTCAGATATATACTTTGCTTTCTCCCAAGTTATTTGACAAGAACAAATATCTTGCTAAGAGAGCAAAGGTATTTTGCTTGTAACAAACACATTCATCATGTATTATCAGACGTTGTGCAAGAAACATTTTTCTCCAAGATGCACTTAAGAAGCAGTAATCTCAAGAGTTGTCTGAAAAGACCTATTTAAAGAAAATATAAACTGAGCATAATGTTTCTAATCATTTGTTCTTCATAGATTTGATAAGCTGAATGTCCTTATACAGAAACAAAACCAGAATTCTTTTTTAATGCAAAAGAAGTTACAATGTCAAAAACTTTTCTTTCATATCTCATGTTAAAATTATACTTGCTATGATTTGTAAATTCTATCTACAACAGCACTGGCAAATGCCATGCAAGTACAACATGCCTTTTCCAGGCATTCAAAGGTCAATCTTTTCTTCTTAAGCTGCATGAAAACTTTTAAAACCATAAAATGACAACTGTTTACTAGACAACAATTAACTTTTTTTCATTTTACTTCAATACCTTACACTGCGCTCAGCACTACTTCATGACAAATGAAGTAGTTAGCAAAACTATTTCTCCTTAACAAATACTTGGTACGAAAGCTATCAGCTGCAGAGCCAGGAGCATAATGCAGGCTTCTTGACTCCAAGTCAAGTATCCTATCCACTAAAACCTGTTCTGCAAGAACCTGTTCTGCAAGAACAGATTTCTGTAAGAACAGATTTCTGCAAGAACAGATTTCCTCCATTTCGGTCAAATAGAAGTCTCACACCAAAACAGCCCTTCTAATAGGAAAACAGGGGTCAGCCGTCTCTCACTGTGGGAATTTCAGGCACCTAACAGATTGGGGAAAATGTCAGGGTGGCAGAATTTGCATTCATTTCTACCTCTCATTGTACTATGATACTCCAAATGTCTTCTAGACTTCAAACTGAACTAGAATCTATCTTATGTAAAACTCAGAAGATGAAGGGCAACAGCACTGTTCCCCAGACTACTTAAAATATTAATTAACATACACATCTAGGTCTCATTTGCACGGTAGTCCTGCTCCTAACATTCACAGCATAATGCCCCAGATTTTCTAGTGCATAAAAATTGTTTAAAAAATAAGCCAAAAGAGATAGGAAAAAAAGTTGCATACACACAGATCTCCGCTAATCTGGAGCTTTGACAAGTTGTGTGCTTTTAAATTCAAAATATATCACTTAATCCAGCTCAGAGCATGTCAATGACAAACGATACTTAAACGTAATGAAGGATATCACACAATCTGCCCACAACAGCAGTTCCTGCACTAGCTTTCCTCAAATGGTTCACAGTGCTGAAACAGCATCCCCAGTTGAAAGAATTTTTGCAGAAATTTGCCCAAATACAGGAAAAACCACGTCAAAATAGAGGAATGGGATTTGAGTTTTGCAAATATTTAACTATTTTGCAATTCAAAAAAACCCAAAGGGAATAACAAATAACCTGTATACTGAAAAGAAGCCAGTAAAGACTGTGGCATTACACGTCCAGCAGGGTTACTGAATCTCTGAATAGTTTTATTTGTTTCAACTCTGTATTAAAGAAACACCTAAATAAAACTAGGGAGGCTATACATACAAATATCTGAGTAATGCATACACAAGTCTCTTTTAGAGGAAAAAAAAAAAACAAAACAAACTGTTTTTCCAGGAAATTTTTATCTGTCCGTGCCAATAAGATACTGCCTAGGAAAATGGTGTTTCCTATATATTGAAAGCCAAATATTTATCAATTATATTGAAGATTTCCAGAGAGCAGATTAAGCACTTTGAAAGGAAAAAAGGATAAAACTGGGATTTTCTTAAAACATTCTGACTTCAAGTCACAATTCGCCTTAGAAATAGCTAATAAAAATCCAAGTTTTCTTTTTGTTTGTTTGTTTGCTTGCTTTCTAGATGCTTGATTGTTCTCATGCTTATTAAGGTTTCCTTGCCTCTAGAAACAAGAACCTTTGTAAGGTTCACAGAAGACCAACACTCCTTTTCATCTTTAGCAATGCAGGTTTCTCTTTCCTAACACACATGCACCCTTATAGCCTGGGTATGGTTTCACAAGAAACAAACTAAACAACTTCCTTTTGACAATAACAATTACCACCCCCCTCTTGCTCATTTACATGCAGCCCATTAATTTGGTCACTCCATGAATACTGATGTTTGGCTCTTCAAAGTAAGCCAAAACAGCTTCCTTAATCACCAAATTTGAGATTGCTCATTCTTTCCTACTGGATTATTCTATTGTCATTTCTGTGAGTTGAACAGACTTATCAAGGAACAGCTGAATATCAGGAGATGATGCAGAAGGAATGTTACAACTCTGCACCTAAGATCAACTCAGCCATCAGATGAAGCTTCACCTTCAAAGATGCACCAGGGTAGGAAAGATAGATTTTATTAAAGGGACAGATTAAATATGTAATCCTAGAATAACAGAATCATTTGGGTTGGAAAAGACCCTTAAGATCATCAAGTCCAACTGTGACACTTGGCAGTGTTACTGCCAAGTCCACCGCTAAACCATGTCCCTAAACACCACATCTACATGTCTTCTAAATACCTCCAGGGATGGTCACTCAATCACTTCCCTGGGCAGACTGTTACAAAGCTTGATGATTCCTGTGGTGAAAAAATTTTTCCTAATGTCCAATCTAAATCTCCCCTGGCATAACTTGAGGCTATTTCCTCTCATCCTGTCACTTGTCATATGGGAGATGAGAATGAAACCCACTCAGCACAACGTCCTTTCAGGTCATTGTACAGAGCAATAAGGGCTCCCCTCAGCCTTCTTTTCTCCACACTGAACAACTCCAGTTAGAATAACAGAATGGTTAGGGTTGAAAGGGACCTTCAAAGGTCATCTAGTCCAACCCCTCCGACATCTTAGAATCATAGAATGGTTTGAGTTGGAAGGGACCTTCAGAGTCATCTAGTCCAAGCCCCCTGCAAGAAGCAGGGACATCCCTGACTAGATCAGGTTGCTCAGAGCCTTATCCAGCCTGGCCTTGAATGTTTCCAGGGATGGGGCATCCACCACCTCTCTGGGCAACCTGTGCCAGTGCTCTACAACTCGCATTGTGAAAATTTTTTTCCTAATATCCAGTCTAAATCTACCTCCCTCTATTTTAAACCCATTACCCCTTGTCCTATCACAACAGGCCCTACTGAACAGCCTCTCCCCATCTTTCTTGTAGGCCCCTTTGAGGTACTGGAAGACCGCTATCAGGTCTCTCCAGAGCCTCCTCTTCTCCAGGCTGAACAGCCCCAACTCTCTCAGCCTGTCCTCACAGGAGAGGTGCTCCAGCCCTCTGATCATCTTCATGGCCCTCCTCTGGCCCCTCTCCAACTGGTCCATGTCCTTCTTATGTCGGGGGCTCCAGAACAGGACACAGTACTCCAGGTGGGGTCTCACCAGGGCAGAGTAGAGGGGGAGAATCACCTCCCTCGACCTGCTGGCCACGCTCCTCTTGATGCAGCCCAGGATGTGGTTGGCCTTCTGGGCCGCAAGGGTGCATTGCTGGCTCATGTTGAGCTTCTCGTCCACCAGCACTCCCAAGTCCTTCTCCTCAGGGCTGCTCTCCATCCATTCTCTGCCCAGCCTGTATTTGTGCCTGGGATTGCCACAACCCAGATGCAGGACCTTGCACTTGGCCTGGTTGAACTTCATGAGGTTGGCACGGGCCTACCTCCAGCCTGTCCAGGTCCCTCTGGATGGCATCCCTCCCTTCCAGCATGTCGACGGCACCACACAGCTTGGTGTCATCGGCGAACTTGCTGAGGGTGCACTCTATCCCACTGTCCATGTCGCCGACAAAGATGTTGAACAGGGCTGGGCCCAACACGGACCCCTGAGGGACCCCACTCGTGACCGGTCTCCACTTGGACATGGAGCTGTTGACCACCACTCTCTGAGTGCGGCCATCCAGCCAACTCCTTATCCACCAAGTGGTCCATCCATCAAACCCGTGCCTCTCCAGTTTAGAGAGAAGGATGTCGTGTGGGACAGTGTCAAAAGCTTTGCACAAGTCCAGGTAGATGATATCTGTTGCTCATCCCTTGTCCACCGATGCTGTCGCCCCATCACAGAAGGCCACCAAATTGGTCAGGCACGATCTGCCCTTGGTGAAGCCATGTTGGCTGTCACCAACCACCTCCTTGCTCTCCATGTGCCTTAGCATGGTTTCCAGGAGAATCTGCTCCATGACCTTGCCAGGCATGGAGGTGAGGCTGAGTGGCCTGTAGTTGCCCGGGTCTTCCTTGCTCCCCTTTTTAAAAATGGGGGTTATGTTCCCTCTCTTCCAGTCATCAGGGACCTCACCAGACCGCCATGATTTCTCAAATATGATGGCCAGTGGCTTGGCAACTTCATCCCCCAGTTCCCTCAGGACGCGCGGATGGATCTCATCAGGTCCCATGGACTTGTGCACCTTCAAGTTCCTTAGATGATCCCGAATCTTCAGGTTCCTCAGAGCCTCATCCAACCTCCCTCAGTCACTCCTCAGAGGACTTACTCTCTAGACCCTTCACCAGCTTTGTTGCTCTTCTGTGGACATGCTCCAGCACCTCAATGTCATTCTTTTAGCGAAGAATCCAAAACCAAACAGAGTATTTTAGATGCTGCCTCAGCAGTGCCAAGTACAGGGGGATTATCACTTCTCTAGTCCTGCTGGCCACACTGTTTCTGATGCAAGCCAGGATGCTGCTGGCCTTCTTGGCCACCTGGGCACACTGCCAGATCACACTGAGGTGGCTCTTGACGATCACCCCGAAGTCCTTGTTCACTGGGCAGCTTTCCAGCCACTATTCCCCAAGCCCATAGCATTGCGTGGGGTTGTTATGACCCAAGTGCAGGCCCTGGCACTTACCCTTGTTGAGTCTCACACAGTTGGCCTTGGCCCATCTACCCTGCCTGTTCAAATCCCTCTGTAGGGCCTTCCTGCCCTCAAGCAGATTAACACTGCCGCTCAACTTGGTGTCACCTGCAAATTTACTGAGGGTGCACTCGGTCCCCATGCCCAGATTATTGATAAAGATATTAAATAGAACTGGGCCCAATACTGAGTCCTGGGGAACGTCACTTGTGCCAACTTGCTTTAACTCCAACTCACAACTCTTTAGGTCTGGCCATCCAGCCAGGAGCAGGGAAACCATAGCAACTTCTAACGGAAAAGACCGGAAAATTAAAGTTCCTGAGTGGCTTTAAAGGTACTTAAGACTATGAGAAAATACACTCTCTCCTGCTTTTTAAGCCATCTTTGATAAAACAACAGATTAGTACCCTTGTGCATATACTTTACCCTAATATATCCTGATAGCAATGAGCAGGTCGTGTATCTTGTCTGTCTGCCCTTAAGGATATTAAGATATATTAACAAAGATATTTTTATATGCATATATACACACACTAAATACCTCTGTAGCGCAGATGAATAGAAATAAAGCTTGTTTCTTTGTCCCCCTCATGCTGCATATTAAAAAGGCATACAAGTACCAGGAGCTGCATTTCCATCTCCCACTGAATTTGCAGGGCATTTAGAAGTCTAAAGTAGACCAGCAAAACAAGTAAGAAACCTCATATTCCAGAAGAAACCCACCAAGTTTTTGACATTATTTTTGCACAACGCAGACAATCCATGAAAGCCACGAAAACCCAAAGCTGAGTCTCGACTCAGAGCTAACCCAGAGACACTAGGTGGTGCAGTGACTCTGCAGCCGGGGCACACACCGCTTCCCTGCCCCATAAAAAGATGTTACATACAGCATTGCTTTCCAGCTTTAGAAATATAATTTCAAGCTATTGCTTTGGCACACAGCATGGTATTATTACTCTGAAGAACCAGATTCAATACTGCACAGTATCTTCATTTATTTATTTCTCAAACAGGTTAGCATTTGAGTGATTTTCGTAAGTGTTATAAATGAATTCAAGCCCTGAAACAGGATTCCAATTAAAGTTTCCAATTTATTGAATAGAAGCAAGCAAACAGCGCTGGGTGCGCCGGCAGTCTCCGCTCCCCCAGGCCGCACACCCCTTTGTTCGCGGTTACAGGATTTATAACCTCTCCCGGTCCCCCGCCGTGCCGGGCTCCTTTTTGGCGCTCACCAGCTGCATGCCATTGGTCACTCACACCGTTCGCGGCAGGTGCTGATTGGCTAAGAGCCTGTCACTAGCCCCTACACAGGTGTTCATTGGCTAAGAGTACCGGAGCGGCCGGTCCCACGGTCCCATATTTGGAGCTGTTGACGTGCCCGTGCTCACCAGCCCCCAGCCCGGTTTCCCGCCTTTTGCTGGCTCCGCTGTTAAGGGTCCTTGTTACGCGAACAGCGCTTGTTAAGCACGTAAAACCATCAATTCTGTCAAACTACTAAGGCAGGAGTGAAGCCTGACAAACACATTTTCAATAACTTAAATAAACCTCCCAAATACGTTTATAACTTTAAACAAAACTTATAAATTACCTCTACAGTTTCAAAATACAGAACTATGTACATATCACCCTGTTCTTCCCAGGATAATTAAAGATTCCATGTATGTTAACACGAATCAGGTGAACATATATAACAATAAGTATAACCTGTTTAAGTCTAAAAAACCGCTGAGAAAAGCCTAACATTTCATTAGGTCAAAATCCTATTTCAAAAACTTTCATTTCAGACTAAAAATGTCAGGAAATGTAATGTTAAAACAACATATTAGTTTTTTTTTTTTCTTTTGTTTGTTTAATCTCAAGCACATATCCTATCACAAGTCAAAAAGACTTTTTTTTTCCCCTTGAATTCCAGGTTTATTAAGTTTAAGTGCCTTTCCACCGCAATTATTTCAAGCATTAATTGCACTGTTTATACAAAGGAAATAAACATATCCCCCAAGCAGTTTTATGTTCTGAAAAGAGACAAACATCTGGTACTCCAAAGATAAACCATGCATACTACTCATCAGTCACACCAAGACACCATGGAAATGGGCAGCAAAAAAATTCCAAATGAGACTTTGAACCAATACTACACGACCCTTGCACTTTAAGTTAGAAATGCTACATTTTAGCACTAACAATGAAAAGGAGAATTACAGTTACATTTTTGGAGTGAAGTTTTTTCTTCCAGGCGACTTTTAACCTGAATGTAAGAAGTTTACACTTGCAAGAAGTATCATGAGGACCTTCAAGGTCCTGGATTCTGCTGACAAAAAGGCAAAATTTCTCATTAGAGCACCAAAGTCAAGCAACACACACACACTGGATTGCCTCAAATTCATTCACTTGTATTTCACAGTATTTGCGCTCTGCTATTAAGAACAACAGTCAACCATTTCAATTCAGTACCCAGAAATGAGTTAGAATTGTGTGTGGTGCCCTTTAAAAACCAGGATGCATATTGAACAACTATCTTGTCAACAACTGACTGTTCCCTCTGTCACTACTGGAAGAGGGTAAATGCAAAAGCAGTCATCTGAACTGCTTTGATGGTATGCTACCAAGAGCAAGTCCTCAATTTCCATTATCGGGGGTGAGGGGTGGGGAACGGTGAGAAGGGCAAAAAGCAGTATTTACCCACCACAGCATAACAAATTCAGAACATGAAACTCAACATCAATTTACAACCTTTGCATGCTATACAAGCGAAGAATATACATAGACCATCTTCTAAACTTTTCTAGGACGGGGTGAAAGACACAAGTGGAATACTTTACACTTGTTATAGCTGAATTCTAACTGAGCTCAGATGCATACACATGCATCTTCAAAAACCAGTACAATATCCCTTTAAAAATGAAACAAAAGCCCATTCATGATAGGGAGAAAAAAAAAAAAAAAACACAAAAACCCAAACTGATTGTATCCAAAACACAGCTACAATATACACAAGTCTTACCTACTGAAAACCTAAAATTTATAAAAATACAGCTTAGATCTATTTCAGGCAAATTTCCTCCACTATCTTTTGCCCAACAACAGTCCTGTCATCAACCTGGTGAAATTACGCTGCAATTGTTCCAGTGCTTCCCCCAACAGGAAGTAACCAATTGTTCGAAATTCGTGAGAGAACAGTTTCAATTGAAATACAAAACTGTCATTTCGGAGAAGAAAACAGATCTAATTTCCACCCCCCTCTCCAAAAGGCAAAAATGTTTTAAATTATTATTTTTTTTTAAAAAAAACAATTTCTGCCTTTTAAGATATAACACTGTGAACTAACATTTCTCTCTTCTGCCTTTTCACACGTGGCTTGACAGGGGAAAGCCAGAAACTGTTTTTCCCAAGCATTCTGGGACCTGCAGCACCAGCCGAGTAGAGGAGCCCTGGAAACACTAATTTGCTCTCCCACAGATGTTGAAGATGTTCTAAAGAAAAGAACAAATCTCACCTCTTGGTGCATGGCACGTGCCAAACGTTGCAATAAAGTTGATTTCCCCACCATCCCTTTTTCAAAAACACAGCAAGGCTTCAGGAGACAAAAACCTGGAAGCCAAGCAATTTCACTTGAAGATAAAAATTAATCTAGGTAAAAGGCTGACAGAACAATTATATTTGTGTATGTAGCATATGTATATACACAAAGGTAAGTGAAGAGAGTTTATATGCTGTTTTGTTTTCTGAACAGTTTTCCCAGACCTTCATCTTGTCACACAGACTAAGGTGCCAATAATTTTTTTTTGTATACACTACAAGAAGGTAACGCTATTGAAGGGACACTAAACTTTCAGTTCACCTAATGAGCAATAGGTTTAAAGGTTGTCTCTGACTTAACCACTCCCATTCACTTTAACTGTAAAACCTAAGGCATTTCTCTCCAGTCACACAGTTTCTGTACTTTCTGTTCCTGAAGATGCCCATGCAAACAAGTCTGAGAACCAGAGGGCTCGAGCAGTCTGTGCATAAGCTAAGTTCAACAGGACCACTTTTTGCTTGGCATAATAAAAAATTATTTGGATGCACTTGCAATATCAGGTTTGGATGGGGAGGTAAATTAAACTCACCAGGTGTGCATGATCAATTTTATCATGATAGATAAACTAATAAAAAAAAAAAAATAACTTAACTGCAAAAAATTATAAGTGCAGCCACCATTCCTTAAGCATCTCATTTGAAAACCAATTTTTCCCTGCAGCCAAGCATAGCTTTTACTCTTGTAGCATCTTAAAATAAAAATTGTAAAAAAAACCCCACAGCTCTATATGCATTACATGGTCCAAAACACTGATTACAATTTTACTCAACTTCAGTGATGCACCACCTACTGCTACTGTTTTTGAGTGCTTCATCTTCCTGCACTCATATGCAAATAGCAAACCAAGCAGTAGAAGCGACCAACTCTAGCATCAAGAAGCTACTGGTGAGAAACTGCATTTCTGCCACTCCATGGTTTTTAAATACTCTGCGTATAAACTTTGTCATTCACCAACTACAGCTCCAAAATCCGAAAAAAACAAGCTGGATACCTGTCTACTGCTTCATTTAACTGGTTTTTAAAGGGCAATTTTATTGCTGGGATACAATCCAACCAGGTCAGTACTTAAATTTAATCATGCAGTCTTAATGCAAGACAATTCAAACAATGCTACAATTGTTAGCTTCTGAGCTTAGTCCCAAACCAAACTAGATCTTTCCCTGTTAAGGTTTCTAGTACCCTTTGTTCTAACTCTATTAATAGAAGAATGATATGCTGTACTCTTGGAAGCATTTTGCTTTTGTTTAAGCATTCCTGTGGCAGTAAGATTACATGTGGTCACATTAGCTTTCTTTTCTTGGCTGATGGAAATAAATCTCAATACAGTTCTATGTAATGCATAAAGTTGAATGATACATTTGGACACATCTAAGACTAAACCCCCATAAAATTTACATAATACAATGCATTTCATACAACAATTAATGCCGTATCACAAACATCACAAAACATAAACATCAAACAGAAGGATGCTGACACACATAATAGATAAAGAGAAGCTTCAAGGGCATTTAAATGTCTGTAACAGCAAGAAGCTAATTCAAATTTCTGTTAAAAAAAGTAAAGTTAAAAACTGGTAAGTCAGAATATACCAGTCTCTATAAAATTAAGCAGTTTTGAGCTTGAAGTCATATGCTTAGCATTAATCAGGTACGTGCCATAATAAACAGCTTGATTTATTAGCCAGCTCTTACAGAGATACTAATTTCACTAGCAGGCACACTGAAACTGCCTGCTCTGCTGTCCTTGTTTTAAAGTAGATTCCCCTTTTGCAGATACTGTAGGTCTCAAAAGGATTTTACAGCTGTCTTCTAGTCACACTAGTCATATCGTTCTGCCCTCCTTTCCTTCTGCCACCATACTCCAGCCCTCTTACATCTTCGGCAACTCCCCTCTTCCTCTCAAGACGTCTGAAAAGCCCACTCAGTCATGCCAGAAAGCACTGCTGAAGTTTACCACTAAACTTCAACATATCTTGCACATATCTAAAATGAGAGCAAAATCCATTGCAAAAGGGAGCTCAGTAACATTTCTGTCACCTATGCAGTGGGATGTATGGATGCAAATGTAAATCTGGGAAATGTATTTGAAGGGTTTGGGTCCGTAAGTCTTACACTGATACTCCTCCCAGTACATTTGGAAGAAGAGGAAACAAGCAAACCCTATCATCCAATATAAAGTCATATTACACTGAAACTCACTGTGTACCTGATGACACTGATAAGAAAACAACAGAAGGGCAGATGAGAGTGGTAAAATTCAGTATTTTCCATTCCTTCTCCTCAAACTTTTTGCAGGGTTGGATGTGAAGCTGAAGTATAGCATGCAGTTACATATTAGTGCATGACTTCACTAACATCCAAACGTGTTGTTATAAAAAACATATCAAACATCCCCCAACTTACATAAAAGATATTCCTTTTCTTCACTATCAAGATAGTAACTTTCACTTGGCTGATTCATCCCAAAGCGCTAATCAGAGTTCATCTGCAGCCATTCTTGCTTCACTTGAAAGCACGCCAGCAGAACAATTTGAAACTAGAACCCTTGATCCAATCTTTCTACCAAGTCAAGACTTCACATGCATGTAACGTCAGCATAAGGAACTTCAGGCTTTGCTCCAACCATTAAATTAAACCCAACTGACACATCCCTATGAAATAGTGCCATCTCTACTGAACTGCAAGCTGAAATACACAAAGGACAAGCTGATCAGGACAAGATCACCAACTGACAGAAGAAATTCTATTCCTCCTTTTGCGACTATCAGACACATTCATAAACCACATGAGGCTTTGAAAAGAACTGGGAAAGAAAAACAAGAGAATCCTTTTGCATATGTGGCTAAAACGAAATTAAACGTCTCGGAATCATCAAGGTTTACAAATGCTTCCATTAAGCTACCACCCAGAGCACAGCTCGCTCTGTTAGCAACTGAAAGTTCAGTCTCAGCTGAAATTCAGAACAGAAAGTTTTCTTCCTTTTGGTTTGAGCCACATAAAAGAGCATTATACACCTCAAAGACCTTCTGACACACAAACCATGATGAAGTGTTCTGCTTTTTTCCCCATCTGAAAGAAAATGAATGTATGTACCTGCCTATAGACAAACAAGCCTTACAAAAACTAGGAAAAATTTAATCCCTTTTCAAATCATTGTGATCCAAGAGTTTTAGTCCATCCTTATTGCTGCAGAAGACATTACAAACATATCTACTAACTTCTACAAGGTAAAGCAGGAAAAGAAAGCTTGGGGAAAAAAAAAAAAGAAAATTAAGTCAAATTATTACAACAGGCAGAGAAGTTAATGGATGAAATTAAATTAATTAAATTCTATAATTTAACACCATAGCAACATTTAAATTAAGAAGGCATCATAATAACCTGTCAAACAAAAGGCTCACATGACAAATGACGAAACATACTCAAGGCATTTCCATATATCAGATTACATTACAAGGATTTCATATACACCAAAGAGACAGCAAAGACTGATGTACCAATAGTACTCTAGTACAGGGCTTTTCACATTTTACCAATAGCTTGACAAGTGTGTCTGAGACACATGACTGAAGGTCTCCTGACATTCTTCCTCCATCTTAACTTATCCTTAAAGCTTTTAAATGCACTAGGCTCTGTGCGCAAATACCTACAGAAGCGTAATTGCCAAAGGGGAACTGAATGCACAGCAGCTATTGGAAATGCCTGTAGGCATCCACCTGCAACCAACACTACATCTTTAAAAGTCTGACCCAGGGTTTGGCAACCTGACCTACTGTAACACATCATACTGAAGTAAAGCACATACAAGTATTTAATAACTCTGTCAGCAACTGAAGAGAAGTCCCTGGCAAAGCACTGGCTCAGGAACAACATCCCTACTTTGATGCTAAACTGTAAGACTTTCAGGAAACTTCAAGAGCTGGGAAATAAAAATTTACAGCCAGTCTGTAACCATTATGTAGACCACAGACAAAACAATTCAACTACAATCCTACACAGAAACAGGAGCTCTGATGGCATCATCTAAGGAGCAGGCACATATATGCTCCTGATCAGCTATATTACTGTCACTTCATTTGCTTTAAAAATGTATTGACTTGATGCTATGAACAGAATAACCAAAGACATTGACCACCTTTTACTTCTGGAATAAAAAATTACACAGGAAAACAAAAACAAAAACAAAAACAAAAAAACAAACAAAAAAAAATCAAAGAAGTAAATTGTTTTTCATCCTGTTCTGCAACTCTTCAAAAAGCCTTTGAAACACTGGACAGAAGAATCCTTGGCCCTGGCCACTAGAATAAACCCACATTATCCAGATTTTTGTAGTGCTGGAACCCAGAAAGCAGAGCAATCAGTGCCAAGCACTGACCCTGGCAGCAAGCTGCTCAGTTCAGTCAAAGGCCAACAATTTGCCTCTCATAGCTTTGTTTATGGAGCCTGGCTGGACATCCTGCATTCTCTCTGAAAAACCCACACTGACTAAGAATCATAAGAGGTGAGCATCCAAAATGCCTTCCCATCACAGAACAGGCAAGCATGTGCAAGGGAAAGACATGGCAGGCCAAGTACATACATTATTAAGTAAAATAAATAAATAAATAACGGATAGGTGTATGATTTCTTCCAGCTGAATAAGGAAGTCTTTAGATCACATCTGGGTTTTTTGCAAGATATTTCTTTTTTGAGATAGTAGTTTTTTAATGAGAATATAACTTATCTGAAATTCAGTTGCAAAGCACCAATGCAGTATTGCTAATGAGATCTACAGACTCCAGCAGTAGAGCATGTAAAAAGATATTGGTCTCTGACAATTTAATAGGGCACAACACAAGACACAAACACCCAGAAAGCTGCTGACAACCATCTGCCTGCTTAGCTAACTGCTACCACCTTGGGCCTTGAAGGACCCCATTTTCATCTTTATTGTATTTTTAAGCAACTGGACAGAGATGCCTGGAAGGTTCATGAAGGCATCTTGCCTGCTATTTAGTAAGTTAGATGATTTATTCTTACATAGCATCAAGGGTAATTGCACGTATATATTAGTTTCCGCTGTACATTCCAGCTAAGATGCGTTCAGGAACATAATTCTGCCTTAAGGCTGGTGTTTGCAGTAAGTCTGTCTTATCAGCACAGATCACACAAAATTCTTGGCAAGTTCTTAATTTTGATGGTGAGAAATACATTCCAAATACAGTTTTAAAATACAAAGTTATTTTAAGTTCATTTGCAATTTTAACACAGACATGAATTCCGCTATACTATTTGGCCCATAAACCATACACAGTTCAGGTTATCCAAAAAAGAGATTCTTGCAGCAATCAATGACATCAGCTTCCTAAGAAAATACTGCAACTTACCACTTTTTACTACATAAAGGACTCCAAAAACATTTCCAATGTCAGCTGAATCCTCATTTGTTTTGTATTTCTAATAATCATAAGCTGTAAAAAACATAATTCCTAAAATTATAGTAATAATTTTTATACGATTTGCTAGTGTCGTGAAGAAAAATAAAGAGGAAACTAGAAATCATAGCTAGATGATACAAGAAATCATAGCTAGATGATACAAGTATCTGACTTTTCTGTCTTTTTCTATAAAATGATGAACAAACTGTTGTCCTTATAAAAGAAAAAGAACTGGTCTTTAATAGCTGTAATATAAGGAATACAACCATTGCAGGAGCCACATTGACAATTTCTCTCTACTTAAGTTCAGTACACATAAGAGACATGAGCTTTCTCACAGTCTCAAACAATAGGCAGGAGAGAAGATCAGCCAAAGCTCCCTTTTTGCTGACAGAGAAGCTACCACTGAATTTACAGCCAACACTGCCTACTTTCATACTGCATGGACTCACAGTTGTGAAACAAAAAGCAGCACCCAAAACATTTAAGTCCTACTTCTTTACATGAAAGGCAGATCTGCAGACAGTTTGAAGAAATGCCATGCACTCAGTAGAGACCTGACAAACCCTACATTCTTTTTTTAAACATTCATTTTTTTCCACAGAAAAAGAATAGTCTGTGGTATAAACAGGGAAGTACAATAAAGGGCAAAATCTTGGATCAAATCAAGCCAACAGAAGTGTTGTTAACTACAAAAGGGCAAGAATTCCACCAATATTTATAAAAACAGGTGCAAAAAATGCTGCTATTTGAGACAAACGAGAGGAGATTGACAGCTCAGTCTACAAGTACAGCCTTTCCTGAAATACCTTGCGAGGTCTCTTACTTCAGGAACCATTCCATACTCACAATGATTTGATTTAAATTAAGTATTTAAGCAGCAGCGAGGTAAAGTGTATGTCTAATGTGTACATCTGTAAATACAAGCTCTTTAACTCCCATACCTCACACTTGTAGAGTTGGCGTTTCGATCCAGCTCAGGTTAGTGTATTTAAAACTCATCCTCAAGAGACCCCTGCTAGGGAAGTCACCAACACATTGTCATGGATATTTATGTATAACCATCCGCAAATCATTAGACCTACTTATTAAATAAACTGCAGCAACACAAGTGTCAAATACAATGAGATCTGTGTCAAAGAGCTTACAAGGAGGATTCAGAAGAGATGAAACAGACAAGTACAGGAGATTATGAAGATAACAGAACAAGAAAGGTTGAGTAAGTGTGGGATAGTTATCCAGATCAATTGCACAACCTTTGTGATTTATTTAAAAAAAAAACCAACACACCAACAAACAGAAAACAAACAATCAAAAAAAAACCAAACAAAAAACTCCCACCAACTAAAAACAGACACTCTAGAAATCATAATTTTTTTAAAAAGTATCAACTGGTAGTTCACTGATGGCCAATAAATACCTGCAACGCGTATAACATAGGGTATAGGCTAACACACACAGACTCCATGTACAAAAAGAATACTTACAGTATTAATTATTCTACAAGCCACAGAACAAACTACGAGCTAAATGAGGCAAACAAACTTCTGTTTGGCTTCCATCCACGTTTCAGCGGGGTGGGGAAGATGACTACAGATAAACCCAGCTTCCTGCACGCCGACACGCACACCACACCGCTTCTCCAGTCCTGACAGGTGCTGCTTGCTACTCCTAGGTGCTTCGCGGCTATGCCAATTACGGCAGCTCAGCAAGATGCGTAGGAAAACACGTTTTCCCATTAAAATTGAACAGTCTTAAAAGAAACCAAACAAACCAAACCAAACAACAAAGCAGGGGCCAAGGAGGAGAAGAGGGAGGATTTTATTTTTCAAACTTGGGAGCTTGTTTCTCCACAGAAACAGGGGTATTTTCGGTTAAAACACGGACCTGCATCCTGAGCACAACCAGCATTTAAAAGAGAAAACTAAGTTTTGCCCCCCGGGCGTTCCAGACGTAGGAAACAGGCAGCGCCACGGAGGGGCGAGCCCGCGCACCCGAGGGCTGAACGCCCCTTGGCTCCTGCCCGCCGGCCTGAAGCTCCCCGCTCCGACTTAACTGAGAAAAGCCACGGGATTCCCCCCGTCCTGCGGCTCCAGCGGTGACAACGGCCCGCCTGAAGCGGCGGGGACGAACCGAGCGCTAACCGGGTCCTCCCCCCTCCTCCTCCTCCTCCTCCTCCTCCTCCCAGGAGCGGCCTCTCCGCCTGACTGGTCCCGGCCTGGCCCCGCCGCGGCCGCGGGTCTGAAAGACACGTTAACACCTGCAACGAACCGTTAACGGACGCCCCCCGCCCCGCGGCGGAGCCGGCCCCGGGGGGACACTACCACGGCCTGAGGGGGGGGGTATCGGGGGGTGCCGCCGGCAGGAGGTGGGCGAGGGGAAGGCTACCGACCTGCTCCGCCCCCCCCGCGGACTGCCGTGGTTCGCTCCCGGCGGAGCCCTGCGTCGCTCCCATAGTAACATCGCCGGCCCTGCCGCCCCGCCGGCGGCCCCCGGCCGCTACCGGTCAAACCCGCCAGCCCCGGGCACGCTTCTCCCCCGCCTCGGCGACGCCACCCGGGAAGGGCTGGAGGAAACCGGTGGAGCCGCTGGCCGGCGGGGGCGGCCGGAGCCCGCCCGGGACAAAGCCGGCACTGAGGAGCCCGCCACAGAGAGACTTTGTACTGCCGGGGCCCGGCCGCCCTCAGCCGACAGCCAATCAAGCCTGCAAACGCCCCGGGGAGGCGAAGAAACATTTTCATTCTCTCTGGGAAGAAAAGAATTGTTATTCTCCATTTACAAAAATATTTCTTGTGTTCTCGCCCTTGGCAGCGGCCAGTAGCTGACGCCTGTCACCGGATAAACGGGAGAGATGGGCCCCGCTGTCTAAGCCAGGGCAGCATTTCTGGGGCGAGGCTTTGGGACAGCATCCACAGCTCTGTTTTGTCAAACAGAAATGCACCAGCTGCTTCTACCTTTTCTATTTGTGCCTTTTTAGGAGGACGCGGACTTGAAAGCCCCTGCACACCTGATGGTCCACAGCTTTGGTCGAGTTTCCTTCCCATCACCTAACAGCCCATCCACATAAGTCTCAAAGTCAACACTGCTGCTGTTAATTCAGAGGCTGAATTGCTTGATTTTGAGGCTGTAATCACATATTTTTTAAAAGCGTGTTTTTGAGGCAACAGTATTCTCAAGAGCTTGCAGAAATGACTGGTCACTAAAAGCACTACAGAGAAGACTGGCAGGAGTTCAGCCACACTTGCATTCAGAAATACAGATTTCTTTCCCTGTGCTGCCATCTTCCTGGAGTCATATTATTTTGGATGGATGAATCAATACCTGAATCAACTCTTGGAAGGAAGAAATTAAGAATAAGGACAAACTGTAAAGGAAAAGCTTTCTTAAGCCAATGCTTTTTTAAAAAGAATGCAAACATGTTACTTTGTATGGCCTATCCTCAAATTTGGAGAGGAAAAGGCAGAAAAATGCCAAAGCGTGAACTTTGCTCTTCTTTCGTCTGGTCCCTCCTCTCAGTTTTACAAGTGAGTGATACCATCCAACTTTTGTTACAACACTAGTAGTCTGTTGGAAAAAATGAAGCACAGGGGCCAGGCTCCTCACGTACATGGGGTTCTGTGACAGCATCCAACATCAAGAATTCCTCCCTGAGACACAGCAGGGCAAGACAAAATAGGTGCCACTCTCTGTACCACTGAGTGCTTTTGCACATCTCTGCAATCTAGAGGCAACTTTCCACAGATCTAGCACTGACTGGGAACATCAGCATGGGATATTACACCTCCACGCCAGCAGACAAAGCCACTGTCCGACACTTACTTGCTTGAAACAACAAGATACAATGAAAATAACATGAGGTGATTTCCGTTTGACAGGATACAGTAGGATTTTGCTGCAGATGACTACATAGTTTCAGATGCAAGATCGATTTTTGTTTTTAGCCATATGGCAATATAATTGTCAAAGAGAGCAGCTGTCAGGCATAAGGTGGGACAGGGAAAGGAGAAGCCACTAGATCCCCGCAGCTGCAGTCTCTTAACACACAGATCAAGTTTGTGGCAGCACAAAGTAGAGCACCAGCCTCCTGCAGCTGTCTCACTCCACACAAGCTCTGGCAGAGGAGCCAGCACTCTCACTTCCCCCACTAGACACAGCATGCAGCAATGTGAGGGTCTGCCTATCCTGTCCAAGGTCAAGGAGGCTTACTTTTTGTTCCAGACAAAAGCCATGGTTGGCCTAAAGCCTCCTTTTAGCACGTTCTGTGACTTTATTAAAACCACGCAGTGTTATCACTAACAGTGGGGTTATCAGGCTATACTTCCCAGAGCTGTTAGGGCAGCAACCACGGTTAACACCCTTAGCTAGCCCAAGGTTTAGTGCAACACAGATACAGTTATGCAAGCAAAATAGGCTGGTTTTCGATCCCTTATCAAAAATCATCACCTGGGAAAGGCCTACCAGTTTGTCTCAATTCAGTTTCCTGCAACAACAGATGGTAAATCTGTCTGGACTTCTGTAAGGCCTTTGACACAGTTCCCCAAAACATTCTTATCTCTAAATTGGAGACATACAAGTGGAGTGTTTGGTACATGAGGAATTCGTTGGATGGTCACATTCATAGGGTAGCGGTCAACAGCTCCATGTCGAGATGGAGACTGGTGACAAATGGTGCTCCTCAGGGGTCTGCGTCGCGATCAGTACCATTTAATATCTTCATCAATGATAGAGACAGTGGGATCGAGTGCACCCTCAGCAAGTTTGCAGACGACACCAAGCTCTGCGGTTGAAATGCCTGAGGGACAGGATGCCTTCCAGAGGGACCTGGGCTCAAGAAGTGGGCCCAAGTGAACCTCATGAGGTTCAACAAGGCCAAGTGCAAGGTCCTGCACATGGGCTGGGGCAACCTCCAGTATCAACATAGGCTGGGACATGACAGGTAGCCCTGTGGAGAAGGACTTGGGGATGCTGGTGGATGAAATGCTAGACATGAGCAGGCAATGGCCCAGAAGGCCAACTGCATCCTGGGCTGCATCAAAAGAAGCGTGGTCAGCAGGTTGAGAGGACATGATTCTGCCCCTCTACTCCACTGTGGTGAGACCCCACCTGGAGTTACTGCGTCCAGCTCTGGAACCCTCAGCACAGGAAAGACATAGACCTGTTGGAGTGAGTCCAGAGGAGGGCCACAAAGATGATCAGAGGGCTGGAGCACCTTTCCTATGGGGACGGGCTGAGAGAGTTGGGCCTGTTCAGCCTGGAGAAGGGAAGGCTCTGGGAAGACCTTATTTCAGCCTTTCAGTAGTTAAAAGGAGACTATAAGAAAGATGGGGACAAACTTTTTAGTAGGACTTGTAGTGATAGGACAAAGGGTAGTGGTTTTAAACTAAAAGAGGGTAGATTTAGATTAGACATAAGGACAATTTTTTTTTTTTTACACTGAAGGTGGTGGAACCCTGGAACAGGTTGCCCAGAGAGGTAGCGGATGCCCCATCCCTGGAAACATTCAAGGCCAGGTTGGATGAGGCTCTGAACAATCTGATCTGGTTGGAGATGTCCCTGCACCTTGTAAGAGAGTTGGACTAGATGACCTTTTAAAAGGTCCCTTCCAACCCAAACTGTTCTATGATTCTACGAAAACAATCCACTTGGGGTTATCAAAATATTTCCTATGTTTGTCCGTAAAATATCTCACCTGTAAAAGTACACAGAGGATACATATATTTTCCCACTTTCTTATTTCTTTTCTCAAACCAAACAGCCACTCTGCCACAAGCGACAGACAAATCATCCCATACCAGCCTGAAAACATGAGCAGTAAGTGACCTCTAGCGCTCACGCTTGAGCTTGGCCAAGTGCCCAGATGCCCATACTGATGGCATAACTATCAATATAATCACAATTTACAAGCTACTTAACCTGCCATTCAACAGCAGAGAACAGACATTCAAGCCTTTCTGAGTTCTTTCTGACATTTGACCAAGCTATCCTCCCAAGGTGAATGCATAAGTAGGCCTTACCAGAGGAAGATGATGTCACCTAAACCAAAAATGGAAGGAAACAAGATAGCAGTGTAACTAGTGACAAGAGCTGCAGGAACTCTTCTGGCACCACAAGTTCCTGCTTCCTGTAGCAGGAAAATGGAGAACAGGTACTCAAAGCACTCAATTCACCTAACAGATATTCCAGTGAAGGACAGCATCCCCACACTCTTCCCTTGTGAGCTGAAGGAAAAAAAAAAAAAAAAAACCAAACAAAAACCAGACCTCTCAATCGCAGCTCAAAGAAGCACATCTTTAAGCGTATAATCAGATAGAAACTTCTCCTCCTTAACTACGACACTCAGCTTCTCTTAAACACCACAAGACTCCGCATTCTGGATCACAAGTGACTATACAGGATACCTACAAACTAGCCAAAACTGACCTGGGACAGCAGTGCAAGCAGAAGAGGGGCAGGAGAACCAGCAAAATGGTCTCTGCACGCTTAAGAGCGTTTGGAGGTATGGCTTCACGCACTTTTCGCTCGTTGTCTCCCTTTGAAACGGGAGGTGAAAACACAACTGCAGTCAGTTCTGGAAGTGATACTGCATCATAAGGTGTAAGGGCTGGGTACCAGGACCATGTCAAAATTATAGGAATTGGGCTGTAAATGTGCAGCTCTGCAGTGTTTAGGACCAGCTATTTTGTACGTGAAATAACTGTACAAAGCAGTACTCACATGCAGGGGATTTCAGGAAATGTTATGTAGGTGTGTAGAGATTTGAAAATTAACTTCCATGGAAAGATTAATTGGTATTAACTCTGTGAGAAACATGCACGTAACTTCTAGTGACCACATTTCCCATTCAGACCTTGTTTGCCGACAATCAGGTTGAACCTATGACCTGTGCAGCTTGAGTCATGCAAAACTGAGAACATATTCTGTAAATTATCTAATGGTCCTGTGAACGAAGCAGTTGTGCTGCTTCCAGCATCAGCAGAGGGAACACTCATCTAACACTACACTACAGGATGCAAATTTAAAACAAGCAGCTGCCTCTCACAGTTACTCCTGCCAACCAAGGAAGGCTATCAGCAACTTGCCTGAAGCAACCAAGCTTAGTTACCATGTTGTGATTCTGGTTCTCTCCGCCTCCTCTCCACTATCAAACCTTTTAACTGGCCCCTCTCTCAATCAGTTCTTTTTCTTTTTTTTAAAAAACGTCAGAGTTCAACACTTAGTAGTGCTGCTAGAGAGCATGGCAAACAGGCAAACTCCTTAAATTACTGGGAACTGACTTCAGCAAGAGAGAGTGGGAATGTAGGCTGCTAGTCCAGGTGCTGAACTGCCTGAACAGAGATGTCAGTTTTGCTTTTGTTTTTAAGCAAGTGTTCATGATCTTCTGATGAAAGATACTGTAGCAGTTTCTAAAAATACCATGTGGCCAAACAGCCTTTCCCCCTTCCCTTCCACACAATCTCTTTAGACTGCTGTTTGTCATCAGCCTGCAAAATCACACAAATCAGTCAGCCCAGTCCTACTTAAATGATTCAAAAATCCAATTATGTCCGCTTCTTTATATAGTAAGCTTGGCCTAAACAGATTCAACCTTCGGGATTAGAGGATGTGTAGGTAGCTGACCTCTGACTCTCAAATTGCTTGGGAGATACACACAGTTCAAACACACAGCTCTACACAGGGGTTAAGTCACATGTATGGCATAGTAATCTTAATCTCTATCTTGAGTGGACTGGAGAAGAGAAGCCAAGCCACAAATACTATTTTAGCACTTGCCACTATATGTAGAAGTTAATCCAATGGTGGGCCACCAAGACAACGGGGGCTGAAGCCTTGGCCCTGCACGAAGAGGCTGTAGCAGCTGGGCTTGATTAGCCTGGAGGAAGGATAGCTTCAGGATACCTAGGAGCAGACGGTTGGTGCCGATGCGAGGAGACTGAGGAGGTGCAGCCAGGTTCTTAACAGTGGTGCAGGGTGGGAGGATAGGAGATGATGGGCAAAAGTTCAAACAAGAGAGGTTCAGATGGATATAAGGAGAAAATTTTTCCATGTGAGGGCAGCCAAGCCACGGAACCAGGGCGCAGAGAGGTTGTGCCATCTCTGTCCTTGAAAGTTTTAAAATCCCAACTGGGTAAAGCTTCAAGCAACTTGTTCTAGTCTCAAAGCTGACCCTCCTTTGGGCAAGAGGTTGGGCTAGAAACCTCCTGAGGTCCCCTTCCACCTGAATTAGCCTATCATTCTTGGTTTACTCTGACTTGAGTGCCAGCTTAAAGCAGAGTGATGTGTTCATTAACCTGACCCTTGTTTCCACTTTCAATATACAGCCTGTGATTATGCGGCATAAAGATTTTGGTATGCAGCTTGCAGGGTCCTGTACGTTGGCCACCTCCAGTCTAGTGTAAGGATGCTCAGCTATGCACACTTTCCATGTTTCAAAACAGCAATTCTACAGCTGTTATTTTAGAAAGCACAGATGTCCCTGGAAGAAACACAGAGCTCAACATAAACAGATCACACACTTCATACATACTTTTTCTGGGGTAATCAACAGTACAAAATCCTCTGTGGCTCTGGGCACCTATTTTGACATTCTCTTTTTTTAAACCTTGACATACATATTTACATAGATGCTTCAAATCAACAAAATTTAAAACAGGTAAAGATTTAGAGCAAGAAGCAACACTATTCTAAGCCAATTATAAACTAAATTTCAAGCTCACAAAAATGGAAAAAAAAAACATACTGTGACAAACACTTATATGCTGAACAATTCAGAAGAGCACTAGACATGTTACCAGTATGAAATACAATCACATAGCATATTTTTCTCAACAGTTTTAAAATACTAGTCGTCCGTTCTTCTAGATTTCACATATCACAGCTTTTATCCTGCTAAAAACCAGCACAAGACTGCTTGTTTTGTTTGTTGCTATACTTTTGGAAAGTATATGCGAATTAGAAAATATAGGACAGATAAAAAGCAGTGTAAGAATATGCAAAAGTGTTTGATAATAGTCATTAAAACAATAATGGGGAGAACTATTTATTTGGAACACATTTTCATCTGTGTAATGTTCTAAACTACACTGCAGTGCTTTGAAAATTACACTGACAAGTAAGACAAGGAAATTAAATAGTGTCACCTATTGCTACAGTGAAATACGGACTTAACAGTGACTCTACCCAAACACAAACATGCCTCCCTACCTCTACGGACTATGCAAATTGAAGTAGCTTTCTTTGGCAAAAGCACTTTGACCACTATTAATTTAAGAAGCTACAAAAGCTAGTACTGTTATTCTAACGAATGAAATAATGAAGCAGCTTAAACAGACCCAAACCACCCTACTGTGTACTGTTTTTCTCCTCGAACCCCACACAAAAGGGCATAGCAACACTTGAAAGGAAATCTCTTCTCCCCCCCCAACCTGTTCATTTTAAGCAGAAGGCATCACATTGAGCACACTGTGTTTGAACATTCATTTTGCCTACATCTCACTTCCTTCCTCTCTTCTCCATGCTTCTTGACTACTCCTTGCAAGGCTGTGAAACAATCCACTGCTTTTAGCACTTTATCTGCCTTCCCTCACTGGAACTCAAGCCCTACAACACCAAAAACTTCACCATAGTAATCAACTCTTACGGCTCAAATTAATTAAAACAACACAGTAAAGAAAACAAAGATCGTGCTCTCATGGAGATCATTATTAAGAACAAGCAAAAGAACATGCAGAATGCAAAAGATGTAACATACACAAAACTCTCGTTTGTTATTTAAATTAGTATCTGTATCAGAAAAAAAAAAAAATAAGCTCCAGACAGCAGTTCTTCAGCCAAGTTAGTTCTCTAGAGCACTAAAACTACATTTCAAAGCTCTACCTCTCCCCATCCTATTTATACTGGCAAACCTCCCGCTGATGAGCTCGTTAAGAAACAAAGCAGTTCTGCAGACTTATTCAGTAACAGCAAGATACCAGCTGGGGTACCATGCTCCTTTTGGGTGCCACTCTTCAAGAATGACTGAAATGAGCTGGTGAGAGTCCAGGGGAGAACAGTGAGAACAATCATCAAGGAGGAAGCAGACGGACATAGCCACTCCAGTCATTTACTTGCCAGTTCTGTAACTCCTGGGAGACCACAGGCAAGGTGTCTGGATGCAGCTTCTGACACATCTTTCTCTAGTGGATACATGGTTCTGAAGTTTCTTTTGCTATGAGTTGGGCTTGCAGGCATCCACATTCTCTGGTGTAAGGTTAGCATACCACACCATACTCTTGAAAGTTTTTTATTTTGAGGAAAATACTGGAGTCTGCTTGAGACCTTAACTGGGACATTCCTGCCTAGGTACGCTTCACTGATTAAACTAACAGATTAGTAGCTTTGTTTAAATATTTCACAAATTAGAAAGACAGGACAACTGATACCAACAACTTTAATAAACTACTAAAGCAGCAATAACTATTCATCTCTCCAGAATGAAGGATAAGTCAATTCTAGTTTTCTGACACACCAGCATAAAAACTCCTTGCTTTGTTAAAACTGTCATCTGTTAATGACTTACGAAAACAAGCCAAGCCTGTTTGATCAACACATAAAACTAAGGACGCACTTTATATTCTCTCTGGAACCGCTTGAGAAAAGGTTTCAAAAGCAAGGTTAAGATGCCAAAAGGATTATATTTACCTTAATGATGTACTATAAGAAAATATGCAGCAAAACAACTCTCCCCGTGTGTGGCTATTCTGTTTCCCAGGACTCTACTGAATCACTAAGCAATTCCCATTAATATTACCCTGTGTGCTTAAAAGTAATTTATTTATCCTCAAACCCATGCTAAATATTTATATTTGCTGAAGACATCACCTTAGATTAAATCCATTCTTTACCAATGTTTAGCTAAGAGATGAGCTAGTACAGGTCTGTGCATAACTGTTATTCGCATAACTTTAGCAGAATATTGAGTTCATTGCAGAAGGCTCCTCTTCTGGAGGCCTGTTGTACATCACCAAGCTTTCAGCAAATGTGTGTGTGCTCATTCTGAGTTGCTTCGGGAATCCAAAAGAACTAGTTCTGATGTCAACATATTACTCTATTAAGTACAGCTTCTTAAACCCCTTTTAAAACATAGTTAAAAGAATGAACGTTTTAGATAGTACATTACAAGAATATATGACTTTAAACTAATGGCTAGTTCTAACTGTTGCAATTTGACTCATACCTTGTGAGGACTGATGACTTTGGAGTGTCTCTGTCTGCTTGCTGTGAGATGCTTTGGGCTCGATGTACAGCTATGCTCCCAATCCCACTCACAAGGAGATGGCAGTGCAGTAGTTTGCTCCCTGAAAAACAAGGTTTTATTTGAGTAACGTCATCACAAAGGGGCAACTGTGAGGCCTGGGACAATGAAGTTCTAGAGATAAAAAGGATATAAAATACATTTCCTCGGTTAGTTTGGCATGCTTTAGCTTCCCTGGCAATCAAGTGGAAACAGTGCTTCAATAAAAGAGATAATCAGCAATATTTAGACTTGCAGCAGACTGCACAGAATTATTTAGACTATTCAGACTGCACAGAATTAAGCTAGTAAGAGCATTGTATCTTGAGCATACTTCTGTAAGAACAATCAGACACATGCATTCCAGCAATTTCAGTTGGTAACTTAACAACTCCAGTTGCCAAATGACAGAAAAGACACAATTCCCAGTATTATTTTCCACTCTTTTCTCTGCTTAACAGGCCTCAGCTACCCCTCTTCTGCACAAGCAGTTGGCTTCTATTCAGCATCCCTGTCAGAGAGCTCCTCCTCTTCCCCCATCCCTTGCCCTAGCCCTTGATTATCCTGTGTAGGAAAACAGAAAATGAATGCTTTAACTAAGACAAAGGAAAAAAAATTGACAGAAATAGAAACAGAAGCCAGTGGTTAGGGTTTGTTGGTTAGGTTTTGTTCTGTTTTTAAAACAAAATCATCACACATCTCGAGCATCTTTCCAAAGTGTTCCATCTTTAAAGAAGAATATAGCCAGATTTCCCTAGAAGAGTATCTTATGCATACTTGTAACAGGTTTGGGTTTTTAATTTTTTTTTCTCTCCAATGTCTTTTTTTTTTTTTTTTTTTTTTTTTACACTTCTGGTTAATACTCCATTAGCCATTTCTAGATAGCAGGAGAGCCTTAAGAAAGAGATAGTAAAAGAATTCTGCAGAACTTCCCAAGTTATCTACAAGTCTACCCCACATTTTATTGATGTGTCCTGTGCGTGGCACCCGCTTTTTCCTGAGCACAATCATAATGAGGTCCCAGGTTCAAAAAAACAAACTTAAAACTTCTACGTTTTAAAAACACAGTTGGACTCAGATTAACTTCTTAAAAACTTTAAAAAATGCAAGCACCTGCCAGGCATCACACTGTGAAACTAGAAGGTCCTTTCACTCTCTGTTGATTCTTCCAGCATAAAAGCATCCTTCTAAAAGTAATAAACTACTGGTTTAGATCAAAGCATGATTTCTGAAGTCACAGAACAAAAGATGCTTAATATGAATTTCCATGGTCACCAAAGAGCAGCAAGGAGCTATACTGTGCGTTATGAACAAACATCAGCTTTATCGTTCCAGGCTGTGCACAGAACACTATTCTGGAAGCTGCAGGAAAGTGACACAAGCAAGCTAAACCCAAACTACCACTGCTGTCATCACGTTGCCTCTGTGTGAAGATGGCAAAAGTTATAAAAAACAAACTGCCACAGAAGCCACATCACTATTCCAAGGAAAAATGGAGGTAGAAAAACACACTTTATAATGCCTTTGATATGGAAATGTAAGTGAATGCCTTGGCAAAATAACATATTAGGCTTTCCCACTTTCTTTTGCCCCTTAGTCTGGGTTTTTAATCAGGATTTTCACAACTTTCAAGTCACAGCATTGGAGCTGGCATCACGCTCTAATGCTATTTTTTTATTTTAGGAGGTGATAAAGAGAAATAAAGGAAGTACTTGAGTTAAGAATGCATCCAAATTTGTGCAGTGAGAAGACAACAGACAAGGACCTCTATATCCTACATTCAGTTGGGTTTTGGAAATTGTCTCATTATAGGGTTGTGGTTTTTTTCCCCTTTATATGCACACACTCTTACACCACCTTTTTTTTATATATGAACATGACACAGTACCTCTAGAAGTTAAGTGCTAAGCTGATGTTATCAAAGTGAATTATTGATTTGCTTATTTCTGTTGTTCAGAATAAGCAGTCTGCAGTACAAAAATAATGCTTTTTTCTTCAACTCACAGTTCACTTTGCTGCAATTTCTAGTTACCAACCTTTAATTCACCTCAAGTTTTAATGAAAACAAAAAAAGCGATCTCTATTACAGTCCAATGACAACACCTTTTCTACTTTTGTGAAACTGTTGGAATGACAAATTCAAACATAATCCAAATACATCTTAACCAGTTTGGAATTCCAAGCGCCTCTAACAATCACATCAACTAAACCACTCCCTAAAAGGAGGGAGTTGCCCAACTAAGTATGCTGGAAATAAAAACAAATATTAACAGGGTAGTGTCTTTGGCACTTTGATACCAAATAACACTCAGCAGTAAAGGAAAGCCAAATAGCCTCAGTCGCAAAACAAAAAATAATGGATACCAAAGTTAGCAAGTTTCATTTTTAGATGGCTTGTTCCAAGCTGTGACTGTCCAAACAAACCTACTTGAAAACAAAGAGGAATTCTGCAAGAATATATCATTACTTTCCAACACAGGACCTCAAACTATCTACAGCAATCATGTCCCGTTTTATCAACATGTAACGAGCGGCTGCAAAATTCAAAGAGATCTGCACGTAGATAACTTACATAAGACAATCAAAGGAAGTCAGCAGTCTAGGACACTCCACTGTCCTGTTTGCAAATACACTGTACTGAGAACCTCTTCTAATGGGCAGGTTTTTAACAAAAAGACCTACCTGCACTCATTAACATGATACCAGAAACTCAGGACCAACCTGAGGAACACTTGTGTTGGTAAGAGGCTGGAAAATGTCGGCATCAACATATTTTCTAGACTAGTTTTTGTGGGTTTGGTGACGCAATTAAAAAAAATAGTGTACTGTATTTTAATTGCTTTTACTGTTGCTACCACCATTAAAGGAAGTGTTCTTATGGAAAAATTACAGGATAAATCTGAGTTCAGTTATAGCCAAACAGTCACAGTTTTACTCCAAGCTTTTCTTTGAAGTCTTGCTTACACAGAATTATTCCAAACCAGTACAAACATGTTAACCGCTCTTAAACAAAAGCCTCTCACATTTTGCACTCCTCTGCAATGTTTGAAACAAGGTGACAGCATTCTAACGTATAGCAAAACCAGGAGAGACTACAATGGCTTTGAAGACACCCGTCCATTGACACTACTCATCTAGGGCAAGGTGGGAGAGAACAACAATCCCCTTTCACCGTAAGTTTTTGAGGGAAACAGTTATGAATAGAAATAATTTTATGAAGCCTAATACTCAAGTTGTGTGGTACAAGAAAGCATTCTGGATTGTTTTTAACAAAACCAGAATGCTCAGTATTTCACATTTTGAACATTAATAGCCTTAACTGACTGCTCTCTTAATAATTAAAATTTTCATTCAGCGAAACACTATTCCTAAGTATGATGAACTCTTGCTTCCTAGCAGAGAAGGAAAGTTGCACACATAGAGAAAAGTGGTTTTCTGTTCCACTTTTAGAAGCTACTGTTAGTTCTCTAACGATGAAAACTAAAATATGTACATTTTAAAATGGGAGGGAACGCAAACATACAGGCATCAGCTTAGTAGTAAGCAATAAACACAAAACAGCCATTTAATTTTCATTCTGATGAGTATACACCTGTTTATCCCTTCTGTTCTTCAGCAAACACCTGATTTAGAAATAACACCTTCTACTTCTTCTACTAGTCAACAACAAGAAGTACATACAAATCTCCAGTGAAACCACAAAATTTAACTACAGCTGCAGAAGATAGATCATTTGGAAGGTACAAAAAAGATTACCGGTTCTATGAATGACTCTCCTCTTTTCTGATAACAAGTTTCAAAATTGCATGTTTCAAGGTGAGCACAGATTTTCCCACAGTTACTCACTGATTGCTTTTTAACACTTACCCTGGATGCTGCCACAGATTTGCATGTCTGCCCTCAGGAAGCAGCTCCCTCTTGTTAAGAGGAGTAATACCTATCGCTGCTTCTAAAATAGTTATATATTTCTTGTACCGCATCCTGCCTCTCTTGAGTTCCACCAGGCTAAGTTATCATCCAAACGCAGATGCTGCAACTGAAGCCATGCCTCTTCATTTATCTGAACTGCTGCTTTTCAAAACATGCTGCAAGTTTGAACCACAAAAATAATGCTTTTTCCCCCTTTCCCACGCTTGAAGAGTTAGCAGGAGAGAGAAACCAAAGAAAAACTCCTACCAGATTCCCCTGAAACATCACTGTTACATAATTCAATCTTTGAATAAGACACTAATAAAAATGATTGAAGAGACAATCATGGTTCTAAGCCTGGCCGGATAATGCACACTCTCCAATTGACTAATCCTTTGCTAAATCTCTGCTGTCTATAATCTTTCAAGTACTAATGGAGCACTAGATAACTTCTCTGTCAAATCCATCCAGGGAGTAAGAGAGATCTGCACAGAAAACTTGAAACTGTTTTAGACACTGTGACAGACAAAAATAGCTTTTGCTTCAACTTTTCTTCCCAGCACCAGAAAGCTCTGTGCATTGGAAGTGTTACAAGGGATTTATCTGACCTGTTCAGAAAAGGCATGGAGAAATGTTTCCTTACATGACTTGTATGGAATTAAGGAAACTAAAGACTCCCATTATGATACCTACTGGTCATTCAAATATGCCTCACGCAATGCCAGAAGCCACTTTCCATATCAAAATTGTTCTAGCCGTGAGGTAAGTAACTGTGTATGCCAAAAACCTGAGGTACTAACTGCAAAGGTGGAGACAGATGTACATGTTGAAGTAACACTGACACTTTTGAAATGCTGCAGCACTACATTGCAGTATTAAAAGAGACCTATCTGAGTGCAAAAATACTAACTAAGGAAATTTTGCTGTAATGCTACTTAGATATGAATGTTTTATATATAATTACATATCCTATATAAATATTATGTACTTATGCAGTAATATAGGTAAAAATGTAAAAAGAATAGGTGTGACAGGAAGCCTGAAGACTTCAGCTACAACTTCCTCTTAAACTGCACGTTTTAGTTATTCCTTAGACATCCCTGTATTTCTACTGGGGGGACTCTGTATAGCATGCTACTTATTTAGAAACTGCTAAGATGAAAACCAGAAGTTTTCATTACTTACACTGTAAAACGCTCAGCTCTTAAGAAGATTTATATAACCATTGCCAGGTCCTATATTACTTAAAATCCTGTGTTACCTGTATTTGGTGTTTAATATTCAGCCAAATTTGTAGGTTATATTAACACATGTACACACTGAACTCTCTGAAGTTATTACTAAACAGTAATCCACAGGACTGATCTTGGAAGAGCAAAATAAAACTAAGGAGATTTTAGATTCAAGGAGTACCACTACAAATAACTGTCAGAGGGAAAAATTTAGGTTTCACCTACCTACTTGCATGCTGATATGTAAGGAATACGCAGCCTGAAAATTCATGATGTATTAAGAAAATCAATTAATATATTAAAAGTATCAAAATGAAATTAAGCAAAGAATTACTTCTAAGCAAAGAATTACTTCTAACTTAACTACAACTTCAAACATCTGTACACAAAGTATTAAGAAGCTTAGGGAAGCGAAGCACTACTAGAAGGCTGCAAGCACAGCTAATGTCATTAAGCTTGCATGCATCCTGACTTCTGATAGCTTTGGCAGCTCTACTGCAAAGGCGGTACCGACTAGGAAAAGACAAGATAAAAGCAGGCAGGTTTTTGACCATTGCAGTTTTTAAGAACTTTCTGACTGTAGTAGTCCCTGACAATATTAGATTTTACTTAAATGCAGAAACATTTTGATAAAATCCAGTCTCCCCTCAAAGTCAGTTTTGTTAGCTTAGCTACATCAGTACTACCACGATTTCTCCTATGAAGTTTTGGTATGTCTTTCTGTCCCTGTCTTAAAGCTGTTTTAACCCTGAATTTTCCCCTTATAGATCTAACAAACAGTTCTTACAAGAACTTTCCAAAGCCAGAGTCCTGTGCGACATCTAATAAACACTCAGTGCAGCTCTGGTCCACCTTTTGTCTCTTTGGGTAAAGCCAATTAATTCTGACTAGAATAGGTGCTCCACAACAGAGCACTAGAGAAGCCATGTACACAGAGAACACATGCTCACGCAATAAGCACAAATTACTCCCAAGTACTGCTTTTGGTTAAATGATTCATAAAATCTCCGGATATCTAGATGGAATGAGACTGACTCACAGTTTATCAACTTCCTTCAACTTTATTGGAAAACTATTTGATGCTAGTACATCCATTGTTAGTGAAGGATGGCTTTTGCAGAGCAAACAAAAGGTCTAAAACATACCTTCACCCATTGTTTCCTGTTGGGGAGTTATCACCCACTCCCCTTCTTCTGGCTTTGTATTTTTTCAGGAAGAACGAACACCGTGTTTTATTGAAAGAACACAGTGCAATTTTCCTAACTGGGAACACACAAGTGAATAAACATAACCTAAGAATTAAGCTGTTAAGAAAAATATTTGTGTCAATTTCAGGAACTCATGTTCCTCAGCCATATCCAGAAAGATAAAAGCAAGAAAAGGCCTCACAGTTACGCCAAGATGATTCTTTCCTTATACTCTACATTTGCATTCTCCACTAACCTTCTCCCTATGGATCTCTCACATTAATTACTAATCAGTTTACAAAACAAAGAAAATCCAGGAACACATAGTTCTATCAAATTTATATAGTGCATTGTGGCAATGTTCCAAAAGGCTTGAAGCACTTGTCATAGCCTTACCAAGCTAGACCAGCAATAAAGAAAGAGGACTCCACGAAAACTGTCAGCTTTTCTTAATCTGTTCCAAAGTCCCCTACTCTTTTCCGTGCTTCCTTATCTGAAACAGAGTGGAAAAAAAAGTTTCAGTCTTGAGGCAGTGATTTTAACCTGGCTGAAATTTTACAGGTGACTTCTGCAACAGCAGTTCTGAAGTTTGCTTATTCTCGTTCACACTGTAAAAATTGTACACTCAACTGCAGTGGATGGTTTGGAAAGCAAGACGTATTTCAGAGAATGGGGAAAGAATGACAGAAGCTTTTTTTTTTTTGCATTTAAGAAACATTTATGAGATCAAAGTGAAAGCTTCCTTTTGCTCTAATCCTTGACAGATGAAAACAGAGTCACACTCGCTTAATTAGATGTAGAGCATTCTTCATGTAAAAACTGATGACAGAAGCATGATCACATCTCCAGTCACTTCAGACCCAACTACAAAGGAGACAGCCGTTGCCCAACGTAGCCACAAATTTTCCATCTTTGGAAAGAGACAGAATTCTTTTCTTTCTCATCTCTCAAAAAAAAAATCTCTGTAACACCTACAGACCAAAGAATTATCTCATGAAGAGAGCAAAGAAACAAAGGTCTTTTCCTACACGCTTTTTCTGGGGTGACAAGAATAACTATGACAGACAATTGTTAACTTCCAGAAATACATGTGTTTTGTTTGGGTCATATAGCTAAGAAATAGCCTGAAAAATAACCAATGCATATTTGAAGCTCGATCTGTTGAAATAGTCTGGAAGCAAAGGAGCATCAAGGATCAGATCCAGGGCGCGGGGGTGGGAGTGGTTTCACAGAAAGAGAAGAGGAGGACCTGGAAACTTCTTTCACACAGCTTCATGGACTGCCGTCACTTTTGGCCCCTTCTTAGAAGCCGTCCCTTGCCTGAACTGTCCATATGTTCCTGGAGATTCTCAAAATCAGCTTATACAAAGTTGTGCTAAGGAGGCTAGAGACACCAGCAGTCAAATCTGCGGGCTATTAAGCAGAGCTGGATGATAAAGCAGATGTTAGGAGAGAGAGAGCAAGCTGGACTACAGACAGCACTGCTGTTAACAGTGATGTACAGAAGAGATTCATGGGTTTTTTTTTTCTAATATCTCAAAAAAAGGGGAAAAAAAGGAAGAAAAGAGACTAACAGGGTAAAGCAAATAACAACCAGCTTGAACAAGCATGTGAAATGCCAGTTTAGATGAAGCTGAACATTGCTGAGCTCAGGCTCAGTTATCAACACAATGCAGGCTGATGTTACAGAACGTCTGTTTGGTATCAGGGAGTAACGACAACAAAATGCTTTTAGGAGAGGTAGTATTGAGCCAATCTGAGGAAAAATCCAAAATGGTCCAAAATCTCTGAACTCATGCCTAGCTTAATTGAAACATACTCACACCTAACTAGATATCCTAAATCTGACATTTCACAGGTATATAGCCTATATCTGAGATAATCTGTGTAGCTTTAAGAAATAAATAGAAATTTCTCTAAAGCAGTTCTGGATTGCTGGTGCAAAACAGAAGTAAATACAATAGCATGGAAAGGGAGCAGGCACTAGGAAAAATCAGAACAAAAGGGGATTTATATTTTTCCTTGCACACTTCTTATTGACCCTACTATTGCACTACACAGTTTTTCTACCTGTAATTTTCATGTTATACATGTGAAAATACAGTACTAATGAGTTTCATTTTCCTCCTAGATTAGGAACCATGGTTATCTGAGATTCCAGCACTCAGGCACACAGTGACAATGCTGACCTAAATTCAGGAAGACTGGGGTAGCTCATGTTTCCTAAAAACAAAGCCTGCAGCTGATGAATACGCAGCAGGGCAGATGCCATAATCAAACCAGAGCTCTCACAGCTTGCTCTGTCATTACTGGGCTTGGATCATAAATACCCTAAATATATTCACAACTGCAAGGGTCATCTAATGCTGGAGAGGAAGGAGTTGCCACAGTCCGCATGCTTGTTTGAAAGATAAATCTACAGTACTCTGTAACAACACGCACTTTCGAAAAGCAATCACCCAATTCAAAAGACAACAAAAAACAACAGTAACCAAACAACTGAAAAACAACCCAAACATTAATAGTTTAAGTCATGAAATGACTTGGAGTGGTCTTTGCTGCTGCACGAAGCTCTTTAATTCCCATACTGCAGTCAGTACTTGTGTTAATTATGTAATATTTAAGTGAAAAATAACCTCAGTCCTCTACTGTTACACACAGGCTCTGTTTGGTGAAAAACAAAAGAAAACCGCAGCAAGTTGTAAATCACAATTTACTTATTCAGAAAAAAAAAAAAACAAACAACTTTCTGGAGTGGGACCAGGATAATCTTGCTACTGGTAAAAGACCATTAAAGGGCAACAGAAGGCTTCAAAAACTCTGGGGACAAGAAGTAAGCACGCTTTACGAGGGAGCGGACACAAGGACCTAAACACAGTGCTGCTCTGCGGAAGAGGATAGGTTCAGACAACAGAGAAAAGCACACTGTGGGTGAACAGCTCTATTTTGACAAAGGCATCTGGGAGAGAAATCTGCGTAGAAATTAAACCTGAGTACAGGTTTTAATTTACAGGATTCTGAAACAACTCTGAGTACCTGGTCATGGGACTGAAACCAAACCTTTAACTGTAAAAGAGGACAGGCAGTCGTGTGCATACGTCAGCACGGCCATGCAAAACCAGTCATACCCACTTCAGTGCAGCAATCTTCATACGTAACTCAACACTTCCAAAAACTCTTCACTATGGCAAGATCCACGTATTAGAAGACAGGCCTGAAAATTATGCCCTATATTCTTATTACCATAAATGTTTGTTTTACAAATCAACTGTCTTACTTTTTCTAAAGTCTTCTAAAGTTCACAGAAATTCACTGCAATTTGGGATTAAGATTCACAGGCCTTACGCCACTGATGTCAAGGATCAATTGTCATATTTAATATATTCATTTTCTCCCAGCAGGAGTATTTTCATACCTGTTTGAAAATGAACTAGACTTGAAAACCTCTAACCTCAACAAACTGTAGCTGTTACACCACATCAGCGCTGTCCCGCCAGTTATCAGACTGACTGGTTCCATGGTCACTGCAACAGGACCAAACCGATGCAGCCAAGGCAGGACAAAAGCTACACTGTCCTTCAGAATGTAAATACTGTTATTTCAGCAAGTAAAAGAGAGCAGTCCTGTAACAAGAGGTTTCCTTTACCCTGCAAGGAAGTTCTGGAGACAGACAGTGTTGGTAACTGTTAAAACACACACATAAATGCTATCATCTCGCTCTAAGTTAAATGCAGATTGGAAATTGTCCCGGAATATTAAGCCATTCCCTAGTTAAGGATTACTGCGATCCAGGAACCTTCTGATGCTTTTAAGCATCAAGGTTTTATAAAGGTACAACACACCCCATTCTATGAACCATGTCAGTGCCTGAACACTATTTTAATCACTAAGAAAGATTTCCTGGTTGTCCTTAGAAAACACTGAACCAGGAAAGGGGGGGGATTAAGCAATCAAAAAAGTATCAGACACTTAATTACTCTCATGCTTCATTCTGAAGAGCTCTGTCAAGATTATCATTCTTGCAAAGTATTGGGATCATGCTAACACCACTGCGTAATTCCCAATACTCATCGCTAGTCTCACAAAAACCCAGCGCAGTGGCACTGAGCACGGCAGCAGTTAACTGATACTGCGACAACTGATTCTGCAAGGCAGAACGCAATAAAAGTTAGGCGCAGTTTCTCCAATCTGTAGTGACTTCCTTTTGCAAAGGGAAGAGGAGTCACTCTTGCTATGTGAATGCAATGTTTAGGGCATAACAAGATGTTTGCATATAACAGTCTGGAAGCAATTATAACAGTAAATCCGCCTAAAAGTCAAATATATGCAGAAAGCTTCCTCAGAAGCCTGATGAATCCCTTGTAAGCACTAGGTAACACCAAGTATAAATCTGACTGACCACGTCTAACCGGCACACACGTGCTTACTGCATGCAAAGCATTTCAAAGTTTCTGCAAGCAGCCTGACGATCTATCAATGAATATCAATTTACACGAGCAAACGGCCCGTGCTTTCCAGTACCTGATCCCTGCCATGCAAACCCCATGGATCCTGATAAGGGCCACGGCTTGGAAGAGCTTACGGATGGATCCTCAGACCACAAACAAGAAACAAGAGATGCGATTTTATCAGTCACAGTGCATGTTTGTTTTTCTTTTCTTTTTCTGAACCACAGCTGAATCACAGTCCTAAACCTTTGAAATAAAACTTTGCTGCACAAAAGAAAAGGCAAGTCCTTGTAATTTGTTTCAAACCATCCCACCTTGAGAATTGCATCCAACCGTTAAAACAAACCAGACCTTCGCTGGCCTGTGCCAGAGCACAGCTTTCAAACACCATCCCAGCTGTTGGATTCAACACTGGTTTATAAACCAAAGCTCGGGAGAAGATTATTCAGAGATTCCAGCGGTTTTAAAGGAGTAACTATTAGAAAGCAGCACTGGAGGTATGACGGTTTTCAGATAACCCATCTGAAATACAAGTACACGACTCTTACACAAGTGTGTTCAGACAGCATGTACTTTTTAATCCTGGCAAAAAAATATGCAGAGGAAACCGGTTTCAAGTAGGGGGAAAGCAAGGGCAGAGCTGTCTAACAAAGCCAGCGCATCCCACTGCTGGATGAACCTCGACGCTCTGCCACCCGCACCTCAAGGACCTCGGCTCCAGCACCCCAAGCCAGGCCGATGCCAAGGCGCTGTCAGAGGGCAACCACGCACCCGGCTCCCGGAACAAAGGCTCGCTCCTTTGTTTTCACCGTCCCCTGTTAACTTGAAACTTCCCCTGACCCAGTTAGCCAAGCACGGCTGGAATCCACTCGCGATGTGCCAACATAAAGATTTCAGGAATTCTGTGTATAACAAAGGCAGCCCGAGCCCCCACCGTCGGGGGTGTACGCCTGCCGGGGCAGAGAGGGGGGGCCGCCTCTCCTCGGGGCGAAAAAAACAGGGTAAACAAAACCCCTGATTCATTGGTGACACCTCTGCCGCTTCCCACGTAGTATCGCGCTCTCCCGGAAAGCACTTGGCACGGAAAAAGTCACCGAGAGCCGCTTAATCCCGTTAGGGAAAAGCCGATCCCCGGCCCCAGCCCGGCTCTTCGCCCGCCCCAGGTGCGCGGCTGC
>WHYT01017464.1:67344-110711 GCA_009806455.1 Tetrax tetrax | reverse complement strand
GGGGGGCGGCGGGGGGTCGAGGGGGCCATGGCGGGAGTGCTGCCGGACAAAGGCGGCAAAGCGCGCCCGAAGAATGGGGGGCGGGGAAGGGGAGACCCCCAAAGCACACAAAGGAGGGAGAGGGAGAAGTCGCGCAGCTCTTCCCCGCGGCGCGACCCGGGGGGCGGCGGGCCGCCGCACCTGCTCGAGGAGGGGGGAGTGCAGGGGGGCAGGGGTGCGGAGCCCGCCCCCCTGCTCAGGATACTCGCCTGCTCGCGGAGGCAGCGCCGGGGCGGCGGCAGCGTCCGGTAACCGGAGGCGGCCCAGCGCGGGGACTGCGCTCCCTACCCTGCCCTCAGCTCTGCCCCGCCGCCACGGAGCGGGCTGCGGCGGCGCCGCCGAGGCCGAGGGTGCGGGGCCGGTGCCGAGGCAGGGGCCGAGTCTGAGTCCGAGTCCGAGTCCGGCTTCGCTGCGGCCGCTCCCGCCGAGTCGGGCGATTTCCTGCGGGACGCGGGCGGCGGCGGCGCGGACTCGCCGGGGCGGGCTCCCGCCGCAGGTACCGGCCTCGCCCCGGGGTGGGGAGGCAGCGGAGGGGAGGGGCAGCGGCGGCCGGACGGGGCGGGCAGCGGGGCCCCCCTCCGCAGGCGCGGCTCCACCTGCCGCCGCCGGGCCCCGTCCCCGCCTGCGCGGTTCGGGGGTGACTTCGCCCGGCTGCCCCCCGTCCCACGGTCACAGACGCCAGCACGGACTCGCTCTCCCGCGCGGCGGCGGGCGGGGGAACAGGAAATACCGGTCGCAGCCCGGTGCTCCGCGCCGCTGAGTCACCGCGGCGGGGCCGCCCTGGCCGCCCGCTCCCCCCGCCCGCCGCCGCCTTTTCTCAGCCCGTCCCGTCTGCCGGGCGGGGGCCCCGGCCCTGCCCGGAGCGACCCCGGGGAGGCCCCTCGGGGCGCGCTGTCACCCAGCGCTGCGCTTGCCTGGGCTTTTTTTTCCCCTTTGCATCAACGTTTTTGTGAGGAACTTGGGATCACTGCCCAGCTAAACTTCTAACTGGGAGACCTCAGAAACAGCTTTAAAACCACGGTGCGGTGTTCCACGTGTCCTCCTGTATCCGCTTTTTCCCTCCTTCCCACGGAGGAGCTACGGCCGCCTCCGTCCGCCTGCCCGGTGCGCTCCGGCAGCTCCCCGGAGCCGGGCGCTCGCCCCTGGCCGCTGAAACGCTCCAAACGAGAAGGCAGAGCCGCTCCAGCCCCAGGCCCGAAGGCGCAGCAGCGTCGCTCCGCAAGCGGTACCGATACCGCTCCCGAAACCTTAACTCACCCACGGGGAACTGCACCTCAGGCTGGCATTCTACGGGTATCGGCTTCCCGGCGTCGCCGCTGTCCTGCGGCCGAGATGAGAAAGGCTAGGCCGAACAGCCCCGACAGGATTCTTTGGAGTCGTATTTCTCCTGCATTGCAAAGCACTAAACGTCACCAGGAATTCCTTATCTGCTCTCTCGGGCGGTTAAACCCAATGCAAGCCCCTCTAAAATTAAACCCTATACTCCCCTGGTACCAGGCCTGTGAAACAAAATTTACTTACAAGTTTTCTGGTTTGTTGTTAGTTGCCAGTAAGAAGTGGCAGACGATTTTTCAACAGATGCTGAATATTCTAGATTCCCACAGCATTCCTAATTCAGACTGGTTTCTTCCTCCTTAGGTGCAGATGATGTTTGCACAGCATGCCTCATACAGAAACTAAGATAAGGCAAACAGCGTTCTTCATGGGGGTGCTGGACTTTGGAAGGAGGCACGGAAAGAGCCTATTTTTTTTAACAGTGAATACGGAAATGCACTCAGACGTTGTATTGGAAAAGCTTGCTTGTAGCTGTAGTTGATAATTAACACGTGTGTGCTTACAGTAGTCTTCAAGTGACTATTGCCATCTAAAAGTGCCAAACAGCAAAACCAAGGCGGAAAAAAAAAGAGGACTAATTCAATAACTTGGCATTTTCTGTCAGCTACAGAGAGGCTCAGTGATCAGTGCGTAATACAATATTGCATTCGGGCAGAACCAAGGCATCAGGAGTGGAAATTTAGTCTTACTTCCAGGTATGTGTCAGATTATTTGTTTTACACTGTGCTGGGTGTCTGTTTCCTCAATGAATGTTTAAAAACTTCATCTTTTAGTTCTCTACATGTTTTCTGAAGCTACTTTTGTAATAGTGGCCTTACGATGCTTGGTTAATGATTCTAAAGTGCTGTGAAGACGAGCGATACTATTGACATATTTAATGTAGTCTTTTTTTTTTTTTTTAGTAGAACAGTAGAGAACACTGATGGCTAGCAGAAGAACCTACATCTGGAAACTAACAATGCTTACAAAATTACTCATTGTAATACTAATCACTTAGCATAATTACCATGACACAAACAATTTTTAAAACAATCCAGCAAATTGCACGGGGCAACAACATTTGTTTTAAACATCTATTGTTTCCTTATGTAAACTTGTCTGTCTTTCCTTAACCTGAACTCCAAAAACGTTTGTAATGAATAACTGCTTAAAAAACTTGATTTGTTCATAAGTCTGTTTATTCTACCCTTAGCAAAACAGCCTCTGCTGGCGATCTCCTTTGGTAGAGGTCACGAGTCTTGTCTTTGTTTCACGACTGCAAACAGCACAATTTACATGAAAGACAACTTGGGGGGAGGGATGTAACTCCAAACAACTTTTTCTGTCTTTGAACAGGAGTTTAAAAAAACCCATCTCAATAGCAAAATGGACTGGAACAGGTTTGATCGATGACTATTATAAACAGTGGTGTGCAGTACATTTAAAATACCATCCCCTAAGGTGCCACAACACGACGCAGCTTGCCCCTAGCCTTTCCTTGCCCTGCAAACGACACCAGCTACTGGGCAAAGTTAATCTCTTCCCGATAGCCTTTGCTTCTGCCCCTCCCATACTTCCTTTTCTAGTTTGAATGCTCTCCCAGGTATTTTGGCAAGCCTCTCCCTTCCTTCCTAGGACTCCCACGCATTCCAGAGCTGGTTAGCACAGTCACAGAGTTCAACCATTAACCAGAAGCTGAAAGTTACCAAACACAAACCTCGCTGCGAATCCCCCTTCCCTCATTTGGCTACCAACCTCTTCAGGACAGGTCTTTAGCCTGTTCACTGAAGCTGCTAAAAGACTTTGGGAATTTTAAGGAAACAGAACTGGATGATTAATCACGTGGAACAGTCATACAGGGAGGAGATAACATTTCTTAAGAATTTATCACAAGTGGAAAGGAAAGTGAACCAACAAACACCAGACAAGCATTTAGGCACGTAACTCCTGCCAAACAAATGCAGTACTTTGAGACCAATAGACTGTGAGCTTACTGCTGTAAGCTTAGCTTACCTACGAGAATCAGTTGAGACTACCAGAGAACTCGCAGGCACACAGGAAACAAACAACTTTAGCAAGGTTAGACATGCTAGGACTTTCAGTCTACTTTCAGGCCAACAGAAAAATACAACCATCACCTGCAGGAGTGATTAGCTATGGATGAAAACTCTTGATGTACCTGCAAAACCTCAACACACTCCATTTTCTCTGCTGAATCTGAGCATCCAGTAGAGCTACCAATGCTAATACTACTCTTTCAAAAGCACTCTGTACATTTTCCTTCACTGAAGATGAAGCAACCATCTTATGGGAAAAATGCTGGCAGTAACACGCCGGTTCTTACCGGTACTGACCGTAGTGTCTACCAGAGGATTTTCCTTCAGCTATTTCTTTTGGGAGCGGTGAAGCAATAAACTATTGACATCACGTGTGCAGCCATGGAGCAATCTACTTATTCAACTAAGTTACAGAAATAAAACAGTATAGAAGAAGAGTTATTTGTCTTGGGGCCACGTGCAAAGTCTGACATTAGGATCAGAGCTTGTCCTATGCCTCCACTGTACGAGCATGATGGCTGGTGGAGTCCCTCCCCTTGCTTACACTTTGTTGCAAGTATTAGAGCAAAAAAGGAGTCATGCCCTATGATTCATTTCGTACCCAGAGATACAACTCATTCTGACTTGCTGACAGCTATTTATCTTCACCACTTAAATTAAATCCCTTTGTTACTCAGCTCCCTAAAACCAGGAAATTGTTTGCATAAACAGCAGAAGCATTATGGATGAAGGGCAAGGCACGTCAAGCTTCAAAACTGAAGTGCTCTCGGAAATCCATCCTGATTGGCCAAAGTTTGAACAGAGTATTTCCAGTAAGTGTTTTACAAACACAAAAAATTCAAAGCGATACGCTTGTCTGCATCTCTAGCTTTATCATCACAGCCTGAAATCCACACCTTTACATAATGAATTAAGAACTCTACGTGCAACTTTATTTTGGAATAAACATTTGCACAAGATGTAAGGGAATGGAGAATGAACCTTGAAATATGAATCAGATGCATGTTAGTGAATATGTTGCATGCAAATTACTTTAGAAAATAAATTTTGGGTCAGTAAATCAGAAAAATAATTACACAAGCTATATCTGATCAGGCAAAGGAAGAACCAGGAGGAAGTATCCTTGGTTCAAATATCAAATCATTAGCATCTACACAAATGTGTTTACATAGCTTTTTTTAACTACTAGAACATTGATATAAATACTATCATTTTCCATATGCTGTAAATTATTTTCATTGTTCTGAATTCAAAACAGTAATTTTTTTTTTAATCTTTCCTTTGTTACAAAAAAAGCATCTTTTACTCTTGTACTCATATGAGTTGGTAGTCATTGTATTTACCTCATCCAGTGGAGTGGAAATTTCAGGTAATTGTCATTATTTTTTAATTTTGATTGAACAACATGCGAACAGTGTGCACAATTAACCAAGAGCTGCTTCCAGTGAAATGTTACTCTCTATTTAATGGTGGGAAATAGCAGGTAACAATGCTGATACTTTAAATGCAAATACTGGGCAACAATACTATGTAGCTATTGATGTGCAATGACAAAATTAATCACATCTGTAATAATTCTAACTAGCTAGAGAATTATGCCAGACTAACCACAAGCATCCAAGAAAATATGCTGGAACCAGGAAGAAAAATAGTTTGCACTGGACATCTTTTCATACATTGATAAACGATTTTTAAGAGTACAGTGTAACTGTTTCATCAAAAACTAGTCAAAAACTTGTGCAATTAAAAACTGCCAGTAGTAATAATACAACAGTGCAAGTGTTCAAGTGTTCTTCCACTTCACAATTTCTTTTCTTTTTGTTTGGTTGAAGGTCCGGAGTATACAATTTATTTCATTTTTATTTTTTAACAGCCTGAGAAAGAAAGCTTCATCACTGTAAGAACCATACTCAGTTCTAAGAAGCAAAAAGACAAAAGTCTCTGCATCAGCACGGTACTAAGGGAAGCATTGTTGTATCATGGTGAAAAAAGATAATCTAAGCCCACTTAAGAAATGCAGCAGAACAAACTTAGTGCAAATTTTTGCCACCATGAGAGGATCTTAATTTTGCTCAACTAAAACAAGTCAATAAATTATGTATTTTTACTCTTTGAAGAACAAAAAGGAACAGAAAGAGAAATCCACAGATTGAGGAGTTTGCAGATATATTGCTGCACAGCTTAAACACCACATACCAGCCTTTCCAGTTCCATACAATGCTTGCAGCCACACAGACTTCCAAGTAATTTAAAGTTTAGCTCAGAAAAAAATCCTAATGTGAAAGAAACCTGAATTTAGAGAAAAGAGCAAGTTCTGCAATACTGAGAAAAAAACCTCTTATTAAATATATTACACAAAATGACAAGTTTCTACCTGCCACAGTAATTTTATTTGTAACATATTCAATTTGACTGTGACGCGTTACTCACCCGCAACAGCCACAAATTTTAATGCACTGGATTCACAGTACTGCAACTTACGTCAATGTGATTCACAGGCATTTGCTTTTTCGGGTGCATGTCTCACCAAAAGAAGTTTAGCATTTGTACGCTGGTCAGAAGTCACCGGGTGGGTCAGTACTTATATCCAAACAAGACTACAGACAGTAAGAACTAAGTAAGTAAGAAATGCAGTGACAGGAAGGGAGATCTCAGCCACCTGTACTACATGGACACAGATTTAAGCAGTGACACACAAACCCAGAGACTAAGCACTAAGGAAAAATATATTATTTTCATTTTTGTTGCACAACATAGTGATGTCAAGAAAAACAACATAATTAAGATCAGGTACTTCAGAAACCAAGGAAGGGCTTGGCTTATGGTTAAAGTCTTTAAACTTCCAGTATCATCAAGTATCTTCTTTCCCAGAATATATTAAGCAGGACAAATCCAATTTAGTTTTTAACGCTGTTGAAAATTCTTTTGATAGTAGTTCATGAAGGGATACTCTGTCATGAGAATATACCCAATTCCGTCCAGTCCAGTCATAGCGCTTGGGCCCACTAGAAAACAAAAACACATGCTGTGTAAGTACAGAATACTCATGGGGAGCTGCTGGAAGCCTGTATTTATAATGTACCCCAGAGAGTGCCCAAGAAAAGGAAAAAGTGTGGAGAAGCACTGGTGGGCAGTGTGGGGAAGTGGAGCAGAAAAGGCCAGATCTGCCAGGAACTGACAAGCCATCCAACAGATATATCTGAAAGGTGACAAGATGTATCAGTCACTCCCAGTGGACACAGGCTCCTTCCCTTCTTGCTTTTGGCACTGACTTCCCAGTTTCTTCCCTTACCTCCTTCTTCCCTTGCCCACATTAATTTTCTTGCACACAAATACTACAAGGGATATTTGTATAACACTGAATTAATCCTATTGACTAGTTCTTGCAGCAGTCACATGCACATATTCCAAGCACAGCAGAACACAGATCACTATTCTCACTTTCTTTTTAGATGCAACAAAAGAATTTACCAGCTGAAAGCAAACGTGGGAGATTTACATTTAAACTGCTGTTTCCCTCTGCGTTATCATACAGTTGTTGGCTTGATTTTTCAGGCCTCTATTAAGTTATCAAGAAAGAAACCTGAACGCTCAGGTTCCATTCCAGACCTTTCTATGCACCCAATTCTCTACATCAGAAACAGGAATGATGGAAAAGTGTTCACTACTGTTAATGTCAGCTAGAGGAACTACGAAAAGATAAAGGAATTCAATGGTCACCCTGGATAAACACACAAGCCAGCAGTCTTGCCCTTAAACTCACAGGACAAAATGCCTTGGAATTCAGACAATTCTAGTCTGCTAGAAAACAGACTATTCTATATAGACACTCAAGAACAATCTGCAGGTTCTCTACAAACACAAACACTGATCTGAACCTTGAATATCCTGAATTACTCGCCATATTCAAATGAAGAACTTTCCAACCACTAACCAAACTACGAAAACTCACAAATGCAAACACAAATCAAAGTCACTTCCACTGAAATCTCACTTGCTGTATGTAAACTGGTAACTATTTGGAATTCAGATTATGTGCTCCGGTTACTTTACTATGCATTTCTCACTTCTTTGTCTTTGCAGTGCAAGCGTATGTTTATAATGTCCGGCACCTAGAGAATGACAGAATAGGATGCAGCCATTCATTAAAATCAGGCTAAGATAGGCCATTTAATCAACAACAACAAAGAAAATAAATGCTTAAGTTATTAGAGCTAGTTCTAAATGTTACATAGTAAATATCAGTAATACAGTTAGCATATGAAATACCTCCAAGTTCTCTGATTTTCCAAAATGCTGTACAAATGTGATTTTTTTTTTCCATTTAAATTAGTAATTAAAGCAAGGATCTAGTGAATTCTATAAAATGTCTACCAAGTTAAATATAGACTAAATATATTTCCCAGGAAAAGTCCGCATACATTTTTAAACAGTAAGAGAGAAGAATTAAAATATCACATTAAGGTATTATTAAGAGATGCTGTGTAAGGTTGAGAAGTCCTTTCAGTCAAAGGAGCTACATAAAATTTGTGCAATCACACTGCTTCCAGGTTGCACCTACTCTCTCACTCCCTTTTTTAAAATTGTCAACAAAGTATAGTTTTACAAACACAAGCTTAAGCACACCTCAGTGTATAGATGCATGATGGCAAACACAAGGTAAAAAACATTCAAGAAAATCTCTCTCTCTCACATCTTAAGAATTTGTCTCCCTCAGGATACATGCTTAAAGACTCAAGATTCTACCTCTACGTACAAATTTCCCAAATATATCATTCAATGCAAGCGATCACTGGCAGTAACATTTGCTTCTTCCACTTCCTAGTATATTCACTTAAGAAGTATGTCACTCCAGATCATATAGTATTTGCTGGAGTTGCTTTTTAGAAGTTACGAAGTAAGTGAACATGTACCATCATATTTCAGGAAATACCTTAACTAAGTTAAGGAAGCACAAAACTTGATGTTTGTAGGTGTATCACTTTTCCCACAGATAATGAAAAATACCATCAGAGAATTTTGAAGTTCAGTCCTTTCCTTGTGTATTTTTCTTCACTACTGGAGCAATTAAAAAAAAAAGTTTAATGTTTTTTCATAAATTCCATATTCTGGAGCTCATTTATGTCTTACCTCAAGTAGAGTTGGCTGCAAACAGTAGGAATTATCTGAATTTTTGCTTTCATAAATAGATTAAGCCTTTGTGTCAGTGACACAAAAATCTTATAGTCATCTTAAGCAGAATGAACTTTCAGAAATTATGTTTGTTGCAAAATATATGGAATGAATAAATTCTGACACACAGCCCGCATCTGCCTAAACAAAAAGGTCTGTTAGCTTGCTAGGCCTGTGCCTTAGCAAGACATGCACCTCTTAAGTAAGTTATTTAATTAATAAAAGGATTCTGGGATAGGAGAGGAGTTAGTAGAAAAAAATTACTAACCTAGTATGCTGTGCACCAGCCAGTACATAAGTACACTAAAGCAAAGTTAGAAATTTCTTTAGGTGTATTTTATGTCTCTTAAAATTGTTTCTCTTAAAATCTTAAATTCCATTGTGCTTCCCCTGCCCTGACACAAACCCTACTACAGAGTTCTACTACTGCAAAACATTTCCTGGTTTTGCAATCAATACATTATTTCTGAACAACATTAAAGAGGTATGCCTGCACAGGTACTGGGAGTGCTTGCACTTTCTAGCTAGCTGCTTCCTTCACCACAAACACTGACCAACTCCCTCAGTTCTTTCCCTGGGATAGTAACAGAGAATACAATTTTTCTGGGGAGACAGCTACAACATCTTCCAGCATATCTTGCTGCCCTCCCTGCTGAAACCAACCAGAAAACCCGTAATGGATCAAAACACAGGCAGAGGGAACAGCTAGGCAAGGCTCCCATAAAGCCTAGGTGCTTGACAAAAACAACCAGTGGCAGAGCACATAAACATATAAAGCAGGAAATCCCACAAGCTTAAAGGGGAAGGAGCCACCCTGTTTAAATACAAAGAGAGGTTTAGATCATAACATCGTCATCACTCTTTTTCCAACTGAAGCTTTAAAGCTTGGTGGTTTTTTTTAATCATAGCTGTTTATTTTTCTAGGAGTAGGCTACATTCCTGTAGACAGTGTCTTTGGACTGGAACAGGGTCTGAAAATTCTGTATTACAGATTTCCTGGATTAATGTAGCTATGTAAATATAATGCACCATGCCTGAAACCTCTGTAATAAATTATTATCAAACATGTAGATTACATAATGTTTTGAGAATATACTGAGGAAAAGGGTTACTTATGAAAAGGATACTACATACCATGCTATAAAAAAGGGGAAGTACATTTCCACCCAGTCTGCAGACTTTACGTAACTTACACATAACTCACCTAGTGGGTGAGGACAGCCAAATCTGCCGGTTTGGTGTTTGCTTATTGATGACGTATGTTCCCATGTCTCCACCTAATTTAACTGTTAGAACTCCACTCTTACAGCACAAAGAAAGAAAACGAGAAATTAAAAATTTGCATCCTATTACTTGTCAAGAATTACATCATCTGCAGTAGATAAACAGAAACTTACATGTCCATATCGCATTCCCAACTATTTCCCAAACAATAATAGCTTGGAAAAATGATTCTTAGGGATCAAAAACTTGTGTTATTACCTAGGACAACCTGCATATCTTTGAGTCTGATCTAGACTTTATACTTTCTGGTCAGAGATTGATCTAGTGTGTTTGCACCATTCACAATGACATTACTTAAATAATACTCTTGAGATTTGACCTGTCATCTTGAAAGGACTGCTAGTTCATTTTGCAACAACAAAAACATTATCCAATAACAGCTTTCTCTGTCAGTGAATAGTGACAAACTGGCATGGTTCAAAGTCAAGAAGCTTTACGTGTCATTGCTAGATTTCTGAGCCATGCAATTTTGCCTAACTTTTCTTAAGTAACTAACAGTTTCCCAGTGGCTGAACACAATCCTTTCTCCCATAATTCTGATGAAGTGCCTAGATCCTGAATCATACCTCAGAAATGTTCCACTTCTAAACTCCATGAGGTCTGGTTTGTTTCAGTTATGCCAGCTTTAGACCATTATCCTAGTGAGCATTTATTTTCTCCTCCTTACTCACATTTCTTACTGACAACATGATTCACGTTACACTGACATTTTCACGAGTGCATTTAAAAAGCAGACATAACTCTGACAAAAACATTTCTGTCCTAACTTGAAAAGAACAACACTACTTGGACTAGAGTTAACCTACAGATGATCTAAATTATGCTAATTAAAAAGAGTATATCTACAGAGTACAGTTTGATGATTAAGGTAATAGGTTAGTCATATTTAATCTACAGTTTCTCAAATACTTTGTGCCCTATAGCACGATAAAGCTATAAGAGCAAGTTGGGGTGATTAGGCCTGAATAGTGATATAAAGGGTTCACTACTCTTCTATGTGCTCTTTAGTGCCATATTAAACATTCAGCATGACGGTATGCTGTACGCTGCAGAAACCCTGTAAGTAAATAGGTTTCCAAAGAGTTAACAAAAAATTGTGTGTCAGGTGTTGGAGAGTGTTGTTGCTCTGTCATTGCAAATTAAATAACTTACAATGCTGTGTTTAAAACATTTTCCCATACATTTTGCAATACTGTTGAAATACTAGAAGATACAACCTGACTTTTTAAGAACTTAAAATGCAATGTATTTTTACCATATTTTAAGAAATAGTACTGTGTGTTTTGCACTACTGAATAAACGTTTGTTAGCTCCTGGTAATGAGAATATTCTTCAAAAGATATTTTTTTTCTCCCCTGAACACGAAGATACAAATTGCATGAAGAAATCAAGTTCATAACAATTGCCCGGTGTAACAGACCTTTATCACGTTCGCCACCTTGTGGCTTGCTATAGCACTAGCCTTGTCTGTTTGCAATTAACTTCCGTAAACTTTGGACTATTTAACCTTTCGCTCGTAACAGAAACAACAATATATTATTATGTCATCATACAGTCTACGCAACAAAGGACTATTGGTAAAAATTAATATGGATGTTAGAATAATTCCTTTTGAGCCTCACAGTGAGTCAGTATCAAAGACAATCCCCTCTACAGTGGCTGCAGATAAAGTATTAACATAACATGACGCATCACCTTCACGTAATGAAGTGTCTAATAAAGAGGTAAATTATAATCTTTTTGTGAATTCTTGTCCTAAGCTTTTTAAATTGGGCTAATCGGTGCTGATATGCTAAGACATTGAACAGTGATGGTTAAATAATACTTTCCTTTTTACCAGAAAAGCAACTATCTATTACATTAATTACATACATAATTAAAGCAACAAATAGCATTTCTTAAGGGCAATAACAGAATCCTACTAACAATGTATTATTTTGTATCCTAACTATAAGAAATAAAGAATGAACATTATGATGACAAAGTTACACAAGAGCAAGTTTGAAAACTACAGGGTTTGGTGTTTTTTTAGTGTTTTTTTTTTTTTTTTTTTTTTTTTTTTTTTCACATTTTTTTTTTCACAGTGCAACCCAAACCATTTGCTTTGGTGTCCCTGAGCATAAAACCTTCACTGACTGAGCTATTAGGAAGCAACCTCCTTGTGGTAAGAAATTAAGGGGGAGCAGCAGTTTTGTGACCTCAGAAAAAAAAGCAGTATTGAAAGACCTGTGTTGCAGACAGCAATGTAGGGAGAAACTGCATTCTACTCCAAGTCACGTAGAGGGTTGTAAGATAGAAACCACTTCAGGAATTGTATATAAAATGAATAAATTCCCTATACAAACAGAATGTGCATATTTAATCTGTCACTCCTGTAAAAGAATTTGAGTGGGTGTACTATTAAAGGCTTCAATTATCAGGCTAGCAGCCACCCAGTGTCTCCTGTGACAGTAGCCTTCTCCTCATGTATGTTCTGGTCTCACTTTTGCAACCACTTATCCAAACATTGCATCCCCTTGTCGCTTATCTTCACCACAGGCTGAGTCACCAGTAAAGCCAGGCCAAACGTACTCTACCTGGTACAAATGCGGCTTCTTGGTATTGAGGGCAATCAAAGAAACTGCTCTACCCATTACATACGATGTACATGCACTATGCCACGTAGGCCTGTCCTAGTATTCACCAGGAGGGAAGTGACTGCTAATGTCAGAAGTCTACAAGTGTTTGGAAAAATTTATAGACCACTGTGAAATGAGAAACCGGTTTCTGTCTTCTCTTGTGCTCATTTATTCTTTTGTATTATGTCCTTCTCTATACGCTAAATATTTTAAGTCCTTCAAATCATACAACAGCATATGTTACTTTTTACCAGAATGGTTGCTGCAGTCAGTATAAACAGGCATATTTAACAGTAAAACTGTAAAAACCCCGTTGTATTTTAAGTGTTGGCACTGAGGTGAGTAATTTAAAATTGTCCTTCAAATGAAAAAAAAAAATCTAAATAATCACAGTGGTAATAAGATGTTAAAAACATACCCCTAAAGAGACATCATAATCTTCTGGGGTAAAAGGCTTATCTGTCAGGTCCTCAAAGAAATCTGCTAAGGAGTCCAGTGTTTCTTCAGCCAGTTTTTCATAAGTGGTCTCATCTAGAGAGCTACATATGACAGACAAACGCATAATTAGGAGGAAAAACATGGAAGACAGTATTTGCCCTACAATAAGAACATAGCAAGACCATGACCTTAGAGGAAACAGTAACCATGAAATGATCAGATAAAACAAGCAGTCATTTTTCCTAAGGTAATGTAGGTAACAATCCACCTTACAAATGGAAGTAGAATTCTGAAATTTTGCTAGTAGAGATCTCTAACTGAGGAATATGTAGTTCTTTTCTTAGGTGTACTGACACCTGTGTACTAAGAGGACAGATTTAGACTTCAAAAATAAGGCATTTTCATAAAAGGACTTTGTGCAAGAACTCCTCAGTTTTCAACTCTACGAGCAGATACAAGCATCTCCTGTTTAGAAGCGTATGGCACTTGACTCTGAGAAACTCACTGTAGCTATAAGCAGTTTAGAAACATCAATATCGCATGCCATAGGTACGCACAGCATTTGACTTCTCACATGGAATTACCAACATAGCCCAGTTAATTAGACATTATTTAAAGCATGCTTATGAAGTAACACATAAAACTACCTTCTGCTTCAGAGGGTCTCAAAGCACCCTTGTAGCCATTATGTAAGGCTAACAGCACTTGCAAGACTGCTTCTGTTATCCTCTTATTTAAATAAGTAGAAGAAGTTAGTGAGAACAAAGTCTAGACCAGTTTCATTAACCAAATGTTACTAAATCACATAAGTTTTTCTGTCCGTATCAGTGTTAACTTTTAACCAAGCATGTAGGTGGGTATCTCCAGCAACAGACAATTCAGTGAAACCATTTCAGTTTTTGCTAATGTGTATGGCATACAACAGTTACTATGAACTACGGTGACTTAGTATCTTTCAGTTGATAATATACATATTTTTTTAAAAAAAAGTTTCTTGCTAGCCAGTTCCTGAAGCGCACTCTATGCCACTTATGTGAGGGACACCACAGAAACACCTAGGGGCACGCAGAACGGAAGACCTTAGGATCAGGTGGGATTCAGGTACTGGTTCGGGGTGCAGCTCAGGTACTTGAAGGTTAAGAGCCACTTCAGACATCTGCACAATCCTTCACTGGGCCTCCAACTGCTCCGTCAGAAGAGGAGAAGTCTTTTACAGATACTGTGTCACATCATCGCAGTGCAAGGCAGAAATTTCATGTACCCTGACATATGTGAACGGTGCTAGACATCTATGTCTAGGTACATAAATTATTTCCTAAGTGACTTCCCCAAAATGTTTTTCACTAAAACCGTACTTTTCCTTTACCTATCGACATTACATTAGTTTGATAGTCTTACCATGTACAGAAATCATTTTAAAATGCAGAGACGATATTTTGATATGATAATCTCAAAATAAAGTTTACCTTGTGTCATTCAGAGTTCCTGCATTTCTTAAACTCATGAACCGAACAGTCTTGCTCTTCACCTCTGAAGCATACTGCAACTGCTGTTGAAACTAAGTGTAAATAAAATGGAATTGAAAGTTAAAACACAAAGAATTGTAAATTACATGTTTGTCACATAAACAGATCTTTGAAAACCAATCCATCCCCCTGAACTAAAATATTCATATTCTGTATCACAGAGCTAATATGGAAAGAATTATGCAGCGTTAGTCCTTGGATGATTGAGGAAATCTATAATATATTTGTCTTCTGATACAAATTAATGAAAAAAGTGCATTTTATTCACAGAATAGGAAACTAGGAAAGAGAACTACTGTTTCTTATCTATTACTCTACCACAGAATTACTGAGCAACTTCGGACAACTGGCTTAGGCCAAGATTTTCAGAACTATCCACTACTCAGATCCTTCATTATCAACAACTTCTGTCTCTCCGTTAGAAACCATGAATATATTCAACTGAAATAAACAGAAGCCCTGAATCCTCCTTACTTAAAAAAGTTGAAAGCTAACATCACACTTCACATTCCAGATCTCTTCTGTAAAACAACCTGTTTCATTTCTGATTTCTCTTCTGTTTAAGAAAAGCTTTAAAAAACAAATCAAAGTTACAGAAAAGCTGTATCAACATACTGGCAACATAAGTCAAGGGAGCAAAATGGGCAGCCCCTTTGAGGGGAAGCTATACATCAACATGGATAAAAATAAAGTTGATCTGCTAGTCTAAAGCACCAGTAAGAAGCACGTAAGAGTACTTCTCATAAAAATATATGATGATGTCAGCCTCACCTCTGTGCCTGGCAAGGTCATAGAGCAGATTCTCCTGGAAAGCATGCTAAGGCACATGGAGAGCAAGGAGGTGGTTGGTGACAGCCAACATGGCTTCACCAAGGGCAGATCGTGCCTCACCAATTTGGTAGCCTCCTATGACGGGGTGACAACATCGGTGGACAAGGGACGGGCAACGGATATCATCTACCTGGACTTGTGCAAAGCATTTGACACTGTCCCGCACGACATCCTTCTCTCTGAACTGGAGAGACGTGGATTTGAAGGACAGACCACTTGGTGGATAAGGAGTTGGCTGGATGGCCGCACTCAGAGAGTGGTGGTCAACGGCTCAAAGTCTAAGTGGAGACCGGTCACGAGTGGCGTCCCTCAGGGGTCCGTGTTGGGCCCAGCCCTGTTCAACATCTTTGTCGGCGACATGGACAGTGGGATAGAGTGCACCCTCAGCAAGTTCGCCGACGACACCAAGCTGTGTGGTGCCGTCGACACACTGGAAGGGAGGGATGCCATCCAGAGGGACCTGGACAGGCTGGAGAGGTGGGCCCGTGCCAACCTCATGAAGTTCAACCAGGCCAAGTGCAAGGTCCTGCACCTGGCTCATGGCAATCCCAGGCACAAATACAGGCTGGGTAGAGAATGGATCGAGAGCAGCCCTGAAGAGAAAGACTTGGGAGTGCTGGTGGATGAGAGGCTCAGCATGAGCCGGCAATGCGCCCTTGCGGTCCAGAAGGCCAACCGCATCCTGGGCTGCATCAAGAGGAGCATGGCCAGCAGGTCAAGGGAGGTGATTCTCCCCCTCCCCTCTGACCTGGTGAGACCCCACCTGGAGTACTGTGTCCAGTTCTGGAGCCCCCAACATAAGAAGGACATGGACCAGTTGGAGAGGGTCCAGAGGAGGGCCACAAAGATGATCAGAGGGCTGGAGCACCTCTCCTATGAGGACAGGCTGAGAGAGTTGGGGCTGTTCAGTCTGGAGAAGATGAGGCTCCGGGGAGACCTGATAGCGGTCTTCCAGTACCTCAAGGGGGCCTACAGGAAAGATGGGGAGAGGCTGTTCAGTAGGGCCTGTTGTGATAGGACGAGGGGTAATGGTTTTAAATTACAGGAAGGTAGATTTAGACTGGATATTAGGAAAAAATTTTTCACAATGCGAGTTGTAGAACACTGGCACAGGTTGCCCAGAGAGGTGGTGGAAGCCCCATCCCTGGAGACGTTCAAGGCCAGGCTGGATGAGGCTCTGAGCAACCTGATGTGGTTGGAGATGTCCCTGCTCCTTGCAGGGGGGTTGGACTGGATGACCTTTAAAGGTCTCTTCCAACTCTAACCATTCTATGATTCTATGATCTAATATAAAAGATATTTCTTTTCTTGAAAGAAAGATAGCATGCTTGCAATTTTCTTCTTAACCTGGGCTATGATGTATTTCTGGATGAACACTAAGATTGCTTTTTGTGTACTTGCACAAGGTTTTGAAAAATAACAAGAGCGAGCTGAAAAATAAGTGACATTTAAAAAGGAACTATGATAGCCCATGAGAGCACACATGAGAGCAAAACACAAAACCATTTATCTCCGTATCATCTAAAGTCACTACATTTAGTCATTGAATACATGGAAGTCGTTATACAGGCATTACATATGAACTGGTGTGTTAGTCCAAAGCCATGTCACAGACAAAAAGGACAGAGAACCACAAACTCCTTGTACCACAATGATCCAGGTGTTGGTATACCGCCTATTCGGGCCTGTGTGTTTTTGACTGTACCCTTTAGCATTTCTTTACTACACACTTTGTGTCAAAAGCTACAGGAGCATAAGTACGTTCAGGCTGCGCCAGACTGAGCAGCTGTGCTCATCCTCCATGTATGACGGGAGGCTGCCCGCACGGTGCTAGCACCCCGTTGGTATCGCCCCTCCGCCTGCCAAAACCAGTGCTAAGGAGGGGCCACCATGCATCTTCTGCAAGTAGAGAAGGGTGGCAAACAAGTACGCGCGTAGTTTTGGAACAGGGAAACGGCCGGGGTCCTCTCTGCTGCCCTTCCTACGGCGCAGCACGGGAACCTTGCGAGGGCCGGGAACCGCCGAGGCCGCCGGCCCGACGCGCTGGCCCTCTGGGCTCTCCCACAGCGGCAGGCCGAGCCGCGCCGTGGCGGGGGCAGCCGCTAACGGCCCGCCCGCCCCGGGCCGTTCTCCCGGGGAGCGGAGCGGCCTCGCCGCCGCCAGCGAGGGAGGACGCGCCCCGCTGCCGGCCGGCCCGCGGGGAGGCCCGGCGGGGGCCCTGCCTGGCGTGGCGGCCACGGCACCGGCGGGAACCGGCCAGGGTCCCGCCGCCGGCTGCGAACACCCCGCCAGCAGCCCTTCTCTCCCCTCCCTCGCCCCGCAAGGCCCGCCCGCAGCTGCCCCGCCCGCCTCCTCCCTCCTTGGCGGTGCAGGCCGCACCTCGCCGCCTGCCCCACGCTCACCGTTCGACCGCAGCCGGCGACGGCTGTCCCCGCCGCCGCGGCGCCCCCCAGGCCTCCGCTCCGCCGCCGCGCCGCCGCCGCCGCTGCCCGCCGCGCTACGCGCACCGCGCCGGCAGCCCCCGGCCTCCACATGCCACCGCTGCTCGCCGCGGAAGCGGCCAGGGAGGAGCCAACCGACCGGCGAGGCGGCGAACGAGAGGCGGCGCGGCCGCTATCGCCCTCCGCCGGCGCTGCGCGAAGCGGCGCCGCGCCGCGCCGGGCCGCCTCGGGGCCGGTCAGGCCCAGCCCGCGGTGCGAGGACGGCTGGCAGCCGCCGGCGAGGCCTGGCCCAGCCGCTCTGTCAAGGGCCCCCCTCTCCCTGCCCCCTGTCCTCGGCGGGCCCGAGCGGCGGAGCCAGTTCCCCGGGCGGGCCCTTCCCGGGCCTCGGGAGGTCAGGGGGCTGGCGAGGCGTTTGAGGGCCGCCGGCCGGGCCCTTCGCTTGTGTCAGCGCGTCCGACGCGGTGCCCCGGCCGGCCCTTCCCCGCCGGCCCGGCAGAGGGGGCGGGCGTCCTTCCCCCGGCACGGGCACCGGAAAAAAACCAACCAACCAACCAACAACAACAACAACAACAAAAAAATAAAATAAAATAAAAGGGAAGCCCAGGCAGGGCAAAGGAAAGTTGCTATTTATTTCTACCTTGCAAGGATTAGCGATTGCAACGTACGGACAGTTGCTGTGCACCACTGGTGCAGTCTAATGTCAGCCGCCTGAGCTACAAAGCAAAATACTCCCAAAGTGTGGTGTTGTAATCGCAGTCGTTTCCTAAGCTGCAGGCTGAGAATCCACTGCCTCTCGTTGTGCTGTTCTACAGTTCCTGCCTTCTTTTCTGGGAATTTTTTTTCAAAGTACAGTATCTACAGCTTTTCCTGACCTATGTAGCAATGGAACGGGATTCCCCCTTTCTTGACAATTTAAGACAAGAACTTCAGGATACACTGGCAGTACAGAGAGGGAGCAATGGGACAAGGACCAGGGCGAGGATCTTGGGTTCAAATTTTACAATAGGCCAGTTGGAAAATGGATTCACATCCCAAAACTGTAGTAGTGGCAGCTCACTCGAAAAAGCTGTTGAGATTCCGATTCCCAATACGTGCAGTTAATTAATTCTAGGTAACTGCACTGATGTGAGCGACTAATACGGAGCACTCAAGATGACCCTCACCGGGTTTGCCCAGGAGCTATTTTGGCTGCGTGAATACCTGAGTCCATGGAAGGATACATTATTCCAGAATATAGCACCCACTCAGGGAACCATCCTAGCACAGTATGTTCTGTGACAGCAAGTATTCTGATCCTGTATGTAAAATGCTACCCTGAGCCATTAACGGGAAAACAAAGCACGTCATTTATGACACCTGGCATATGTTTGATTGAACTTCTGATGGTGCGCTTCGAAGCACAGTAAAGAAAGAGAAGGGAATTTATGTAGGTGACTGGCCAAATTCCTACTGATTTATTTAAGTGCTGATGATATCATATTATTAATCGTATGTGAGGATGTCAGGAGTCTCAGCTGGGCATCTTTTATTGTTACTTAAACTGAAAAAAATGAAATAGGCTTACCAGGGAGATGAGAGATAAGAAATAATTCTGATTTAATAGTTTCTTAAAAAATAATTTTCTGTAGGAACATAGACAAATTTCCTTTCATATCTTTCCATAGGATTGGAGTGCAAGATGCAACAGTTGTAAGTAACGTAAAGTATACAAGTGTTAATAAGCTTACCATTGATTACTGTGTGACATGTTTTTATGTTTCTACAACTCTCACTCAGGTAAGCAGCTGGCATCTTGCAATGCTTTAGGGAATATGTTGTCAAGTTTCTTACCAAGATTTATATTATTTTTTTCTTTAAGCCGAAAGTATTTTCTACCACACAAGGGGCAAAAGCCCAGACAATTCAAGTTGGTTGCGCAAATTTCAACAAAGACCTTGATATTTGTTGTAGTTAAGAGTTCTCTGTACCAAACGATATGATTTAGCTTAGCTTCTTGTCTCTTTCCAGCAGAGTCCCGTGTGTTTCTTTGTTACCGGTATCGTCCCTCAGACCTTCTAGGGGTCTGTGTTCCTGTTGCCTTTTGTGAGGGCAGTTTTTATAAATCAAGCAGATACTTTCTAGTTCCTTGAAGACCAACCTACATTCTTATAACTTCTGGGGGAAACTAGTTATGTTTTTTATTCAGCTATAATAGTCTACATTCTGAGATAAGGCCTGTAGGGAAAAATAAATTTTATCAGACTGCAGAATACATTAGCAACGCAAACAATACTATTTTCATAATGTGATGGAGAGAGGGGAAAGCAGCTGGAAGAACAGAGGAATGTCTGTTTTATTTAACATTTGATCTAGTAAAAGATGGTGCTTGTTTACATTCCTATAAAAAGTGTTGGAAGATATTTTCCGGTATTACCACAGTGATTTTTATCTAATCATCCAAGATTACATGCAACTCTCAATAGGAAACCTTAATCTTTTGTTTCTAAGTTAATGGCAAATCAATGAATTATTATAGACCAAATATTCTTCTCTGGTATTAGCAATCTTACTTACTAAATATTTTAAATAATTGTCAACAATGTTCAAGTTAATGAACTTTACAGGATGCTACTACCATCGAGGATCATTCACACAACTTCAAAAAAAAAGGCCTGAATTAGGGGTTGGCAATTTTAACAATGACTTATTAATATTTTTCATCTTCATCCTTGTCCCTTAGGTTAATGTTTTCACACCATAGCACTTTGGCATCATTATCTTTTTAGGCTAGTGTAAAGTAACTGTGAAGCAGCTTCAGATGCAAAACAGCTGCAGGGTGATGCCCCATGCCTCCAGTCCGGAAAGAGTTGCTCTCTTTCTTCTTGCAAACAAATGTGTGCACCCCTGGAAATGGGTCAGCAAGTGGCTTCTACAAAGAACAAGTGAAGTACACGACTGATCAATCTTTTATCACTGTCTGGTGTTCAGGATTTGGGAAAACAGGATTAAGTCATATGAAATTAAATTGCCTGAAGTATATGCAAAGTCAACAGGAAAACAGATATTGGGATAGGTGTAAGTATTTCAAACCATTGAATTCTAGTGCAAGTACATGGGTTTTTTTTCTTTTTAAACTGAGGACAATTGTTACGCACTACCACCAAAGGCAAAACTCGCCCTCTGAGTGCAATGTGATTAAGTCACAGGGTCAGATATACAAATTTGGAGTTACTCCCTACCTTTATCTAAGCAGGCATCAAACTGTGTTTTTCCCCCCTGGGCAGCTTGCAGGGCCAGAGCATTCAGATACCACTGCACACAGGTAGCCCTCATCTGTGACCTAATTCTTCAAATTTTGCTCCCTGTGGTGAGTTCCATCTGTTTAGACATGGAGAAATAGACCAATACATTATTTTAATACTGCAGGGAGTTGATTATGCCTTCTGTATGTATTTTGTTTTTACCTGACATGCACTGCCTCATCAACTTTATAGATATGTTTAGTAGTCCTTACATTTTCATCAAAGTGCTGCCAAGGCAAAATACCAATGCAAGGTGAAGAGAAATGAAATACCTAGGCATGAAACACACACATCCTTACAAGCTCCAGTACTCTTTGATATTTGAACCTTTATACTATTTCATGTGTTAGCAAAAAATGGGTTCCAAATTGCTGATCATTAACATTGCTTAGCTGTAATCCCTCTTTTCTCAGTGCAACCAAGTAGTCACAAAAACCCTCAAAACAAAACAAAAAGCCAAAAAAGAACTTGTAAGTGCACCTGCTTTGGCGAAGGTTTTCCCAGTAGGCTCCATAGTCTAATCACAATTTCCTTTTGCACGCATTACAAGACCGTTTTAATTTGTAAATGACTGTATTAAAGGGATTGTACACAAAGGACGGCTCAGTCTCTGAATAGTTTAGTACAGAAATTGTGGGTTTGGGTGTAATTGTTGCAGTTAAGTTGTATGTCCTCTGGGGTCTTCCTAAGGACAAATGATTCAGACACTACAGTCTGCTAGGTAGTTGGGGAAAAAAAGTGATGTGTATGTGCTTTATGAAGGTTAATCTGGTGCTTAAATTAAGAAATATTATGTCTTTCCCCAAATAAGACTAATCAGAAATATATGCTTAGCATAGAGACACATACCAAATATGCTATACACTGTGCATGAAGGAGCAGGCACTTCACATAGATGTACAAAATGTTTTTGCTCACAGGGCATGCAGATTGGTCTCTTGCATTTCTAAGAGGAATGCTGTAAAAGAATTATCTCGCTGAGATTAAGCAAGCTAATTTTAAAGCCTGGAAAAGAGGTAATCATGGGACACAGGGTCTGTTAAGCCAGAGGCTCTACATACTTAGATTAAAAAAAGCAAAATAAAACAAACCACCTTTTAATTTCTCTGTTCTGTGCATAATTAAGCAACAATACCCTCCTCCTTTGTCAGGGTTACAGGATTACATCAAAGTGAAGAAAAACCCCACACCAAAACCTTAAATGGAAAATTCTTCAGAGGTACAAAACATAATTCCAGGAATTAAAGTGCCAAATTCTGTTTTTGTCAATCCAGCAGGTTTGCTACACTTAGTCCTGGAATAAATGTTATTACCAATAACTTCCATAAACTTTCAAAGTGACAGCTGTGTAGTTTTTAAATACACCACCGCACTGAAGCATGAAATCTCAGATTGATGGTCACTGGTGTTTGGGATTACCTTGCTGCTGCTAGGGAAACATAGGAAACTAGAACAGTTTCTGTAGGTGTCTTAAAATGATTGTCCATACTGGAAAACCTGACATTCTTTTATGAAGCAATGCCTGTGGAATATGTTCCTTTGTCTTTTCTGCCCTAACTTCAAGATTCCCCTCCTCCTTATAGAACTGTCAGAAGATAAAGACAGATGTCCTGTTATAGAGTGGTTGTCCTATCTCTTGAGATGCCTCTCAAGACCATCTTGAAGGTAGGGAAATACCAGAACAGTAAGTTCTGCACAGATCAAGAGCAGGTTGACAACTGTGGTAAGTCTTGAGAACAAAATATTTTATTTATCAATAAAACTATAGTTTACAGTAATATTTACTAAATAAATTATATAATTTCTCTTTTACAAGAAATAAAGTAAAATAAAAAATATTTCAGAGATAATATATGTACACAACATAAGGCCTTGTTATAAATAACATTTTTTTCTCCTTTTCACCAACAGTGAAAATATCTTTAGAGGCTCATTTTCATATAGCATGTGCAGAGGTTAACCTTAACCCTTGCATGACATCAATTCCCCTTTCCACTCACATGGACCTAAGTGATTAGAACTGAAGGGTCAAAAATAATTTCATTCACCACTGTGCTTATTTTTAAATAGGTAAAGCAGACAATAGATTTTGCTTATGCTTAGTTACAGAATGCATGCAAATGAAACCACTAGAGAGCTGATAAGAAAATATCACTTTCAAGTCCAAAAAAGGTGATTGGCAATATAGTAGAAAGCAGCCTGCGTACACAGTTCTTCACAGTTCAGCAAGCAGCAGCAGATGATAGCAGAGTATGGAATGTTGCATGTCATTTTTGCCAAGTCCATTGATCATTTCTAGGACTCAAAGATCCTGACTTAGAACAAGTTCACTTGATTATTACTCTTTGTCTATTAGGCTCAGCAAATTCCTTCTTCTTAAATCAGGAGTGCAGAAAGTGCTCTTCATTAACCATGGTCACTTCTCTTAGTTTTACTCTTCGTGTATTCTTTGTTACTGGAAATACAGAAATACAGGTCAAGTCAAGAGTTGTATTTGTTTTCTTACAGTATTATAAACAGGTAGCATCTTTCTTCCTCTAAGAAGGCTGCTGCATAATTTGGCTTTGATCCTTTTCTTACCTTGCCCCCAAATCAAAAGCATCGACTCTCTTTTCTTGTACAACAGCTAACCCCTATGGTTTTGCAGTACACTTATGTTACATAAAATGGAACCACTTGCTGCTGCAAAACGCTGAACACTCTGGATAGCAGAGAAGACAGACCAAACTGAGAGCGCTCAGCAGTTCACAACAGCTTTTATTACCTTGAAGAGTTGACTGGAGCCTTTGTTACTTAAAAGAGATAGGGGAAAAACTGCAGTCTCCGTACATCATGTGTAAGAGTTATGTTAGCTTCTGCACGATACCCTTCCCCAGTAGAAAAATCATACCTATTAAAAAACTTTCAGGCACAACTAATGTTCCAGTCAATGTCATAGCAATAATTCTTTTTACAAAACAATTACTTAATAATGTTAATGAATTAGAGATTTCTATAGCATCTTCTACAGAAGTAGCAGTTACATAATACAAATAGTTGATCCCTTCTTAGCATCTCTATGGAGTGACAGATGAATTGAAAAGAAACTGTTCTTTGCTGAACACCTTATTACTATGACTCAAACTAAGGATAAACTGACAGCTGAAGAAAATGTTGCAGTAAATTGAATGCATCTCAGCTAATGTATCCAATGTGAAGCAGGGCACAAAACCAAAACCAAGACATCTATAGTGACCTTACTCTAAAACCTTTCTTAAAAAAAATATAATGAAGGCGTAAGTTCCCATTTATTAAAGAGATTTTTAAAGTCACCTTTAAATTCTACTTTTCGATACAAGCATTTAACTAATCTTTAACAGTTCAACAGCAATCTAATCTTGACTGTGAACAACAGCGAAAAATCTCCAAAGGCGTTTTTAAAGCTTATCTCAGAAAAAGGTAACCGGTAGATTTAAATCAATATTTTAGTAATGACTTCTAGCACTAGACATTCAACCTTGAAGAATGATATTTCAATATTGTTCTGTGGCAACCTTTAAACTGGTTACTGTGTTGTGTACAAGTGTTAGGGTGTTCATAATCACTGATGCTACTGAGCACAGTGCTAATTTCTCAGAGACTTTTCTCTCTCTCTCTAGATAGCCTCTGCCCAGCAATGAAAGTCTATCTACTGACATCTATTTCAAGGTGCAGGACATGATCCTTGAACCAATTCTGTAATCACTGCACAACTTTGGGGGTCAGTTTGATTTCAGATATAAGAAACAATATTTTGTGGTAGTGGCTGAGTTTGGCCGTAGCAATTGGGTCTGAAATTATTAAAAAAATAGGTAAGTGACACTACAGGATGCATTCCTGTAATCACTGTCTGAGATGTCTCACGCTGAGCATGTAATGGATTTACAAAGTTTGAGCCTACTTCAGGCTTTCTGTATTGGAGCATTTTTGTGCTCCAGTTCTTTTTCATGGATTTGTTTCCGAGCTGATTGATTTCCTCATTTGGTGCATTAAAAGCCCTGGGGCATGAGAATGTGCAGTTTAGTAACAATATGTGCTGGCGTTTTAGCACTTGGCTTACTCAGGCAATGTACTACTTGTAATCTGAAATGGTACCTTTGTAATCTAATCAAGCACATAATTCCCGTATCTGATTTTCATGCAAGGGTGACTGAAACATTGCTGGTACGTTGCTTCCTACAAAGCGCTGCTTCTGGAGGAATACTTCTGCCAAACTATATTCAAGTGCTTGGTTATTGTTTCACCTCACACCAGGTTTCAGTTCTACAAGAGACATGGGTCTCTTTTTCCTCTCTTTTTTTTTTTTAGGATCATGCATGGATGGATACAGGGGTAAGGTAGATAACAGAGTTATTTTATTGGCTAAAACAAGTAGGTTTGCCCCTTCAGCTTTAATTAAAAAGAATTCTCCTTTAAGGAAAGAGTACTTGATTGGCTCCAGTATGCACACATAACATTTTAAGCATTATTCTGCTCTCAGGGGAAAGAAACTATGTCTGTAAGGGAGGAGGTCTGAATTCTCTTCTTACGGTCCCAGAATCAATGTTCAATCTACCATGTGTTTCACCAGTACCTTCAGCGGAAATGGTGATGCAAAGAAGCTGTAGTCTCCAGAAAGAGAGCAACATACCGAAATTTGAGGTATGCAGCACAGTGTAACTGTGTACTCATTAGCTTGTTTTAACATGGATCCTGCCTGGCAACTGCTTTAATTTCAGCCACCCGTCTTACCGCTCCACAACAGCTCCCTGAAGAAAACTACAACATGATTAGAATTCAATTAAATGTTATGAAAGACCAAGAAGCAAAATATTTTGTAATGAAAACAAACACCTCATCAAGGATTATGGTGGAAGCACAATCTCCTAGCCAAAGTTGTATCTGACTAGGATTCTTCATTCAATCAGAGCTAGGCGGGAGTTTTCTTGTTTGGAGTAAGAGTTTATACTAGATGAGGGAGCTTAGCATGCTAAACTGAAAACAGCTGAAGGGATGGAACTATTTGCAAGAGAAAGTAACTGTGAAGATGAGGAGTTAGACAGTAACCTGGCAGTTGGAAGGGTTCGAATATGAACTAGGAAATGCTCAAAGAGACAGGCTTTAATACAGAACTATGGGAGTGAGAACAGAAGAAAAGAGGAAGATCACTGAAGAGTAAGAGGAGTCAGACAGTTTTGACAGCTTCTAAACAGGCATTTTATAGACCAATATTTGTAAATCTGCTTATCTATGCATCTATAGCAGCTTTGAAATATAAAATTAATCTTCAGTGATGTTTTAAGACTTCAAAATCCTATAATAAAATTGGCATTTGGACACAACATAAGTAATTCTAAATGTAATAATATTATCTATGCAATTCATCTGACACGAATCATAGCTACGCTAACCAGACTCTAAATATGCTGGACTTGCTCATTACTTTTATCTTACTGAAGACCTTATTAATAATTTTCAACCATGTCCTCAGTGGTAGTGACTTCTAAATTACATACAAATTTTGTGAGCCCCTCCTGCAGCAACAAGAGGTAATGCTTTACTTCCACAAAACAATCCCTGGACTGCCTAAGTAGCTTTCATTTTAGTTAAATATTCATAAGTATTCTTCAAGTAAAATATTATTAAATCCTATAGGCAGGGCATATATTTATTTCTTTAAATCCTGTATTTACCACCAGATGACTTAAAACGTACAGCATCACAATGGAGCAAACTTCAAAGTTTGTTGCTATTTAAATGCATGTATGCATGGTTTTGGTCCACTGCAAGTGCAAAGGAAATCAAGCCTACTTGTAGTGAACTAATTAAAGTAATTCTTAAGCCTTACTACTCTGATTTTGTTTATACAGTAGTTTGTCAAAATAATGTGTCAGCTACCTTTATGAGTCATTTCCTAGGGGCAGGTGAAGAAAAGAGTGGAGTAGTTCATAATTGCACATGTTGCTCTTTCAAGGACAGAAAACTCAATCAAAGAATTTGGGACTTCACTGCAGAACAGAAGGAACAAGGTGACTAAGTTATTCCTTACTTTGTAAGTGAAATTATAACTTTCAAGATACTCCATTTTAGGTACCAGTCCTTAGTAGTACTGGACTAAGGTCTTCAGGATCAGTTGCACTTGCTGATCTCTCTTGAAGAAGCTTTTACAGGATTGGACTGGAACACAGTAGACTTCTGTATTCAACAGCGTTTGCTGACATCTAATGCTTTTCTGGCTATATATCAGCTGACACTGCCTGAACTGACACCAATAAATAAGGCTTCAGGGGAATTTTAAAGAGACTAAGTTTATTTCCAGAAAAAGAAGGAAACGTTGTTTTACTCTATTGTTTTGTGTATTTCTACATCAAAGTGCTAAATAGAATAGTGTCACCTTCTCTGTTACTGTCCTGTTACATACAGGACATCTGTTTATCTCAGACAGCATCTTTTCCTTTTAATTATCTGATCTATCATTGTATTACATATTCATAAAAGCAAGAAACTTTGAATGTTTTAATTCTCTGAAGAGAAACATTTCAAATTTCCAACTATTTAATATATCTGCTTCTATCTTTCTGCAATCTTTAATTAAAAATTAAAATTATTTTTATAGAATATTCAATAGTTGTTTCCCACTGCATGGTACTAGAAATATATGGAAATAATTTAGATTGGCTTATACATACTGCTAAGTGCAGATCATGGTTAGCCATATTTTATTCATTAAAGATAGATTTCTTAAATTATTATCTAGGTTAGAAGATTTAAGAGAAAACAAACCAATGGAATTTTGAAGTAAAGTTGGATATGAGGATGTTCCTAACAGTGCTGCTTAGAGTGGCAGATGCACGAAATGCTGGTTTCTGGAACCTGGTCTTTGCTCAGAACTAAGGAACTGTGAGCTCAGAGCAGCCCTTCAGTTGCAATCTCAAGATGTCTCTGTACCTGTGTACTGGAACAAAAATTCTTGCTGTTACCAGGTAAATTTTAAATTATAAATCAGTTGCACAGTGTGAGTCTACATGATGTTCCCTTAATGTAACATCCCAAAAACAGTGCTCTTACCTGATTTTTATTTTTTTTTTACAATCTCTGCTCAACTCCTTACTTGACTGTCTGAATTTGTACACAATTTGTTCAGACAAATGCCATTTTTAAGCTGTTTTTTTTTTTTATAATAAGTTAACACAATGTAATTTACTACAATGTCTCTTTTTTTTTTTTTCATTCATGGGATCAAAAATTCATAGCTCTTAATTTACCAGAGGACTAAAATTTGTTCTAGAAGTTTAGTATTTCAAAGCAGGAGGCAAAGACATCAAAAAATTAGTGAAGTGACTGAAATTAAGCAAAGATCTTTTTCATTAGAATATCTAGTAAGACAACAGCAGGTTGCTTTGCAACAGAAACACAGACAAGGGTTGTTAACTATGGGTTAATGGAAAATCTGAGAATGCCATTTAAAACTACATTTTCTCCTCATGCTTTCAAAAGGTCAAAATTAATCTTGTAGCCTTTTATATTGAGGCTTAAATGAACTAATGCAAACATCATTGATTTGCTTTATTTTTGAGAAATACATTAGAAATGACTGACCTGTTCCTAGTGTTTTTGAAAACATGCATTTTTGCCTTCTAGCCTGCATTTAGTCATCCTCCTATAAAAATAAAACTGCCTTCTGCCTCAGTAGCTGTGAATCAAATCGATAACACACATCACTGATCCTTTAGTATCAGACTTTATTAACCAGAGGCTAACTGTTATTTCATGGTCCACTGAAGCATATTGGGGGGCATTAGGAAGTAAAAGATTAGTGCATAAAACGGTATCTTATTCCTCTTTCTTCCAAACACCTCAGCATACACATAGGAGTACATTTGATTAAGTTACAGCTCACTTCCACAGCAATCTCAAAATATTTAAGGAGGCATCAATACAGTGTGTGGGACAGGACCAAGAAGGCAGGGGTAGGTAATTTCTTAAGATGAGTTTGCCACTTAAGAAGTAACATGTGCTTAGCCACAGCATCCAGTTGCTGAGGCAACAGGCGACATGTCTTCCCTGTGTTTCTGCTTAACTGCTCACATATATGAACAACCTCTTCTCCTTCTTGACATCTCTGGCCAATTTCAGTTCTAGCTGAGCCTTAGCCTGCCTGTCTGCTTCTCTGCATGCCCTAGCAAGGTTCTTGTAGTCCTCAGTGGGTATTTGGCCACCTTTTCATAGCTGGTATGCTTCTTTTTTTTGCTTTTAAGCACACTCAAAAGCTCATTGTTAAGCCAGAATGGTCTCTTGTTCTGCCTTCCTCCTTTCCCTTTTCAGGCAGTGGACTGTTGTTTTGCTTCCAGGAGGCTGTTCCTTAAAAACTCAAAAGTCAAAACTCACAGCACTCACAAGCTCCTTTGCCCTCCATGTATGCTTCCCATGGAATCCCTCACATCTGGGTCCTGAGCATATTGACGCTGGCTCTTTTAAAATCCAAGGCCTTTGTCCTATTACTGGTTTTCAGTGTGCTCAGAAGGATCTTAAGCTCCACAATGTTTTGATGGCTGTATCCAAGGCTATCACTGGCAGTCATATTGTCAAGTAAGTCTTTTTGGTTTCTGAGCAGTAAATCTAGCAACACACTGTTCACAGTTGGTATGTCCAGCATCTGTAGCAGGAAGCAGTTCTCATGTGTTCCGGTAATCTCATGGACAACTCGTCCACTGCTGTGTTACTCTCCCAACAAATATCTGGGTAATTGAAGTCACCCATGAGGACCAGGTTCTGTTGGCCCAATATTTTCCTAAGCAGCCAAAGTAAAGTTTTGTCAGCCTTGTCATCTTGGTTGGAAGGTCAGTAATGGATACTAAATATAAGATCCTCCTTGCTGATGAACCATCTAATCTTGATCCACAGAATGAACATTCAACAGAACTTCTGAACATCTCCATAGCTTACATCCATATACTCAAATTTCTCTTTCTTTATGAAGTGCAACTCCACCTCCTCTCCTCCGTTCCTATCTTTCCAAAAGAATTTGTAGCCATCCATTGTGGTCTCTCAGTCATATAAGTCTTCCCACCAAGTTTCTGCAATTCCTAACACATTGTAACTCTCAGACTGGGCATGGAGTTCCAGTTCTTCCTCCTTGCTGCCCAGACTAAATGTTTTGGTATATATGCACTTGAGGTGGTTGGACTTAGGGTTCTTGCCTTTGTAAAGGGCTGGGAAGCATTCCCTACTACTCTAGTAGGTATGCCCATCCACTCTGTGCCTTATGAATATGCAGGTGTCACAGGTCTGGATCCTACAACTTCATTACTTTAAAGCACAATTCACTATGTCAGCCAATCTGCTAGCAAGGTTAGGCTGCATGTGATTACTCGTTTGTCCATTTCCCGTAACATTTTAGGATTTGTGAGTCCCTCTTTATGGACAATTAATGTCAACATTGTATCAGCAACAAGCCCAATTAACACTAGTCCTACAGGAGGAGGTTGATTTGATGGACTACTTGAGGTCACAGTTAACTAAGTCAATTCTACATCTAATTGCCCACTGGTACTGGCTGCTGTCTTGTTTCAGTGGCAGTGGGGATGGCCAACAACTCCCCTAAGTGTGCTGGGCTATTAAATCAGAGACTACTGAGTGGGAACTGTATATATTCAAGCATTGCTGGCTAAAAAGAAGAAGAAAAAAAAATAAATCAGTGGTAGAGCCTACAGAGAAACAGCACTGGGAGCAGACACAAACATGTGACAAACATGTTTCATCTTGACACCGGAAAATTTTTTTCTGCATGAACAATCAATCACTGGAACAACCTCTACAGGGATGTGGTAGAGTGGCCATCACTGGAGGCCACTTTCAAGATGTGACGAGACAGGGTGCTAGATAATCTCATTCATGCTTCATTTCCCAACTGAAAGATTGGACCAGATGATCTTTTAAGGTACCTCCCATCCTGGATTGCTCTATGATTCTGATATTCTGGATCTCTTAAGACAAAAATCAGGAAAGTCTAGAGATAAAAATAAAGAATGCTGTGAACTTTTATCTACAAAGGAAACAACTATGCCTGTGTGAAATATTTATTAGAAACTGAGTGAACAGACTTTCCTTTTTGACACTTCCTCCCTAGTAAAATTCTTGCCACAAAAGCCACATACATTTATTTATGGAAATAGAAGGAAAATATTACTAAGAACATATCAGGATTGTTTAATTTGTGCTTGGTGCTTTAGGAAAACAAAACTTTGGGGAAAAAGCCAAGCTTAACATATCTCCTTCCTATACTTATACTGAGACTTTTCAAAATGGCCTAAGAGAAACTTCACTCAATTGGAAATGGAGTTAGGTGCCTACTGCCTTTATGTCTGTGTAGTGAGCTGTAGGTATCAAAAGAATTTTTAAAACACAGGTGATCCGAAGACAACCAAAGATGCGGACTTGAGCTTATCTTTCAGCAACCAGATAAACTGCTCACTAGGAAGCAAAAGAGCAAAGATACATTTTTAATCATATTCAAGCCACGGCAACTGGACAACCCTTCAGAGCAGAAAGGGAAACCATTAATGTATGTCATATTGAGCTCTACTTCATTGGCTTCAAAATCACTTATGTAAATACAGAACTTTCCTCTCTGAGAAAATTTAATTGCTACATTGTGGAATATTCACCATGAAGAGGAAAGATTTTTTTTTTCTTTTTTTCTTTTTTGTTCTCCTATGGAAAACAAATAATAGGAAAAAAGCCTCTACCATTAGAGTAAAAACTGAAAGGCATTTCAGCTACTTCATTATTACCACACTAATTAATAGGCACATAGATTCTTCACAGATTTGGTTTGAAACTTACTTAAGCATACATCTCATATAAGAAACACCTCAATAAACCTCGTAATCTTGAAGTTAAGCATGTATTTTAGTCACAGTGGAAAAAAAGCCGAGCAGAAACAGCTTGACAACTTACTAAGTAAACATCCAAAACTGAAGCATTATCATTTTCCATTTCCAGGGTGCTCTGTTCTGAAGTCAAATAGATGGCGCTGTCTTCTAAAGTGATTGTTGAACTTGAAGGCAACCCTTTACTGCAAAAAGAAGGGAGACTACAGTCAACAAAAAATACAACTTACGGAGAGCTCACTTATAGCTGAAAATCTTAAAATATATTTCTCTCTCAAATATAAAAGCTTAAAATACTTGAAAAGATGGAATGCAAATGGACAAATACAAATGTGTTGACAATGGCTAGATAACAGGCAGCCCGTATTGGTACACAAACCACAGTGTCTACTTTTGCGTTAATTAAAATTTTATCAGGAAGTAATACTGTTCCTGAAGTCTAATATTTATGTAAATAATGAAACTATGTGACAGTAAATGTGGGATAATTTCATTAACTTCAAAAGAAGTTGCTCCCACATGGTGTAAATTCTGGCAATATTTCTTAATTCAGAAGAGAGGAAAATATTTGGTAATTAGGCACAGTAGCGCTGGACCTTCTCGTGCAGATATGGGATCACTTGCAGCCAAAAGTTCAGAAGGGAAAGTGGGAGAAGAGCAGGAGGGTACTGTAATTAGTACAGCTCTGCAAGGAAGTGGTATTTACAGAGCAGGTGCCCTGTATTATTTCATTCATAGACAGGATTTTTTGTTCTCTCCTATCCAGAAAGAATATGAAACTGCAAAAGCATCTACACTGCAATCTTGTTTTGTTTTGTAAACACACTTGGAAGCACTAGGCTGAAACTCTCAAAGGTATCCTAATGGAGTTAGGTGCCTATTATCACCTGTCCTCACCAGCTGCCAGAAACTAACAGACTCCAGGCTGCCTTGAGAACCCAGCTGTCAGTTTTGCAGAGACATATTTTAAAAGTTCTTACCTATTTACACACAAGGTGAAAAGCAAACAATTCTGCATTATAACTGGTTATCAAAACACAATTACAGCCATCAGTCCAGAAATGACAAATTTCCCCTTTCCTTTGCAGGTTGGGTTATAATTTCAGAAAAGGCAAAGCTAGCATGCAAAGTAGAAAACAAATTCAAATGCTCAACAAAAGAATGAGTCATAAGTCACCCTCATGTTGAATTAGTATTAAGTGCACAGCATTAAATTTGCCACATTACAATTTTCCATTTATTATATAGTGTATTAGGCATCTTTTCAACAACAAAACAATTTTTTTTTTGTCCCGAGGGTGACAGCTGACTTAGTAGCACTTTTCTGACACGTGTTACTTGTGTTCATGGAGCAACATTTCAGTCACATCAGTTTTCTGCCAATGCCTTATTTTACTGAAGGGGCGAGGGCAGACAGCAAGGGAAAAAATGGGCCGTTGCCAAAAGCTAGACTATGTTTTATCACCTCCCACAAAATAAGCTCTGGCATGAAAGATACTACTCTTGGCAAAAGGGTGGGGGAGCGGGGATAGAGTCACTTTTGTTTGCAGAATTTTGAGGTCTGCTGTTGCACGGTTCAGGCCTCTGAATATGCAAAGGCCCATATATTAAAACAATATGACACAAGATGAATGTGCGGTAAGCAGCTAATACTGCTATAAAAATATGCAAACTCAGTATTCTGGAAAATAGTGCTCTGTATTACTAACTGTAAAGCAAGTCAGGCAGGCTGTGGTGTATACCTGGCTTTCATTTCTGCATCAGGTTAGTTTTCAAAGAAAAAAAAAAATTCAAATAGTTATTCCTTTCATATACATATCAGGCCACATCACTGACACCTTTACTGCTGTTATTTTTAACTGCTTTCACTTCCAGAAAACCTCTCAAGCCTGTATTCAAGATGAGGTGAGGATTCTGCAATTCACACCAGTAGCATTTTATTTTATATCCTCCATGTATCAGAAGACTAAGACCTGGTCCTATTGTTACAGTTTAATTCACTGGCTTAGTGTGACGCTTACTTTGCTTCCTCTATTCCTCTTTTACTCTTCGTTTGTTAAATTATAATCTGTGTTGCTTCACAGCCTGTTGTGGATAGCAAACAGCAGCAACACGAGTTCAGCACTCAGTCTCGGGATTGTTAAACTGCTGGTTTTACCTATAACTTAGGTAACAAAGACAATACCATCTCCTCTTTGGAGTGTGCCTCTTTTTTTTTTTTTTTTTCCCCCTACCTGTTACAGAAATAGACTATGAAGTCAGGGAGCAAATGAGGGTTAAAACAAACCCAGCATGTTAAGAGAAGTCAAAGAAAAGCTCATATAAATGTCACAATTTTGTTATTTAGTAGTAAACTTCCTAGAAGAGAGATTTAATATACAGAAACAAATAATATATTAAATATATATGGACAAACAAAAAGAAAACTGAGAAAAGCAGCAGAAGAAAATACAAAGATACAGTAGGCTTACATACCGAAAATCAACAGTGACTGAAATCCGTTGAACAAAATCATGCATAAAAGGAGAATGAAACAACACAGATGCAAGTCCACCTTTTTTCATACAAAGACCCACAACTTACTTGTAGATAGCAGTCTCCTCCTGCTGTGACTTTCACATTGAATAATTAGAGATAAACTCTGCAAGTAAGAAAGACTCATCTCCTGCATGAAGAATTGTTTACTAAAACGATTTTTGGTTTTTTTTTTTCTTTGTGTAATTGTTTATTTAAAAAGAGTAGAAAAACTCTTGGAAGACAGATCTTTCTTTCATATACTTTAAGTGCAATAATGGGAGGTTTTTCCTCTATTCAAAACGACATGAACTGTCCACTTTGGGAAGCTAATCTGTAATGTATATAAAGGAGAAAGTGGAAATTTCAAGTCACTGACATGTTAATTTGCTTTTGGAGCCCATGCTGGCGTCAGTATGAAAGTAACCACTTTTGCCAGGAGCTGAACTCTTCTGCAACTGCAGTATAGTGCTTATGTGTAATAATGTAATAGCACGTTCTCAGTTCCAGCTGCTTAGTTAGAAATAATTTTCATGGCAGAATACGACAGTCATTTTGTTTGTTGTACTTGCCTTGCAACGACAGCATGATGAACATGCATCCCAACTGGCTAAGTGACTATGAACTACATGATATGCATAAGAACAAGATTTCCAATTTTCCTATGAAAAAGGGGAAAAGCAAAAAGCTTTTTTTTTTTTTTTTTTTCTGAAGGTCTCATCTTTAGTGTTAATATGGGTACTATTTTAAGAACTACTACTTATACTGAAGTGAAGAGAAAAGCCATACTCTGGCCTTCTAAATTAGCACACTTCGACACATTTAATAAAAAACTAGGCTCAAGTTCTCTTCCTCTTGAGTAGAAAATAAAATAAAACCTTCATTTTCTGAAGTCCTTCTAAAATACACTCTTGGACATGAGATGCAAAAAAAAATCCTCACTCAAATTAGCTCAAAAATTTAAAGATAATTAAGTATCGCTACTTGCAATTATGAAAAATGGGATATTGGCCACAAGATCTTCAGTAGGAACAATTAAATAATAGTGATTTTCTGCAAATATGTAGAATAGCATAACTTTTACATATTTTACTCTAAAGATGATATATGTAAGTATCACATTTCTAACGAATAAATGAAGAAAATTGTCAAGGAACTAGCATAAGCAGGCAGGATTACAAAAAATTAAATTGTAATAATAATAATTTAAAAAAATAAAAAAAAAAAAGACTTGTGTCCTTCAAACCTCCCCAAATTTTAATTACTATTTCTGGCCTTCGTATTTTATTTACACTGAAATGACAGTTCTAGAAACAAAAGACTTCTGTTTTCCTCATGAAAAAATAAATACGCCTCATCATAATGTGCCTACTTGCAAGGCAGCCTGAAGGACAGGTAGAACTCCCGTCTCCTTTCCAAGTCACTGTGCAGCCTTTGAGGAATGGCAGAAACAGTGACAGGTAGTAACAACGGACCGAAGTAGAAGTTTGAGATGCATTTTTATTTCAGTTGTTTGGGATATTTTTTTCTCCTGTAGTGTGAAGGACAGCTCTTGTAGGAATATAATTATCAGCTTTTTTTCAGATGGTGCCAAAATACAACAGCCATGAATTAGAATGAGCCACTTTGTCTACCCCATTGTGAAAAGTTGTAATTAAAATAGGCTTTGATGTCTATCTTTGGATGTCAAATATGCTTTCTTGTAGTATATTCAACAGAATATTTATCCCCTAAATAGCAGCACATTTGCAAAGTCCAATGTGTTTGAAAACTCTTATATAAGCTTTTGAAAAAATTATCAGCTCACTGCATCATCAGTTTTGATATTTATAATCTCTGTGTATAGAAAGTAGTCAGAAAAACACCTTGTAGGCTAAATGAGCAGTAAAACTACTGTTCTAAGGTACAACTCTATACCAAATGTTGCAGAAAATCTGCCTGCATACGTATAAATGTGAACAGGGAGAACAGGTATTTATGACTCGTTGAAATGCATTAATTAGTCTAATGTTTACAATGCAGAAATATTATATCACCTCTAAAACTCAACCTTGCGTTTCAGTTTCATAAGTTACACATGTGTCTGGGAAAAAAAACCAAACTCCCTATTTCAACTAACACTGTTGACGAACATCAAAACTACAGACCTCAGAAAACAGTATGACTGACCTTTTAAATGCTGTTTGAAGCGAAGGAGTCTGACAGTGAGCCTGTGTTACTGCACTCATACTAATGGCAAACCAGGACAGAGGAGCCAGCAAAAAGTGGGAAACCGGGCTGGGGGCTGATGGCCACGGGGGTGTCAACAGCTCCAAATGTGCGACCGGCCGCTTCGGTACTCTTAGCCAATTAACACCTGTATGGTTAATTGGTTAATAGTGGCTAGTGACATGCTCTCAGCCAGTCAGCACCTGCCGCGAACGGTGTGAGTGACCAATGGAATGCAGATGGTGAGCGCCAAAAAGGAGACCGGCATGGTGGGGGGACCGGGAGAGGTTATAAATACTGTAACCGCGAACAAAGGCGTGTGCGTCGTGGTGGGGCAGAGCCTGCCGGCGCACCCAGCACTGTTGACCGGCGCTGTTTGCTTGCTTCTGTTCAATAAATTGGAAACGTTAATTGGAATCCTGTTCTAGGGCTTGGATTCATTTATAACACCACTGGAGTTTCACATGCGTATCTGTGTATTTAACTGAAAAATAATTTTAAGTTTCAAGTGGAAAAAAAAAAGTACAAGTTTTCTTTCTACTTTTCAGCACCCAATTTGTTTCCAAAAACATTGCTTAAATAATTTATAAAACTTTTTTTTTTTCTGTAAAGGACAACACTTAAAATCTTTTAGGGCTCTATTAAAAGAAATTTCAACAAAAAGTGCTGCCAACAGGGTATTGACAGCTCAATGGGATTAGATCCAATTAATTTACTAAGCACAGATGGAGGCATTCCTCCTTCAGTATATAGGGAGAGATCTTCCCAGGAAAGCTCACAGCAACATAAGGGGTTGCTTTTAAAATGTACCAAAAAAACCCCAACCCAAAACGCTGTTCAGACTGCAATGTCAAATTGTGTCACTCTGTTCAGCCAGTACAAGTAGGCAAAAGATCTTATCAAGTTAGGAAATATGAAAATGATAACTCACTCTTTACAGTGATGTTGATTAAGTTTATGATAATTCTGTTGACTGGCTTACGATATGGTAGTATGTCTCAAGGGATGACAGTACAGAGAACCACAGTATGAAACAACATTGTGCACTTCACAGTACTGCAATTTGGTGCCAATTATGACAGGGCTCACTGCTTTCAGATAGATAGTGCTATTCTACATTTACCGCAAAGATATTAAAAAAAAATCCATTAAGAAGTCAAATATATGTATATTTGCTGGTGAAGGACACACACTTGAGCCAATATTCCTTCCACAGGGCTACCATCTATGAAATCACACAGACTAATTTTCTGAAAAAATTACGTAGCTTTTACATATCAATATATACCTATAGGTTTGTAGCAGGAACAGATGAAATTAAAGGGCCACTCAAGGCTAATTACAAAACGCCACACTGAATCACCTGCTCAAAGTGGACTGAGGAACTTCCATTCACAGGATTTGTCCTTTAGTCTTTGTTATGTCCTTCTTCCACTGTCAGGGCCACTAACCTTTGCCTTTTGGGACAGCACTGATCCCCTCCAGGGTCAGAACCTCTGCTTTACAAAATACTTGCTTATCTTACAAACTTTTGTAAGGAAATACGCCTGCTAGATCTTCTAAAAATATTATCTGTGTTGCTGCTTTCTTGACAGCCTTCACAACTAAATTATTGAAAATTATTCAGAATCTCCAGTAAGGGCAAATACACTATGGCAAAATACGAAGTCACTTGTTTTGCCAAGGTTACTAATAATTTCCATTCAGAGTTTCTAGCCTTTATTTCATACACAAGCCTCAGAATATCAATGGACAAGCCAACAGTTTACAACTGAGAATCAGTCAGCTGTCTTGCCTTACTGGAGTTAATGTGTATTTTGAATTCTTACTTGCTATATAGTACTTAATATTGAATCTAAACACCTACGTGAAGAAAATGCATTAAGAGTAGTTTTATATGCTTGAATAATACATCAGTAGAACAGCATTATAACCACACAAACTACTTCAAATAAGATTTGTACCAAAGCAACATGTACTTTTTCGAGACGCATACATTATTGAAGATTCTCTAATATCTCAATGACTAAAAGATTAAGCATAAATGGCTTAGAAAAATTTATGTGGAGAAAGAACTGTATTTCTTTTTCAGGAAATCTAGATGCCTCATTGATCCCTCGGTACTTAATACTAAGGACTGATAATCCTTAACCATTTACACTGAATTCCAGGATTACTCAGAATTCCTCTGGCTATGAAAGTAACTCACATTACAACTGAGACTTCAGTGAAAAGCTAGTAGGAAAAGCAAATTTCAGACCATATGCTCCACAAGACAGAGGTCATTATAGTAGGTATATATATGAGGCTTAAACCATTGCAATGAAACTGGTGTATCATCCAGATTTGCTTTACACTTCACATTTGAAGCCAGAGGCTGAAATTTTATCTTCTGATATAAAATGCTTGCCCAGGACAAGCATTTACATACCAAGAAAGACCCTTCTATTTCTACAAACACTTAATAAATCAGCTACAATAAATCCAAATATTAATTTCCGACACCACCAGAGGGGGTAATTCTGTTCACTTGGATGGAATTGCTTTCCTCTAATGCCAGCATCTATCATTAAGAAAATATCAAACTGTACAATTAAATAAAATATGTATTAGTCTTTTGTTCAACAACACTTTTACAATGCTTCTTCAGTGTTACGGTCTTTAAACCAGTATTCTTCAATCTGCTTTTCTGCTAAGTTTCTTGCTCTGTTAACTTTGTCACAGTATTGTTGTCCCAACAGAGCATAATGGATAAGCAAATAAACATAAACTGTTTATTTAAGTACCCCTGAACAGTTTTAGATATTATGCATTACTATTTAGATGTTATTAACTACTACAGCTGTAATCCTGTAACAGGAAGAAAAAAAAAAAAAAAAAAAAAAAAAAAAAAAAAAAAAAAAGAGAATGACACCGTAAAGCATAAAACACACTTTAGATTCAACAAAATACAGCTTCTACCAGCACATTACTGAGATTTACAAATGACAGCCTTTTTTTCAAATTAAATAACTGTGCTGAAACAGACACGTACATGGAACTTCTGCATAAAAGAGCAAAAAAAAATTTCTCATAATGAATTTCTTAACAGCAAAACACGTTGTCAGCAGTTCGTAACTGAAAGTTCGAATTTCTGCAGCAGCATCACCATAGCTGCATTGATTGCCAGTTTTAATGCAGACTTCTGGTATGGCAATGACAAATTGGAGTAGGGGCATACCATAAAGGAAAAGAAATCCCTATATACACAGAGTATCAGAAAGAACACTTTAGCAGAACGGAGATTTTGTACCATTTCAACAGTGCATTAAGTTCTCATCCTTAATTTTTAGATTGAAGAAGAAAGAAAAGCCAAGCAAAATCCCCCAATTTTACAGTTACTTTATCTCATTTAGTAATGATCAGGCACAATGAGTGCTCAACTGTGCTGTTGCCCTCTTATTGCTAAAGCAGTCTATTTTGTCTTGGTTCTAAACTAAAAAAGAAGCAAAAGTAATTCCATCACAGGAGAACTGGGAAAGCCTTGTTTTTCTTTAAGCCGCTACTACATGTTGCTTCAATCATACTCAAATTTTCTTTCTTTCCCATGGGAATTCCCCCAGCATCTCAGTTCCTAGCATTAGAGCATTCAAATCTTTTCCCTCCACCTAGCTGCATATTTTCATGAAGCCTGCATGAATTTAATCCTCTTTGAATCAGATTCAGACAAATTTGCTAAGCTTCAGAAGCTAAGGGTGGTGAGTGGACAGACAGAATATTTAAACTTAACATGCAAAAGTTTGTTTACTTAGAAAACCAGACTGGCAAAGGGTCTGATTAAGTATTCCTTACAACAGGAAAACTAATCCCTACAAATCCCTTCCACTGAAAAAAACAGAAGATGTTACTTTTATTTTCTAAGCTGTCTTTGAAAAGGTTATTTAATAGAATGTCAAGTCATGGGACATTTCAGTTGAAAGTTTGGATATTTCAGGAAGTTTTGACTTTGTAAGGGCAAAAAAAACCCCCACAACCTCTCAAAGCCTTTCAAAATTTCAAGTGGTCTGCACCAAAAAAACCCCACCAGCAATGCAAAGGTAAGGCAAACAAACAATTGAAAAATACACAGGAAAGCAGAAAGAAGAGGAAAGAAGTCCATACTATGTACACGTCTTACAGAAAGGAGGTACAGAATACATAAAGACAAACAAGAATTAGATTTCATATAGATTTTTTTCCTAGACTCAAACATTTCAGAAGAATTCAGCAATCCTCCTTATATAACCCTGCAGTATCTTGGCACTGCTCTAAAGACAGAGAGCTGAAGTATCCCTTTATGCATCATGGGGTTATGTTTGAGTTTGTGACTGGAAGCCACGAGATTTTGGAAAGAGACATTCAGTTGTATCTTGAAATTCCTGTTTAAAATATTTCCAGAAGCACCTAGAAAGGTGTTAACCTCCTTCAGCTCTTTCCAATTGTAAAAGCAATGTCAACTGAGAGAACAGTCATACTGCTCTGTCATCTTTAATTTAATTCATCAGTACTTATTAGGAAAACTTTATCTGGAGGGGGGAAAAGAAAAAATCTATCACTTCTGCTATACAAATAATCCCTGATATAATATATAAGTATTACATTTCCTAAGAGAAAGCAAATAAACCCTCTCAAAGAAGTGTATTTGGACTCAAAACTGAATATATATTCTAGAGGAAAACAGACCTTTTAGGTACTAAAATATCTCTGGGCCAAATATGACTACTTGAGGAGGAGTGGAAAATCTTGGAAAATTTTGATACGAGCAATAAATTGTCAGTTCTGTTCTCTTACTAAATGAATACTTCACATTGCTTATGACAGAACCACTTGACTGTCAAATAGCTTCACAGAACAGAAAACAGCTGTCTTCTGACAAACAAGAAAGCCTACATTTGCTGAATAACATATGTCACATTTATCCATGTTTTCCTTTTTACTTCCCTTTTTTTAGATTAAGTTCATTTTGTGCTGAAAAATACAGCCATTTCCCCCTCCTCACTACTCCTTCATTCACTGCTTTCACCAGTTACTCTCCACCCTGCCTAGGTAACACCTCGAGTTTCCTCTAACTTTTCAAGGACCAAGGAACAACTTGGTGAAAAACAATCAGCTAGCAGTCTGGAAAAACTCCCCTAATAAGCTGTCAGTTTACAACTGCTGCTCAGTCTCTCTTTTTTTTTGCTTCAATCACAAGTCCCTAAATGCTGCTCTGCATTACCTCCCAATTAGTTATGCTAGTTCTAATCTGTATGAAGCCAGGTCTACATAAACCCTTCTCACATGATTACAGCCTCAGGAGCTGGCTCCAGGTCAGCAAGTCACCTCTCCCTGCTTAACCACATTGGCAGCAGTTCCTCACTGCCTACTACGAGTGCTGAACACCCTGAAGGAGAGATGGTGCTGAGCTCCCTTCTAATATAAAATGCAACTTCCCTCTCCCCAGAGAATGATTATATTCATAGTTGACAGAAACAGACGGTAATTCAAAAAAAACAAAAAAAAAAAAAACAAACCCAAGTTAAAAATATGGCATGTGCTTCAAGGTATCCAAAAGTATTACTGCTGTCTTTTTAACGAGGCAAATAATGGCATCTGTCTTCTCACTGGTAAGGGCACATTTTGCTCATTAGCATTAATAGGAGTCATGGAGCTGTACGGATACCATATTATTGCTATGCACACAGGATTATCTCCCTTTATTACCCTAAATCAGAGATTTCTTACTGCTTAAAAGGAAATTTGTGTATGCTTTCCTTTGTGCCAGGAAGAAAGAGGAAAAAGCCTGATGAAGAAGATGCCAAACAGTAATTCTATTAAATAACTTGAAGCAGAATGTCATAGTCAATTATGTATTTAAAGACTGAAAGTAGGATCATATTTGCAAACAAATCATTCATTCAGGCTTTGTTTCAAAGACTGCTCCAGGCTTTCTGTTTATCAGAAACAACTTGTGAAGTGATGAGTCCTGCATCACAACGTTTTCTAACACTCAAAAGCAGAACTCCAGCAAGAAAAAGCGAAGACACCCACAACTCAGTGCATCATTTTAGCATGGGGTTCTTGGTGGTTTTATTTCCCTGCCAGCTTTTCTGACCAGGTGAGGTCTTTTGTTTTGACACAAGACATGGAGAGCGCCACACATCTATGAAAGCTGGTGCAAGGTCTGCTGTGTTAAAGAACGTGTCCAGTTGTACTGATGACTTGAAAGTAGGCAAACCTGCACTGCAGACAGTACCATTCCAATCTGATTTTGTAAGATAAGGATGGTCAGGGTAATTGCATAGCTGACAACATGTACTAGCGTTTTAGGTTATTTAATTGACTGAATCACAACTGGAGAGTAAACAAGTCTAAATATACAATCAAAGTGTAGATCTGCTAAAAATCTTATTTATTTTAGAATTATTTTGGAATATCTTTACAGGAAAGTACCACGGACTTACTCGTAGCTTTTCTCTACAATTAATTTACGGAGAGTAAAGAGTATTTGACATGTATTATTTGCAGTAAATCTGAACTCTTTTTCCAGACAACTCCACAGTTCTCTTCTGCTGACTGATGCTAATACAAAGTAATTCTGTAGTTTTATTTGATGCCTAAGGCAAATTTAAAAAAAAAAAAAAAAAAAAAAAAAAAAAAAAAAAAGAGAATGACACCGTAAAACATAAAACACACTTTAGATTCAACAAAATACAGCTTCTACCAGCACATTACTGAGATTTACAAATGACAGCCTT
>WHYT01017464.1:34664-64044 GCA_009806455.1 Tetrax tetrax | reverse complement strand
AACAAAAAACCCCCCAAAAAACAGTATGCCATAACCTTATCTCTAGCAAAGCTAAACCTGGGTAAAAGATCATGGAATACTGAAGTTAACTTCGTCAAAAACTGGAAAAGACTGACAGAAGTTGAACTGGAGGACCTCTATTTCTATTAATGTGTATTCCTTGGTAACTGTACCCCCTAAAGCTTGTAGATGCATTTTAAGACAACTTGTGATGGTTCTGTAATTAAAATTTCATCTTTGTTAACACCAAACTACACCACATTCCAAATTTTTATGCAAAACATCAGAGCTGTGGAAGATGCCACATCAGTGAGATTTATTTCAACTTAATAAAATGGAAGCTGCACATATCACTTTGATCAGGTAACTCTACAAGTCATTTTACTTCTTATGAAAATGCAGTTGGTCAAATTTTAACAGGAGGTAAAATCCTACTGCCTTAAGATTGCTTTTAAAATAACTTGATCTTTTTGGACAATGTGCAGTTTAAAAAGAACTACATCTCGGCACATGCATAAACCTAGCAAATTTATATAGACATTGTGTAGTCCAGGATTCTAATTTATTCCAAACATAATTCAAGATACTTGAGTTCACAGCAGTTACCCTTCTTAACACAAAAGATAAAGAAATGGCTGTTGTGCAGTACGACACATGGTAAAGAGATCCACAGCCAGGCAAGACCACACCACACAGCACACTTCAGGTGTACAAAGCAGAGTATAAGCACACACACAGACAATCTCCCAGCAAGATTTACTGGCATAAGCATGGTATTGGACAGTCACGGCTAAAGTGCATTCAAACACAACTCTAATCACATGGCAGCTAGCTCACAAGCATCTCCGCAACTTTTCTTAAGACTTTTCTGTTTTTATCTTTCCTAGGTTAAAATTAGACAGGCTCTAATAACACCCACAGATGAAGTTTCATAGAAATTCACTTCACAAAATGGTGATTTTCAAGTAACTTAAAGCAGATCATTCAGCACGGTACATTCAGAATAAAGATTAACTTGAAAGTAGGTCCCTTTCCCTACCACATCACAGTTTTCTGCACCTGGTTTAGACTACAGGTAAATTACAGTAAGTATTTACTACCCTGTTCTTCATGTAGTTTGGTTTACAGCACAGACTAAGGCCTACGCGAATTTTTAATACGCAGTTAAGTTTTGAAAAATGACCAAAAATGTAAAGTACAGTATAACATTTTTGCTGTGTTTATGCTCTCCATTTTGTGACTCCAATCATAATGCATATCATAACAAACAGATACATAAGAAATCCTGTGGGGTTGCGGCACCCCCACTTCACTAGAGAGGCTCAAGACTGAGCTACAGAGACACTTGCTGCTTCTGCTTTTTCTTTCACAGAGCCCCCTTCCACTGTGCACGCTGTCAGACCTTCAGCAAAATGGTGGGGAACCCTCTACCGTATATAGACCGTTTACCTGCTAGAATAAAGCATACGTTGATCACGTTGATAATGCTCATCTACATTCAAGGAAGAGGAAGAAATTGTGGTAGCCAAGGAAGCTGCTTCAAACAGAGATGGAGTGCTTGGCACTAGATCTGGCCGCCGGTGGGAACCTAGTACTGCATACAGAAAAATAAAGAACAACGTTAACAAATTTCATTTCAAATCAAATCCAAGACCCTTTATGCAAATGTATGGAGTCACATAGTGCCCTCAATAGCTTCTTGAAGCTTCTTAATAGGTTTCAATGGGTGAGATTGTAACATTCATGTGCCCGTACCCACACTCTTTTGCATTACAGAGTGAATTTCACCTGCTAGCCAGTCCATTCAGTAGAAAACAGAGTAACCCAAAGGCCAAACATGAAACAGTGGTACAAGTATCTGATGAATTCTTCAAAGTTCTAGGATTGGTCTCACAATACCAGGGCCCAGTTTTCAGATGGGATTAGGTGGCTAGTTCTCCTTAGAGCCTGGCGAGGCTGAGTTCTGAAAGGGGCAAAGCCTGTATATCTTCAAAAAGACTCTGGGAACAATGAACTGAGCTTCAAAACATTTCATGCAACATGTTTATTTAAAAGTCAGTGAGAAGAATAGCACTGACTCTGACCTTTATCTGCTTCCTGGGCTGGATAATTTTTTTTAGGACTCCCTGATATCCAGAAGAATAACATCACACTATAACTTTGATTCTGACTTCCTCTTGCTCTTGAAGGTTCTGCCAAATATGACTAACAACTCTCTCCATGAGAATAATATCAGCCAGATTGGGAGTCATAGGGCTTCTAGAGCTTATACTAAATTCCTTAAAAAACACTGTTTAGGCTGTTGATTTGAAAGACATTACCTTCTTCATCAAGGCTGGCATAGCTTTGTCCTTCAGCAAGAATGCCATGCTTTTCATCCTTCCACTCCTGGCTAACCGCACACACTATTTCTTGTGATGTCGCCTTTAGGGCTGTGATGGAATTGCACCGTTTCTTTGAAGGTGAAGACTTCAAAGCTACATTACCAAATGAACATAGGTGTTGAATTATGTCATCTTATCTCCTAGCACATAGAACAGTATATAGAAAAGCCAGCCATCTATAAAGCTAGTTTCTGAATACAGACAAAAAATACGTCCACATACAAACCTACTTATCAAATATTACATTAAAACTAGACCCAAAGGCATTATTATTTCATTTATGAGTGAAGTACTTTTGTCTTCTTCCTGGGTATCTTACTGCTCATAAGACAAAAAAAAAAAAAAAAAAAAAAAAAAAAAAAAAAAAAAATTCAAGTCAGTTAACCAACTTTGACAGCATTAAGTTACAAATCTCCTATGGAGTATCAACCCATGTAATCAGAGACAGAATGATACAGGGAAAAAAAATGGAAGATAGGAAAACTGAGAAGATACTTGGAGTATTCTGAGAGGTTATGATAATTTCCTTGGGCTGTGAACTACTGCTATATAATGATGTCTGTGCTACTGCAGAATTTCCACTTAAGTGACGTGTCAAACATAATCTTTGGGTAAAATAAACACTTCAAAAAGGCTGATGGCTTGTACTGTCAGGTATGAGCATCCCCTTTATAATTCTTACCAAGGCCTGCCTACTTAAAATGGCATTTTCGGTGAAACTCTAGGATCTGACCATTGCCACTACTACTGAACCATGTTCTCCATTTGTAGTTCTTCTCCAGAAGGATGCCAGTCAGTTTATCCAGTGTTTTTCAGCTTCCAGCTGCTGACCTCCATGCACTGGCTGCAAGGTTACTTTGGATGTGCTGCAATAGTTCATACTGTGCTCTACCACAAAATTGAAAATAAAAGCACTAAAGCCACTTGGCTAAAGACTGAAGAAGATAATCAGATCCATAGCTCCAGGATATTATTAAAAAATAACATATTAGATAGCTGCTGAGCTAGCCTCTGCCCAAGGCTGAATCTGCTCATTATGTTTTAATTATTTATGGTGGCTTGTTCTGCACTAGGGGAAGAAGCACACATTCAGAACAAGGCTTAAAAGTTTAAACTGAAATGTCTAACTTGAAGCTTAGAAACAATCTTCTTGAAGGCAGGAACACTCTCAATTCTTTATTTTATGAAAGAATGATAATGCATTTGAACCATTAATCTATATAAAAGTAGATTAATAGCCTTGTGTGTAGAGCAGATCAATAAGAACGGGATATCAAGACAGGTTAATTGTCTGGAAAAATGAGACAGACAAATTAAGATTACAGAGAAATTAGGCATTATGTCCTTAATTGTACATTGTAGTTTTCAAATACAGAATGTATACAGATTTATGTCTTGTGCTGACATAAATCTAGCAGTCACAACTAAAAAGAACTGAAAAAAAGACTTAGTTGTTCAGGAAATGTATATGGCTGCACAAGACATTTATTTTGTCCAACAGATAAAAGTATCAAGTTATCGACTCCTTAATCTCTACCAGTACAGAGTTGTTCCCTTGAGTATTGTCTCAGGCAACAAAGCTCCCACCAGTTTTCTGGCAAAATTATTCTAGGGTTTAAGAGATCTAAGTTTCAGCAGGCTCCTTTCTCCTTTGAGGCAATTTTTTTCTTCATATTTTGCCATATTACATCAGATTCTTTTATTTTTATATTAATTGTCCTTTTCTGAAGGATTTAACGTTTAACACCTTAAGTTGTTAATCTGCGGTAATATTTTTAGTCCTCCTTGTTTCACTCAGATGTTATATAGTTCTATCCTTCATCTGTACTTTGTTCTGCCTCTATCTATACAGACTTGTTTCTCACTCCAGATAATTAATGACAATGTTAAGAGACCAGCATAACACTGGTCAAAAAGGCATTTACAAAACACCTTATATCAGTTTGATACAATGTCATATGCTCAATCCCTTTTCTGTAGTATTTGAGCCAAGTGTCCATTCCACATTTTGATATTCAACTACAAATCAAATATGGTTCCACAATATGGATTATCAAACTGCTAACAAGGATCCATTTTAGAGTATAAGTTCCTCTATAAACTACATAGTTCTAGCCAGTCAATTATACTTATTTGTCAAGAACTCTGCTTTATAAAAAGCCATGAAACTCACAAAACAGTTTCCTAGAGGCTAAGCAGAAACATCTCTCACTGAAGTGGGGGTGGAAGTGCAATTTCAGCACGTCCACAGAGTTAAAAAAATAATTTGGCAGTAAAACAGTAAGTTAGTATGGATGCATGCTACTTACACCAGCTGATCTGTATGTCTTATTATAAGGTTTTATATCACTTGCCATAATTGTTGAAAAAAACCCTCACTGCTCAGATAACCAGACCAGTTTTTCCTCAAAGAAAAGGCCACAGTGAACCCCAAGCACTCATCTTTGCCTTGCTGGTATATTCATGAGGTCTTCCCTACAGCCCCCCTCCCTGCACACCCACGGAATGTGTCTCCATGCTTGTCATCATCCTTCTCTGTAGTTATGATGCTTCAGACTGAATATCCTTTCAGTAGTCTGACCAATAAAAATAGGAATTATCCAACAATTTATTAATATTTATAAGACTCCAAAAGTTTTATTTTCCTGAATAGCTGTCACAATTTATCACGCATACAGGGAATCACTTATTAGAGTTAATTCAAAAATCTCTATTTTTCTTCTAAAGACTCTTTCACTCTACGTAAATATAATTTTTTTTTCCAGTTCAGCTACTCTGAGCTTTCTCCTGTTACCAATCTATTCTTTCTTTTTCTTCTGACTTAGTAATTTCACTAAGTACTTATCACTTACAGTTCTGATTTCTTGTTGCTCTTAGTTATCAGTTTTCCCTCTTCTTTCCTGCTCTTTTAGATCTAATGATGTTATGTTCTAATCTGCCATGTCTCTAACATTGGTTTTCCTGGACAGTGTCAGAGTTTCACAAGCTCACTCCGAATACTTTGATTCTTTCAAAAACTCATTTGGATACTGGTCTTCAGAAAAATGATCTTATCTTTAGACAAAATGCAGAGTAACGAAGGCCAGTACAGTCTGAAAAATACTGACTTTCAACGGTAGAAATTTTCGTGAAAATAATACCTGATCTGAACTTTTGATGGACGAAGCCTGCAAGATGAGTCTCTAAATGTTGCTTTTCTTTGTTTTTTTGTTTTTTTTTTTTAATTGTGCAATGAGAATATACTTCTGAAGGAACTATAATTTAAGGTAGATATGAACATATGAACTTATATTCAAGATATGTATTCTGGAATGATAGCTAATTTTCCCCTGTTAATCTTAAAAGTCAGACTAAATGCAGCAAATCTGAAAATAAATCTGTTCCTTAATTTTTGCTTAATAGCTCTACCTAGATTATGGTAAAATATATATACTGCTCACTTCATGGGACTACTCCATGGGACAAAGGCATCACTAATTTGTTCTTTTCATTTTGGAATCAAGAAACAACACATGACAGCTACTTTTCCAATATTTTTGCTGAAATCCAACTTCACGTGCCTACATTGCTGCAGTGTTTAGACTCTTTGGAAAGTACAGCGCCCCGCTTTTGGCTGGGACAGAGTTAATTTTCCTCATAGTAGCTCTATGGTGCTATGTCTTGGGTTTGTGATAAAAACAGTGTTGATAACACACTAAGGTCTTCGTTGTTTCTAAGCAGTTCTTACACAGCATCAATGCCTTCTCACACTGTCCTACCAGCGAGGAGGCTGAGGGTGTGCAAGAAGTTGGGAAGGGACACAGCTGGGACAGCTGACCCCAGCTGACCAGAGGTATCCCAGACCATGGTGTCATGCTGAGCAATAAAAGACAGGGTAAAAAGAAGAAAGGGGGAAACATTCATGGTTAAGGCATATTCTTCCCAAGTAACCATTACACATGATGAATCCCTGCTTTCCTGGAGATGGCTGAACAACTGCCTGCTGATGGGTAATGCATGGATTCCTCACCTTGCTTTGCTGGCACACGCAGCTTTTTTTTTTCCCTATTAAACTGTCTTTACCTCAATCCAAGAGTTTTCTCACTTTTACCCTTCTGGTTCCCCCATCCCATCAGTGGGGGGGAGTGAGTGATCACCCATTTGAGGCTCAGTTGCCCACTGAGGTTAAACCACAACATACAGGAAGAACTCACCTATACAAGATCAATTTCGCCTCTATCTCTAATGACTTTAAAGGATCTACAGTTTCTATAACTTTAAGTTATAAAAATTAATTTAAGAAATAAATAAATAAATATAGACATTTTATTTAAGAAGTGACAATCAATAGTTAAATTTTTGCTGCAAGACTTTGGACAGCTCTTGGTAGCAATGTCTCTCTGCAGTGATGGTCGGTTTCTGCTGGCTTTTTCTTTCCTCTGTGTATTGGGTTTGTGTGGCAAGGCTTTCATAGCAGTGCAGATATAGGGGTGACTTCTGTGAGAAGATGCAATAAGCTTCCCTCATGTCCAACAAAGCCAGCACCAGCTAACTCCAAGATGGACATGCTGCTGGCCAAGGCCAAGCCAATCAGTGACAGTGGTAGCACCTCTGTGATAATGTATTTAGGAAAGGGAAGAAAACTGCTGCGCAACAGCAGCCAGAGGAGAGGAGTGAGAATGTGTGAGGGAAACAGCTCTGCAGACACAAAGGTCAATGAAGGTAAAGTCACTCCTGGCCGAGATTCCCCTGCAGCCCGTGGTGCAGCCCATGGTGAGGCCGGCTGTGCCCCTGCAGCCCATGGAGACCCATGGAGGAGCAGAGATCCACCTGCAGCCTGGGAAGGACCCCCATGTTGGGGTAGGCAGATGCCTGAAGAAGGATGTTGCCTATGGAGGGCCCATGCTGGGGCAGGCTCCTAGGAGGACATGCGGCTCCATGCAGAGAGAAGCCCACACTGGAGCCGCTTTTCTGGCAGGGCTTGTGACTTTGTCAGGGACCCGCGCTGGAGCAATCTGTTCCTGAAGGACTGGACCCCATGGGAAAGACCCATGCTGGAGAAGTTCATGAAGAACTGCAGCCTAGGGGAAGGACTCATGTTGGAGAAGTTTGTGGAGGACTGTCTGCCATGGGAGACAGGAGCAGGGAAAGAGTGTGAGGAGGCAGGAGCAGCTGAAAACAATGCGTGATGAAATGGCCACAACCCCCACTCCCCATGCTCCTGTGCTGCTTGGTGGGAGGAAGTGGAGAATTCGAGAGTGGAGTTTACTCCAGAAAGGGGAGGAAGGTGTTTTATGATTTGGTTTTAGTTCTTATTATCCTACTCTCATTTGATTGATAATAAATTAAATTAATTTCCCAGAGTCAAGTCTGTTTTGCCTGTGATTGGTAACTACCGAGTGATCTCCTTGTTCCCATCTCAGCCCATGAGCCTTTTGTTATGTATTTCTCTCCCCCTGCCCAGCTGAGGGGAGCTACAGGGGCTTGGTCGGCACCCGGCATCCAGTCAAGGTCAACCCACCACACCCTGTAAGCAGCTAATAGTGATATGTATCTTACCCTTGAGAATGAATTAAAAGATTAAGGAAGAAGAAATGGAGGAGTAAACTAGAAACACGTGATAGTAACAAAGACAAAAGACTTCATTAGTATCCAACTTCTGATATTTTCCTTGATAAAACACAAAAGAAATCCCTATCAAAGGGAGGAATACCAATCTTTTCAAACATGCTGGAGGTGGTATGTAAACAATCTTTACTTTTGCAAATTAAATAAATTAAAGTCAATGGGGGTACTCCTACAAATAATGAGATTGGACACATCATTAGATCACAAAATTTATCTTTGTATCAATGCTAACATAAGGGAACCTGTTTTATCTTCAGATGTTCCTGATGTGACAAAAATACAAAGCAATTGACTCCCTGTAAATTACTGTTAGAATACAATGCGTTAGCTCCAGTGAAGAAACTCAACTTCTAGCAATGCAAGTGCTACATGATGTTGAAGAAAGGATTATTTTATTGCCAAGACAGGAGTGTTATGAAGCAATGATTACAAAAATATCTAAAAGAGTAAAAGTGAGAACTTTCTTACCTTGAACTTTCTTGAAAACTCTTGTATTCATAAACTTTAAAAATCTGTCTGCATAAAAACTTGGTCGGTGAACTGAAACAGTGTCCTAAAAGATTGAAAAAGATCTCAGTCACATTTTCCATAAGTAAATCACAAGTAAATTGTCAAGAAAAAAGCCAGACACCTCAGGTAAGCTATATCTTACATTTCAAGCATACTCAAAACAAGTGAACAAAACTATTTTTTCCTTTTTAAATGTTAATTTGTCTTTAAGTATTTTATTTATGAAATCATGAGTTATAAATTATATAGCCAGATCCTGCAAAAATCTTCCAAGCATTTCAAATGCTTTTTTTCACATTATGTACATTTTTCAGTTACAGATTTGATTCACCAATATCCTGCTAAGTGGCCATTTCGTCTTGTGTAATTTGTAAGTACAAGCTGATCATTTTAGTTGCTTTTTGAAAGATCAACAAATAAAATCTGAGCATGTATTAGGAAAAAGACCTAAAAGATTTCAGTAACAGCTTAAACCATGTGGTGGTGGTATATACAAATACATCAGAGATAGCTCTTTCCTGGTTAACATAGGCCAGAGTTCCATTAGCTATCCATTAGTATCAGCAGTTTTTTAAAAAAATAATTATCTATTTACCCCATCATAAACAAGAGCTTTCCAAGAATGTTCCAGCTTCTTCATTAACCTAAGCATATAAAAACAAAATCAGAACTGCTTTATAAGATTTCCACATTTGTAAGTAATTTCAGAATAGCTTATTCAATAAAAACTTGAAATTCAACTTACCTATAAGACTGGAGAATATCAATAATACCCATAAATAGAAGCAGCTTTTCTCCTTTATGGCTTTTAGCTGGAATACCTCCCATTCTGAGAAACAACAAAAACATAGTTAGATTATCTTTTAAGATAAGTAGGAAGAGAGGGCTTTTTCTTTACAGATTAGCAACACAAAAAGTAACAGTACCAAACCGAGAAGCCTGACTGCCTGGATCTCCACTTGGTTCAGAGTATTCACTCAGGTATGACCTTAAAGAACAAGGCGCTCTCCTGAGACCCTCTCTTCCTACTTCAACCCAGAAAAAATGGTCCATTGTTTTTAGAACCAGAAACTAAAATCCAATTTTCAGTTTGCCAGTTTCTGTTGACATTGATGGACCCACTACAAAACCACAAGAAAAAGAGATTGAAGATGCAGCACATGCAATACCTCCAAAATCTTTTTTAACAGTTTGAGAGACAAATAATACACACCTGAAACAGCTACCAAAGATGTAGTTGAGAGGATATTCCCCATTCTGCCACTAAAGCACAGTAGTCCCATCCTCTAACAAAATAGGGCTACCATCTACTCAACCTTTTTTTTTTTTTTTTTTTTTTTTTTAAAGGGAAGGGGGGGGAAGTATTTTTATTATTCTAGTAACAAAGGAAACCATGCAAGAAAAAAAATGAAGTTTAAATTACTATAAAAACCTGTTACCATAAACTCCAGCTCAATTAACTGGTCTGGTCAGACATTCGGAAGTGTTAAGTGGTTTATGAAACTATATTCTGTCTGCTTTTCCTAGAAGCTACGACTGTAAATTCAATGCAGTACAAGCAGCAGTTATTGCTGCTGGATATCCACTCATCCTCGTCCTTCTATGGCTTTATAATGAACCATAACAGAAGACTGACCTAGGGGTCTTTTTTGTAAGACCTAGACTTTTTTTCATCCATCAGTGATGTTTGCCACATTACCAGGTATGTCAATAAAAGAGAGGAAATGGTGCAAGGGGCCAAGGAAGGACTCAACTGCTAGACTAGGCTTTCTGCAGCAGTACTACACTGCTCAGGATTTGAGCAGCACTACATTAGCTCAAGGGATGTGGGAGCTCAGGGTGGGTTTCCATACATAACAACAACAGGGACTTTCTTGGATGACCTATATGAGCTTTGGCTTTTAGTTAAAAAACAAAACCAAAAAGCAACACCCCCTAAAACTGCCAGTGCAGGCAGAGCATTCATAATCTTCCATGTCAATGTGAGCAATGAGTGCAATTCAGCTATGTCCATTTATATGACAGAGCTCTGAATATATGGAAACTGTCTACAAATGCTAAGTATCCTACTTCTCCCATTGGTTTGCTGCAGGTTTAAGCACATGTTTCTATATCATCGGTTGTATTTATGTAGACAGCTTCCTTGAGAACCAGGAGAAGAGTAAATCCTTAATTTGAAATTAAACTCTCATCATAATGAAGGACACTTACATAGAATAAGAATGGTGAACATAACACTGTCACTAATACTAGGATGTATTTCAAAGGAAATAACAGAATAACTGTAATCTATGCACTTAAATTTCTACTGCAGTTTTTGCTAGACAGAAAAATAAAGAGGAAAGTAGCACTTCTTAATCTCAGGAAATATTGTACACGGATATGACTGCACTTCAGTGGTTGATGATACAGTTCTGTGCATTGAGTATACTATTTTGAGATTAAAATAACCACTGTAGGAATATCCATTTCGATGTTAATAAATAGTTTTTGCTTATGGCTCATCAGGCTGCTGCCAGTTAAAATTAGATTATACCTGGAACTATTGTAATAGCTATCTCATAACATCTCTTTTATAAATGAATGCACTTGTGCATACATAGATCACTCTCAACTAACCAAATTTAATCACATAGTTAAAGATGATCAATCTACTAACCAATGTTTTAATTTCCTGCTCTGCAGAAAATCTTGATGGTCCAGGCTTAATCTTTCAATTCTGGAAATACAATGTACTCTTGAATGTCTTCCCTCTTAACACCAAGTGGCATAGATTGAAGAAACAGAACGTGCAAGTTCTAACAGTAACCTTAAGAGCAGGTTACAGCACTTACGTGTTTGTTGTCTCTGTGGTGACGGAGTCCCCTGACTTCCCAGGGCCCTGTATAGACTCCATGGCTGTGGAATAGAGAACCTTCTGCCCGCCAGGACGTTTTGCATCTGATGCGCTCTGGGAACTCTCTCCCTCTTTTTCTTTCATGTAACTGTTCAGTATGTGGATTCCCAGTAGTAGACTGTAATCCATGATCTTAAAACTTTCTAGAACCTATCAACAAAGAAGAAATGGCTTTAATGAAAAAAGACTACATACAATATGAATTACATAGCAACATTTTAAAAACCTAAGTAAAAATAAGCCTTCAAAGCACAAGTTTCTCTTCTGCTTTAATTATAATTAAGCAAAAATGTTTTACTACCCCACATAAGCCAAAGTGCTAGTTATCTAATTAGCTTAATGGTCTTGTTAGAAGTGGGAAAGAAATATGCATAGCTGAAATGTAACCTGATGTTATTTTGTGGTCAAGGATGACATGTACAGTAAGCGCCTTTAGTAAACACTCAATTAATAGTTCCACCATATACTTACAAACCATAGAAATTTTTAAAGTCACCTCTTAGTGCATGTTCCAGACTTTACTGAGCATTTTCTCCTGGACTACTCTCTACCTCCCCTCCACCTCATTATAAATGAGAAAGTGTTCTTGGAGAACTTTCAAATGTAAAAAAAAAAGCATTTGCTGCCACCGCATCATTAGTAGCTGATGGGATCTGGCTACAAAAATCATGCATCTCTCTTTACTAGGTTAAATAGGGTCTATCTGAACTGCGAAGGCAGTTTTATTTCTGAAGCATGATTCAACCAACCAGCCTTCTCTTCCAGCTCTACCAACCATTTTTGTCTCTGTCAGTAGGCGAGTTCCCTTTCTTTTTTCAGGCACATCTACTGTCATAACTTTCTAGTCAGTTACATTATTATGAAGTCAGGCACACTGCCATTAAAAGGAAACACAGTTCAAATCAATATGCAAATATGAACTAAAACAAGCTGTGATCACATCTAGTAATGTAACCAAACTGTCAGCAATTAGCAGACAGCAATTGTGTTAAGTATCTTGTACAACAGCAGTCCTAAGTGGAGGGAGAAAAACTGGTAGCAACCAGGAAGGATATGCTGTGCCACTCACCTCTCCTTTACCTCATGCGATCAGCAATGACTCATTGTATCTTTTGGCACAAAACACTCTACGATAATGCTGTAATTTTTGGCACAGAATCAAGAGGCAATTGTACATCTTTTTATGTGAACAAAACATGATTTTGCAGAGACGACAAAGAGCAGTAACTACAGGTATGTTATTTTGACAAAGACTATTAAAGTATAAATATTTCTACACAAAACATTGAGATGGCTTGTGAACTCTAAGACGCATTTTGCAAATCCAATATGAGACTTGTTGGCAATCACTAGGAAATGTCCAGCAGTCTATGAAATCATATCAGGAGGCAAAGAGAGTAGTATTTAATGTATTGGTAGAGACAATTTTAACTCCTATGTTCAAGTATATAGGCAAGGAGGTAGGAAAGCTCTATTCTCCTCCACTTGTATTTCTTATGTACTCATTATATTAAGTAGAAGCCAAATGTAAAATACAGCTGAATTATTTCCAATCTCTGGCATTTATCTTCCATGAGGAAGATGGTGTCTTAATTTCAGCACCATTGTAAGCATTTAAAGTGAAGAAACAAAGCATAACACACTGTAACCTAAGCATAGAAAGGCATAGCCTCATCTGATTTCCAGACACAAAGGAAGAGTTTAGAAGACTCCTCAGAGGGAGGGACCTTGACAGGCCGGAGAGCTGGGCCTATGAGAACCTCATGAAGTTCAACAAGGTCAAGTGCACGGTCCTGAACCTGGGTCGGGGCAATCCCAAGCACAAATACAGGCTGGGTGGAGAGTGGATCAAGAGCAGCCCTGAGTAGAAGAACTTGGGTGTGCTGGTGGGTGAGAAGCTCAACATGAGCTGGCAATGCGCCCTTGCAGCCCAGAAAGCCAACCGCATCCTGGGCTGCATCAAAAGAAGCGTGGTCAGCACACTGAGGGAGGTGATTCTCCCTCTCTACTCCACTCTTACAACACTCTCATGGAGTACTGCATTCAGCTCTGGAGCCTCCAGAGGAGGGCCACAAAGATGATCAGGGGGCTGAAGCACCTCTCCTGTGAGGACAGGCTGAGAGAGTTGGGGCTGTTCAGCCCAGAGAAAAGGAAGCTCCAGGGAGACCTGATAGCAGCATTCCAGTACCTAAAGGGGGCCTATAAGAAAGATGGGGAGAAACTCTCTAGCAGGGCCTGTTGTAATAGGACAAGGGGCAACGACTTTAAACTGGAAGAGGGTAGGTTTAGATTAGATATAAGGAAGAAATTCTTTCTTAAGAGGGTGGTGGAATAGGTTGTCCAGAGAAGCTGTGGATGCCCCATTCCTGAAGTGTTCAAGGGCAGACTGGATGGGGCTTTGAGTGACCTGGTCTAGTGGAAGATGTCCCTGCCCAGGGCAGGACGGTTGGAACTAGATATCCTTTAAAGGTCCATACCATCCCAAACCATTCTATGATTCTAAGACAGTAGGTTTGATCTTGCTCTGAGTAATCCTGCACCAAGGTGGGTTAGTTCAAATGGAACAAGAAAAACACCGCTAAATTATGGTCCTCAGTACTCCACAGCATCCTCTGATGACAGAACTTACACAGCATTTCAGGACACAACAAAAAAGTGTATTCTGAATTACCATAAAACAAGATAATGAAATTTTATTGTGTATTATGTGGAAGTGTTGGTGGCTAATAAACTCCTGTTTTATGATCACAAATTGCAAAAATAGCACAGCTAATAGGTACAAAGGTGTTGCCTTTTTACTTGGTGCCAAATAAGTTCTAGAATTTTCTTTACTGCTTGTTTATTACTACCCTTTACTCAGACTTCCTCAAAAACAAATTACTATATAAAATATTCATTAAAAATGTGTAATCGGTCGATATTTGCTGCCAAATACCGAAAGCAGATTCCAGGTAAGCTGAAAAATTACAAAACAAAAAAAAAAACCCCAACATCATCTATAAAAATAATTACCTTAGTAGTGCAGTCAGCAGCACTGTTTATGCAAAGCCCCATTACAGCAGCTAGTCAGGCTTGGAAAAAGCATTGGCACTTTTATTTTACAGTTGTAAGTATAACTGCTGACAGCTCTGCCTTCAACCTATTCTTTACTGCCTTTTGAATTAGATTAAATTAGACACATTATGATTTAACTGCACGAATTACATAACCTGTGTCTAGGATTGGATGTAGTCTCATGGAGGCTGTGGTATAACGTGCTGCTGCTTGTTTCACAGAGATCTCTTATGTGATAAAATCCATCTTTCTGACTGCATCAATTCACCACCGGCACTTAAATCCATACTACTTGTACTATACAATGGAGTAAAAAAAAAAAAAAAAAATCTCTGACTATTTATGACTTTGTTCTAGGATTATTGAAAAACGTCATAAAAACAAGCAGCTATTTTGTCATTCCAGTTCATTATGAAACTGAAACACCTACACAGTCAGGACATTTTCTTACAAACAGCAAATAGTATATGAACTCCAGCCCCTGCCCCCCAGACACTCTATTCATGGTCCTACTCAGAGGCAGGATTATCCAGCCTACGAAGTGTCAGGATACCATAATAGGATCTGCCCCTCTGCCTGCCTACTGGTTTGATACACAGTTCTATTTACCTCCCCTTAGAAATTTGATAACCAAACTAGCCACTCCTCATGCAGATACACATCCTTTGACCAGACCATATTTTACTCCCCTGTTTGTTTCTAAGGAAAATTCTGATAAGAAAGACATAATTAACCAGAATAACAAGGAAGACTCTCAAAACATCAGCATTCAATTAAAACTTACTTTGTATCAAACACTTTATTCTGTATTAAGACAGAAATTTTACTTCAGTCCGTATAATCATTAATGTTATATCATTAATATTTAGAATATTAAATCCTGATTATTTTTAAATATATAAGTAACATTTCATACACACAGTTGTACAAATTAATCTGGTTCACCACGGAAAAGCTACAGAACGTACAGCACATCAAGCTATTCCTGAACATGCAGCATCGTATGAGAAGACAAAAAGGCTTAAGTCTTTTCCTGCTTTGAGGGTTGCTTACAAGTAGCTTTGATGATTTTAGATGGAACTGCTTTTGAGAAGCAGCACCAAGTTTTTGCTGCCAAGGTACTAAAATGAGATCCTAATCTAATGAAAAACACTCAAACAAGTCACAGTATCAAAGGGCTATATTCGTAGCAAAATGAGAAAGCTCTATAAAATACCTGATGTCATCCATGTGAGAGCACTAGAAATTGACATTAACTCTCAGAAATAAAACCCTTGTGTAGTCAAAGTGAGAGAAAGTAAATCTTTACCTACATAACCACTTGGAAATGCACCTTGCTAGCAAAATGGCACTGGAAGATTTCAGCAAGAATATTCTTGTTAGTTAGTACACAGCATGATTAGGTGTTGTATCTGATAATGACAAGTGTATGTTCAGTTCATTAACTTGACATTAAATTGTTCTTCTCGTTTGTATTTGTGCATGTGTTATTTCACTAGCTACACAGATTCTGTCAACACAATATTGAAACTTGGTCACCAAGCACTGCTCCCAAGGCTGGCTTTAGCTGCTCTGACAACTTCCAGATGGCAAGTGTCACTCATCCCCTTCTAGCCTTAAGTAGTATTTTTGCTTTCATACCACATAAAAAACCCAGTGAAATGGCATTACAAAATACGACTTTTCGGAACATGGAAAAATAACTCTCTGAAAAAGAATTTCTTTTATTTGAGCTAGTCAGATGTTAAAGCATTCTGTGAATCATCTTACATATAGTTACGCTCAACTGTCTCAGCCAGTGACTAATAGAGCAAAGCAAGTATTTCTGACATGGAATTTTATTTTTATTTTAGATGCAGCCCAAGCTGTGTACTGTCTGACAGATAAATCTGCATTCATGTTGCCAATCATGCAAAACAACTACAGTCAGTAGGTCATTTTCATAAAAGAATCAAGGAAAACAATACTAAAAAAAAATATAATTTCACAAGCTTATGAAATGCAAAAACTAAAAGGATAACCATGCAAGCAAGCATTTCCTCTCCTACAAGCGTTTTGGAAAAGGGACATAGGAACCAGCATAACAAAAAGACTTTTTATTATCTTATTATCTTATTAAAGACTTTTATTATCTTATTAAAGATTTTACATTGAATCAATAATTACTCTCTAATATAAGGAGTCATATAAAAATCCCCCAAAATAAAGGGCTATCTCATAAAATAAGCATCTCTTAGAAACAAGTGCACAAATGTCAAATGCCTAGTGATGTGTCTGGTTTAGAAACAATCTATCCCAAGAAAATAAATCACCAGCTCCCCCAAAGTGTTTGTGGAGTCACTTCCCATTTTAACAGAATTCCTGAAACCTATTGTTAACTAACACCCCTAAAAATGACAATCTGTCTCCTGATTTTCAAAGTAGAAGTAAAGAGTAATTTGGAATTTCAATCGGTACTACAGGAGTTATAATGTATAAAGATACCAGAGACCTGCAGTATCATTCCATTTTCTCAAACTACCACTTCTGACAGAGGCCCTTCATCTAAGATCAGAACATTCTCCACCTCCACGCCATGCCATCTATTATTTCTGCCCTACGCTGCAGTTCAATAGACCTTCAAGTTGTGCCAACACTACTCTTTGCAAGCACATGCTATAGAATAGACCCCTGAAATTATCTGCGTTAAAGAATAATTGGTGTAGTCTTTTGAGGTAGAAAAAAAAAAAAAAGACAACAAGACCAATAAACTCCCCCCACTTCTAAGAGCTTTGAAAAATCCACTGAATAAATTTGATCATACAAGGTCTGTTACAGCTGCTTCAGCACAAAATGGATATGCATCAAAGCCATAAAGCTTGAGACTTTTGCAGCAACTGGATAAAACAGCAGTGATTAAAATAATACCCAGACCCAAAACTTATCAAACATGACCCTCTTTGTCTTCAGCTTTGAATTTCCTTGTCTTTACAGGCTTCTTTGTTAGTCAGGCCATTAATGGCACTTTAAAAATGTAATTTCCTTAGAAAAGTCCATTTTGATCTTTGCTAGTGTAATAAAGGAAAAAAGGAGACTCTAAAAAGCCATTTAACTCTCACTAGTAAAAATATCTTGAAATTATCTTATTGTTCTTAAAAATTGCATGACCACAATTGGATTGTCATTGCTTCTGTAACAGATATTTTGCAATACAAGTATCAATATATTAGTCGTTCTATTGTGAACTTACAAACGAAAAAGGGGTAATCACATGGTTTTGTTTAGAACATTCCTCAACACTTGCATGAAATTATTAAAAATGTAGAAGGCACTCCTAATGAACTTTTGCCTTTTGCTTTTCCAGCAACAGGATAATTTCCAACCATTGTTACTGAATGTCCGAAAAAGGAAAAAACAAAACAGAAACCATAACAGTATTGCATCAAACAAAATAAAAATAATTCTGGTAAAGTGCAACTTTGGAATAAATAGGCTCAATTTGCATTTAAAATTATCAGAAGGCAAATCTCATAATACAAACAGCTCAATTCTGTTGTTTGGTTTCTAATTCTACCTAAAAGTCTCAGCAGCAACGCATTTTGTCCTTCATGTCTTCAAAAATTTTAAGCAATGAGAAATAAAAAAAACCCTCATAACTTGAACTCCATAATCAGACAAAAAATGGTGTTCACAAAGTTCAAACCTCCAGATAACGTGGAGATATCAGCTAAATAATACTGACAATACTCCTGTCAGGCATTTAACCACTCTAATTTTCTAATGCAAAAATACACGATCACAACTAAGTGTTCTGCCATAAAGGGACCAACACCAAGTCAATCTTAACCTTTCAGGAATGGTTTTCGTTTCCTCATCTGCAGTAAGACACGTTTTAAGGAAAAGAGGTGAAGAAGGAAATAGTAAAGATGATTTGAATCACACTTCTTAGTAATAGCTACATATACAAAGAGAAGAAACTACTTCTTCCCCTGTCATGAATTTGGAAGGTATATCCCCAGCAAAAAATAAACCATGCATACATTGCCTGCTTGTAGGCCATTAGAATGTCAATTGACAGCTTGAAAAATACTCTTCCCATTGAGACAGAAAATCTACTTACTGCAAGACAAAATTCCTTAGTTTTACAGTGAGTTCCCTTGTCTGTTTGTGGAAAACAACATTTGTTAATGTTTTAAATGTGACAGGTGTCACATGATCCCTAAGGTCACCAAATCAACTGACAAGACTAGTTCTGAGTTTATAGGCCAGTTCTTAAATATGCTTCATTAAGAAAAAAAAGTCATCCTTAAGTAACAAATGAAGATCACTAGTGCTCTTATAAACTCTGGCTCTCTTCCCCCCCGCCGCCTTTTTTAAATATGTGAGGAATAAATAATAACTTCAGTTTTTACAATATGTCATCTTTGCGATTTCACTGGGGGATTTTATCCCAAATTTCAGGATAAACAAATACTGTTTGATTTGCATAGATAGTTTTTTTCATCCCTCATATTTACATACATTAAAAAGTGTTATGTAAGAGGAGGGAGCAATATTGGGAATTGACCACTAACTGACAAAAAGAGATTATCTTTAGATAATTAGAGTGCACAGAGGTAAACATCTTACTAAGTAGACATTAACAAAAAAGTAAAGAGCAAGAGGGACAATACTTGGCATTTTTTTTTCCCATTTGCCCAGTTAATAGAGCTACCTGCATTTACACGTATTCCCTCTTTTAGTCCTTTTCAATTTTCTTTGCTGTTGGATTCTGCAGCAGATGGAAAGGGAAAAACTCAACCAGGCTATTTTTAATAGAATACTCCAAATTCCAGCATACAACTAGTTGACATTCAAGGACATACTGTATCTGTGTGAGCATGTGAAACAGATTTACAAATACACTTCCAGCATTTCTCATACAAAGTTGTGATAATGTTACTTGTACCTAACACATCACTTAGTGCCATAGCTTATCCTTTGCCCCACCTACATATTCCTCCACAAAGAAACAATTTCTGCAGGATTAGATCTTTACAATGAACCCAACAGCAGCTAAGTATGATGTGGAGTTTAATTTTCTGCACCTTTAAGGGGAAAAAAAAAAAAAGAAATCCCCAAATGTACTTTAATCTGTCTTTAATGTCTTTACTGACTTTGTTTTTACTTATTACTTGGTTAAGTGCCATAAAGCTTTTAACACTTGGTTTTATTAATGAGAGAACACTTTCTGTTAATATTTATAAGATTAATTTTATTTGGAAATTGGAAAATCTGCTCTATTTTTTAATAATTCATAATTTTATACAATGATCAGAGTAGCTAATAGTGTGATTACTAAAAATAAATCACAGCTATTGAAACTACCTTCCAATCTTCTCAGTATTTACCATTACAAAAAATGCAGGCACATCGGCTTTACAATTAAAGCACTCTGAAGTGAAAAAGGCTTCAAAGCAAAGATTTTCAGGAAAGGCATTCAGGCAAGCGAAATTACTTATTTTTAGTATCATTTGCCTGTCATGTGCCCCTGTCCTACTGCCATCCACCTCCCACCCTGGTAAGTATGACAGTGTCTGCTGGCAAGGATAGGATAGCTATAGTAAGTCTCAGCAATAGTCTGGAAATTGAAAGTTAGTTCAAATTTTAGATTGTGTGCATTGTATGTACGATAAACACAGATGTATTACATCTTTAGATGTAATGTTCCTTCCTGTAATGCTACAGTCCTTGGTTTAGCTAAGCTGCAAAAACTGCAAAATGAAACGTGAGCAGGGCCTTTAGATCCTGTCACCTTGAGTGTGAACGTAAGAAGCAGGGGACGCAGGAGATGGAGAACACTATCAATCTGTACCTGTCCCACAGCAGACAACCTGGAGCAGCTACTGGGGGCAGCAACCCAAGACAATTTGCCACAAGCCCCATAGCTCCGTCCTCTAACTGGGTAGATCATGTACCTCCCCATCAGAGCCGCAGGAAGGTATGATAGACGGGAACTGATACTCCAGCAGTGGTCCACTACTGCCGTACCGATACTACCTCTCCCTGGGGAGGGAGCTCTCTGTCAGCTGAGGAGATGTATCAGGAGGCCAGCTCAGCTAAGCAAGAAAGCCACAGCACAGCTTGAACATGAAAAGGCAGCACACAGGATGGGGGAGGACAGACAGGCTACAAAGGTGGAATTCAGAAACCCTGCCTGGGCATGAAGAAATGGTGATTAGTACCATGGCAGGCAAAGCTCAGATAGAGTTGAGCCTTCCAAGTGATGTCAAGGGCACAAAGAAGAGCTTCTACTTCTATATTAATGGTAAAAGGCTGACCAAGAAAAACGTGGGCCCATTGCTGAATGGGGTGAGTGATACAGTGACAGCAGACACAGATGACAGCAGGTCCCCACCACCAAGTTCTGCCAGACCTTTGCACTTAGTGACAGGGCTTAAAGAGAAGGGCTACCAGCTGGAGACGTTTATATTAAAGAAGCAGGAAAAAAGAAACATTGCTTACTGATTCTGATTGCAAATATGAACAATGAAAAACATAATTGAAATTTAAACAACACAGATGCTGATTTCTTAGTCTTGAGACATTGGCAAGATCAAAATTTACTTTTTAAAATCAATTTTTAATTCCAATGCCCACACTTTCTCACTTTACACGAAAAAGACATGACAAGTTTTGAAGCCCTAAAATCTAGGTCAGCTGTCACTCTTGCTAAGTAGCCATCCAAATACCATATGGGCTGAAAAAAGCAAAGGCAAAACTGATGTCCTTCTCCCAGAATGCTCCCAGAGCATTTTTATTCTTTCTAAAGGTAGTAGTACAAGGCAGGTAGTCAGTTCCAACATAATTTGTTGAGCAAATTCAGCTATGTGAAAGATGTGTTTTACAGAGAGTAAGGCTTATTTTAATAGAAGGAAAAAGCCAGTCAATTTTTTTTTAATATACATATAACATTTTGTGTATATATAGACAGACATATACACACTAAACTATATGTATATATATGTATTTAGGAATACACACTGATTTAAACATAGTTTTCTTATTTTCTTTTAGTAATATCTAGTTGGGCCTTTAAGAACTCCAGACTATCTTTAGAGCTGTTAATCTAAGATTATACACTGAAAAAGCTGATGCTTAGTTTAGCACTCAAACAACAGACAGCAAGAATTTACCCGTACTGTCAAAGAACCAACGGAGAGTCACATTTATATGTAATAATTAAACGATTGATTCTAGTTTTTAGAATCAATCCCCCCCCCTCCCCCTTCTAGATTCTGTTTATTATTTTTTATATAACAGACACCCCAAGGCTTTAACTGGCTAGGTAACCTTCAGCAAGTTGGGAGATGCACAAAAGGGCATCCAGACCCCAAGATGTGACATACTGATGCATTCTGCATTCTCACACAAGGCTGGAGCTCAGGAAATGCGCACTGCAAGAGGCTACAGAAAGAACAATGTGTGGCATTAGATAAACGTCTCACACTGAATATGCAGCTGAACATTAGGTCACCCAGCTTTCAAACCAAGCACAAGGCATTGCAGACTTCTGTGATAACTGAACAAAAAGTACTATTCATGTGCAAAAACAAGGCTTTCCATCTTGCACCACAGGTGGCAACGAACAACAAATCCTGATGTTTGGGATGCCTCTTCTATGTGATGAGTTCAGTCTACCCATTCTCCTGTTTTACTATGAAACTCTTAGCATTTCTCTCAGACAAAGACAATCTTTCCTTTCCATAACCACTGTGAATCTTGTGAAACTCTGATTCCTAGGTAACTGCCCTTTTTCCTACTTTATATTTTCTTGCCTTTGCTACGGGGGGGGGGACACGGACACAGGACAAAAAAAACCAAAAAAAACAAAAAACCACAAACCAAAAAACCCAAAACATTTTACAACAAATTCTCGCTGTCTACAAGAGGCACTGATTCCATTCACCAAGGTCATTGCAAAAGATAACGGTGGGTATCCTTCTCCTGCCTTGAGAATGTTATGTGGACATTAAGCACTACCTTTCAGCTGAGGAAGAAATTAATTTGTTCCAGAACTAAGACTGCTGCCGCTAGATGTGCCTCCTCAACTCAGTTTCCTAGCTCTTGTTAACTTACAAAGCGAACTTGTAACTTACAGCTGAAGCAGTTCTAAGTTACAGTAAGCGAACTTGTTACTTTAACAACTGAAGCAGTACTGAGCTTGCGGCTCTACATAAAGTTTATCATATGGTAACAACAGTACCACAGGGCTATTTATTGTGCCTCAGGAAAAAAAAAAAAAAAAATCATTAAAATCTGCAAATACATGGAAAGCAAGAACAAAAATACAAAAACCTCTACTGGACTACTTTCCTATACTGATCTGTATTTCCACAGATGGATCAGTGTAACCCTGAATGTTACAGACAAGTAGGGGGACAGCCTTGCAGAAAGAGATCTAGGGGCTCTGCTGGATGGTAAGCTCAGTGAGTCATCAGATCAGTCTGTCCTAGTGCTCAAAATGACCAACCATATCCTGGGGTGCATTAAGCACAGTATAGCAAGCTGGTTGGAAAAAAGTGATTGGCCCACTATAGTTAGCATTGCTGAGCCTCACCTTTAATACTGTGTGCAGTTTTGGGCTCCATAATATAAGAAGGATATAAAAAAAAAATACTAAAATGGGTACAAAGCAGGGGAACAAATATGGTAAAAGGACTAGAGGACATGACTTGTGATGAGCAGATGAGGATACTAGGTTTGTTCTTCTGAGAGAACAGAAAACTGAGGCGTGACCTCATTGCTGTCTACAACTTCCTCATGAGGGGGGCAGAAAGGGTGGTGATCTCTGGCGTCAGGTGACAGGATGCAAGGGAATAGCTTAAGCTACATCAGGGAAGTTCATATTGGGTATTAGGAAAAAGTTCATCAATGGGAGGATAGTCAAGCATTGGATCAAGTGCAGGGAAGTGGTCATGGCTCCATCCGTTGGTGTTCAAGAATATTTGGACAACATTCTTAGATACGTGTTTTAACTTATAAATTGCCCTGTGTGGACTCAGAGTCAGACTCCATGGCCCTCATGGATCTCTTGCAACTCAGGATATTGCATTCTATGATCTCAGATCCCAACAGCTTAACTAAAATATAGACTTCATCAGTGCTTTGACATCCATAGCTTTTCCTAAATTGCACGGAAGAGGAATGGAGGTTAAATTACATACGGGAGCCACATCCTGCTCTCTGTTTTGCTGAGGTAAATCTAGAACAGATCTGCACACAGAAGTTTAAGTAGCCAATAATTTTTACTCACTCGACAATCCCGCTGTAGTGTTTTCATTAGTGCGCTGTGTGTTTCACAGTCAAAATACAATCCTTCATGTGTGTCTTGCAAGAAATCCAAATCTTTGAAAGTAGGGTTGGACTTCTCCCTCTCTTTTCTTGATGCTCTCCGTTTGTACGTGGAGCCTTTCAGGTCATACGTGAAATGCATTTTCAAGGCTCGTGGCAAAACATTGTTCATTACAACAATTCTAATATTAATGCCTCCGGACTGAACGCAGTATAGCCCATAAAATTTGGGTAGAAGAGTCCTTGGATTCTGGTTCAGATTCTAAAACAAAAGATATATAGTTAAATATGTCTATTTTCAGTAAGCTTCCATGCTTAAGTAAGTAGGTTTACAAACACCAAGAAAACTATGCATGTTTTCCTATTCATTATAGTTTCTTTGACTAGTTGATTTTCTTTGTGGATCTGTATTTCAGAAAGCCAGCATAAACACTGTCTTTTTGCCAGGAGCTTACATAGGCCAACAGCAGAGCAGTAATTGCATTTATGGGAGGTTTCTCTTTCCCACAAGCTACGAAAGAGCAGACTAGGCCAAACCTAAAAGCATTCCGAAGACTTAATTTATTTATTCTGACCTGAACAACCTTTGCATTCAACATGCTGGAAGGAGTCTAGGTCAAATGTAGCTCTTATCACCTTGACTTGGATTCTGAAAAATAGAACCTGTCTCCATGAGGCTTTTCATATTGAGGGTTAGTGCCAGATGACCAGGTTGTCTCCACAGGAGTGTGAGGTCATGACAGAACACGACTGGTCATCAAAACAGAAAAGTGTGAAATAATCCGAATTCCACAACAGGCAAAAAATCAACTAGGAGAGGACAAGAGAGGTGAGAGTGAAAATCCTCCTGAATACAACTACTCTCTGCATTTGGCATGAAAAAGGAAGAAGGGGAAAAACTATTTCAAGTCTTACATGAAAACCAAGTCACAACATACAATTATGGGAATAATGACAGTGATTAAAGTTTTACACTTTGGAAACCTTTGCATATGGTAGCAGTGAGAATGAAGTTCCCCGAAACACAGCCAAGTGGCCTTATATTTACTTGTAATAACTCAAACTTAGGCTGAGCCTATTATCATGATTACAATGACAAAAAAAGTACCTGCTACCATTGCTCGTTTCGATGCTGTCAGTCCGTTGTTTTGTTTTTTTTTTTTAAACAGTGAAGCCATGTTACTTTAGTGTAATTATTACAATATTCCTCATTTTTAGTAGAGCTGAGAGCATAACTTTTCAAGCGTTTACTTAAGAAAGCAAAGTCAGTCACAGTTCTAATACTCTGAAATCCTGAATACTACTCAGAAGAACCTCTGTTCGTATGTACGAGTGGCTTTTGTTATTGTTTGTTTTTTTCTTTTTTAAAAAAAGGAGAGTTAAGTTCACTTACTTCGGATCGATTATTTCCCTTTCTGATGACTGACACACATAAAAGAACACAATCAACTCAGCACTAGCCCTAAAAAGCTTGCTCGATTTAAAAATTAAGTTTGGAACAAATTATATGGATAAAAATATTTTTTACATCATTGTTTTAATACACAAGAAATTGAAATTAGAAGTAGTCCAGAAACAAAAGTGAAACTGACCGGTCTAGTTTCTTTGTCCACTCTGAGTGAAATGCAGAGGGTAGACAAACACAAAATGGAGAAAAAAAAAATTGAATTAGAAATTTTGAAACTTTTCTTTGTTACTAGCTTATTAGAAGTAAAGTTTGGTATCAAACCAGAGGATGACATTCAGCTTCATCTTGAATGCTAAAAGAACAGCAATTATTATCTTAAATATATCCTTGATTTATATGTATTCTTTCTGAGGGGTCTGTGGGGTAGAAAGTTGAAAGACATGTAAAAAAAAAGTCTAAAATATTATGAAAAATATGGACAAAGCCAATGAAAGATTAAAACACAACAAACGAAACTGAATCATCAGAAGCGTGACATGACACAGGAAAAATACAGTCTTCGGTTACTTACCATATAATAACCCGGCAAGAGCTTCTGAAGAAACTCAGCCTCTTTGTGTTGAACTGTTTTGATGATGAACTCGTCATCACTAGTTACAAAAAATAATGACCCACTGGCACCTGGGTTGGATAATTCAATTAAAGGCTCACTGCAGATGGAGTACTGGAAGAAACAAAAATTGGTTTTCACTGCCAGTGCATGCATTACTCAAACACAAGTTTAATACAAAGAACTGCAGGTTTAAATAGGCAGAGGTAAATCACAGAACTTATTCTCTGGGCTTCAACTGCAGCAACTCTTCTACTGTACAGCAAGCTGGGTCACAGTAATTTGGCTGAGATTTGGCAGGGCAGTTGTTACACTCCACTCTGCACCACCATGGAAGAGCAGTTAGCAGCGGAGTGTACCATCTCTCTTCACATCCCGCTGCACCAGCTGAACTCTCCCTAAAGCGGAGCGAGTGGTTGAGCTGGACAGAGTCCATCCCTACACCATCAGCCTTGCAAATTCTTGAGTCAGAAGCCTTGAGATGACATTTTCACTGCAACTGTTCACTTTTCATAGCCATTTATGAAACACGTACAAGGAAGATGTCAGACAAACACATTGGGAGTAGAGGTTTCTCACTATATACAAACAGGCAAGTCCTCTTCTGTGAAACCAGGATTGAAACCATTAGTATAATAATCTCAGTATAGCTGCTAATATAGCTTTCTGATTTAAAACTGCTTGAAACAGAAAAACTAAATACCAGTAAGTAGGAAAAACTGGGTTTTGGAGGACCATTATTTTGGATGCTTAGACAGGCTCTCTCTTCCACAGGGAGACAACAATAATTACAATCACATTAAGGAGCAAAATGACTCCTCTCCTACCGTAGGCAGTTCTTCATTCTCCCAATTCCTGCTTTTGCCTTTACTGCTCAACTTCCTTAAAAAAAGTGAAACTGAAATCTTTTGGCTTTGTCATTGCCAACTAACAGTGTAAACTCATATATGCTTGCTGTAATTTCTCCTCTGCACTTCCTTGCTAATAACATCTACAATTAAAAGGAATTATCTGTTTTTATATATAATGATTGTCATGAGGGCATGAAAATGCAGGCTCTTACCAAGTAATCATCAGGCTTGATACCAAAAAGTTCTCTGAAATAGCGGAAGGCAAGAGGTGCATATGTCTTAAATCTGAAGTCAGGGTAATGATGAGCAGGGGTGAGATTGCTCCCTTCACTGAAAACAAAAATAAACACTTATTACTGAGCAATTTTTAGCAACTTCCTTCTTGCAACTAGCTTTAATATAAAGTTGCCTAACTCAGTCATTGGCCTTCTGTGACAAGACTCATAAATGCACATATACCTCCCTATCACCATTAATCAGTGTAATAGAAATCTATGTGAGAGAGAAGATTCCAGCAAATTCCTTTCTCCTGGCTTAAAGGAAATGACAATTTTCACCACCCATATCCATTTCCACAAAAATTGGGTTTAAACTAATGCTACAACTTTTGATACCCCTCCAAGGTAACCTAGTCTAGTAGCTTACTGATGCAGTAAGGATCACCCCACCTCACATAAGCTCTTGCAAAAAGTTTGGAAGTCAACGCAGCAAAACAACTTCACACTAGCCTGGTGACCCGAATTGCTTGGCAGGGCAGCCAGACAGATACTAGGGACAGCACAACACAGAGGGCAGAACCATGCGGCTGGAGCAGCGGGAAGGAAGCAGGTCTACATGTGTTTTTCTAGACAGCAAATATTGATTGGCTCAGTCTTCTTTATGGAATGGCATCTTCAGCACTAGTCTCTTCTGCAGACTAACTGCAGTCATGGTATCTCTTTTTTCTTGCTAGTACAGTCCAGAATTGGAAAGTCACTCTGGCTTTGCTGACCTTAAAGTGGTTTTCTGTTTGTCTACCTATCATACCATGTATTTTACCCCACCTCAGTCTAAACCAGTGCTAGCTTACATGCTCAGTTGGTTAAAGAGGAACACAAGGTACAGACCCTTCAGGGAATTCTAGAAAATGGAATATAGTTATATGCAAGACAGATTCAAACTAGACGAGGCATAGACAAAGTATACTAGAGTGACCAGCCTGGAAGACAGTTTTTCTTAAAGGGGAAAAACAAAACAAAACAAAACCACACACATCATTTTTAACCTCCTTAGCTCTTTTGCTTGTTTTATATTTACCTTCTCACCATATTTTTAGGCTGTATGAGTCTTGAAATGAATACTACATGTTTTAAGGTAAAGTAAAAGGTCAGCAGCAAGATGCTGCTAGAAGAAAAAAAAAAAACACATAAAAACTGCCTTTGGATTCATTTAAGATGAAAACTGAAGTAAGGCTTTTAAGCAGAAGAATAAATTTCTACGCTGTGATTTGAACACAAACAAGAACAGCTTTAAGACAAAGTTTGGTCAGTCTCCCAACAGTCTGATAACTAGACGAGTACAAAATCCAAGACTTGACACAGTGGCCGAATTCAGCTCTTCTGGCACTTCTTTACTCATTTACTCTAACTAAAGCATTCAGAAATGCAGCAGCTATCTCTATGCTTGGCAATAAAAACATCCAAAGTGTACAAAAAAAAAAGAAAAAGAAAAAAGCTAGAAGTTCACACAGATATGAAAAGGAAAAAAACTCTGCAACATGCCTGCCAAGACTAAATTAAAAATTATAAAAATATTTAAGAGCCTTGATCCTGTACAATTAATGCTTGCTATGAACTTGTCACCTTCCATTAATAACAATTCAATGACAGGAGTCTCCCCAGCCCATCTAGCTGCCCCTACATACAGACCGCTAAAACCCAACAGAACTGAACTGCTGCTAATTAAACAGTATGTGCTGGAAAATAAGCTTTCTCAGGCTCCAGAAATGCATATACTTTAGATTCTTGAACAGGAGATGAAAGGAGGGGAAAAAACAACCCGATTTCTCTCTGGAAATCACAAATAAAAAGATGGTTGTGGATCACCAAGGATACATGCAAAGATATTAGAATACTGCCGCTTCTTGCAGTGCTGAACTATGCAGTTAACAGCCAGTGAAGCTGGCCTACTCCCAATTAAGTTAAAAAAACTATTAAAATCAAATCCACATATATTTCATTATTCCATTATATATTGAAAAATGGAAATCACAAATACAGTAAGCTGAAGATGATCGTTTTCCTTTACAGTTAAGATTGGCTAAAGCTTTTTCTTATAAGGTCTTTCAGCTGCTCAGAACACTGCCAGTCTTGTCTGACATTAAGTTTTATATAGCTGGATGCATCTGATTTAATTTTTGTGCAATACGAGGATGTCACGGGGTAATATATAGCTACACTAGGAACCTGAGCGCATATTTGTAAACATATTTAATTGTTGTAAGATGCAGACAAGAACAGAACAGTGTGTTCTCTGCTGAAGCATCACACCATTGTCAGGGAAGATTAGTCATCTAAACTTTCTAAAAATCTCTACCTTTCAGTACATAAATACCTTTATAAATCTGCTTCCTGCAGCCATAGCTCAAAAGCTTCTTCTGTGAAAGCACGGCAATAAATAGATTACATGTCCTTACAACAACATTGCATGTTCTGGTATAGTAACTTCACCAAGGTGAAATGAAGATAGGAGGTTTGCTATGATAATCTG
>WHYT01017464.1:12791-22919 GCA_009806455.1 Tetrax tetrax | reverse complement strand
TGAAAAATGGAAATCACAAATACAGTAAGCTGAAGATGATCGTTTTCCTTTACAGTTAAGATTGGCTAAAGCTTTTTCTTATAAGGTCTTTCAGCTGCTCAGAACACTGCCAGTCTTGTCTGACATTAAGTTTTATATAGCTGGATGCATCTGATTTAATTTTTGTGCAATACGAGGATGTCACGGGGTAATATATAGCTACACTAGGAACCTGAGCGCATATTTGTAAACATATTTAATTGTTGTAAGATGCAGACAAGAACAGAACAGTGTGTTCTCTGCTGAAGCATCACACCATTGTCAGGGAAGATTAGTCATCTAAACTTTCTAAAAATCTCTACCTTTCAGTACATAAATACCTTTATAAATCTGCTTCCTGCAGCCATAGCTCAAAAGCTTCTTCTGTGAAAGCACGGCAATAAATAGATTACATGTCCTTACAACAACATTGCATGTTCTGGTATAGTAACTTCACCAAGGTGAAATGAAGATAGGAGGTTTGCTATGATAATCTGCAAAATGGACCTTTGGACATAACAGAATCATAGAATGCTTTGGGTTGTTTAATTTTCCTCTCAGATAGTTTAGAGCACAGGTCTATCAGACAAAAAGGAAAAGAAAGATAGAGGCTTTTAATAGCAGCTTTCGTTCTGTCAGCCTTGAGGAATTCAAGATTGTACAAGCTATGACAAATAATACAGGCTTTGGAAAGAGCAGGAAACAATTGTAACTTATGAGATATTTTAATACCCTTAGCTGTAAGACCACACAAAACCAAAATACTGGCAGGTGGAATAAAAAAATAAAAAAAAAAAAAGAGGAATTAAGCTTTCTATTTAAGTTTACTTTAATATTTAAATTTTAGATATATATTTTTTAAATCGTCACCCAGATATGTTTCTTGGCAGCTTTACTGCGGCCTCACCCTGGTAGGATGTACTCAGGAGATAGCACGTCTATCTGAAGGGGCAGAGAAGGCTAGCTGTGTCTCTTGGTAGCAAGCCTTCATCACACAGCAATGTTAATAGGCTCTGATGTAGCTCTTAAGAAAAGAAACAGTCACACTGGAGTTGTGGGCCTATGTGTATTCTCCCTGTATGTACTGCAAAAAGAGGGAAGAGGAGGAACACCTCCAGTCTCTCATGTTTAAAGTAACTTATCTTTAAATCTTAAAATCAAAATAAAAAATATAAAATTAAGTGCTCCCAATATTAGAAACTAAGGGTATCCAATCTCAGTTTCACTGTTCTTGGATCAAGCTGATCTTTTACAACGTATCGAAATGTGCTTAAACTCTAAAAACGCCAATAAACCAATAAATCCCTACTTACAGACCAAGTAGTGCTTTGGCGTATTCATTTCCTACATATCATTTCAGGAAAACAATTGTTTCCCACATGATCAAAGTAGGTTTTATCTGTACAGGCTTACCTGTACAAATAGGTGTGTGTTTGTTTTTTCCATACTGTGGGATAAAGTTCAGTGGCAATATCCTTGTTTCTCACTGTATGTTCTCCAATAATTTCTGTTACTATATGCTATCCTAAGCAATCCCCTGAACTGTGAATAGGAAATGTTAAATACAACTATGAATAATAAATATATTCAAAACAAGTCAAGCCAATCACATCTATGTAACAGCTGAATACACTTCTTATGATGATGATACGACTTTCATAACCCACTGGAGATGCCATTAAAGCAAGCAATCTCAGAGTACTTTAAAAATAGTTTAAGCATGTCTACAAAACCACACAAGTATCCAGGTTATCACAGATTTACCAAGAATTCTACAGTAACAGAAGTAGCTAAGACCAGTAATTCATAATGAACATGGGTTTGCTTTTGTTGCCATAGCATCCCCATTTCAAATACTACTTGTTTTGCAAACACAGACAACTTCCTCCTATCTGTGCTACCACTCTACTCACAAACTACAAAAAGCATGTCAGAACTTGGGTCATCTCACACATCTCTGCAACCAGAGCACCAAAGAAGAGCAGCAGTGCTTTATCAAAGGCTTCAGGCCACTTTCTTATCTGTCCTGCGAAACTGCCCAACTGGAAACAAATACGGTCGCATAACTTACACAACTACTAGGCGTTAGTGTGAACATCTGAGTACTATTTACACCAAGCCCACAAAGCGTTCTATAGTTCTTTAATTACAAAGACACTACTTAGCCCATGAGGTAACCTACAATACAGGTTTAGTATAAAGTATTTCCAAGGGCAAGTGTCAGTTTTCCTAATTTTTCTAAATCATTCCTCAAAAATACACCATAAAATAGTATACTTCAGCTCTAGATGTAGGGTAAGGCTGGCTAAAATATGTCCAAGGTTTTACTTTTCTTAGTACTTTTGACTACTTATTTTGGCTGTCATCCAAATGCTATCATAATACAATATTAAGTTTTTTGACATTAAATATCAGAAAGCCCTGAATAATCTTTCATTAGCATCTCAATAAAGCAATTTGTAATTGAACTAGTTCACTGTACAGATGACTCTAGCTGTAGGGTGCACACAGGTCAACAGCATCTAACAGACTTCCCAGTTAAATTAGAAACCATAGCAAGTGTTCCTCATATGCAGGGTCTAGACCCTAAAAATAACGTGTATTAGCAAGAGAAGCATACAAGACTGATTAACACCTTGCTGCAAAAAGGTCAGACTCACAGCTGTGCTTAGCAGCAGCCTCCATCCAAACAAAACCAAGAGATGGAGCCTGAAACATACTGCTTGCTCCAAATGCTCTGCATTTCTGAAGCTGCATACAACTGACTAGCCAAAGTTAGCTAACAGAGTGAAGCAGCTTCTTCTCGGCTTGTCAGGCTTCACCACAGAAATTGCACCTACTTAGTACGTGTCTGCTGGGAGAGCTTAGCAAGCTGCCCGCATTGCCAACTCACAGGCAGCTGCATGGCCCCACGGACCAGCAACCAGCTACCGCTGCCTGACACAGCTAGGCTTATTAGCGCATTAATGAGCCTTTCTAATTGTGGCCATGTCTCTTGGAGCCAGCTCCACACTCGAATGAAACAGCTGTCAAAATATTGCTGTAGCCACATCGCACAAATGACTGATTTGGAGACAAAATGTGCCACCATGAAATGAACTGGTTCCAACCAAGGAAGTGTGGGCACAGAGCGTAATGCAGGAAGGAGGAGAACATGCCCCACACAGCTGAGTCACAGGACAGAGAACAGAGAGTGCAGGCAGGACGTACAACCTTCCCACCAAGCCCTTCAGCCACAGCTACAGCCGTGCCAGCAGCAGGTAAGCAACCCCACTGATGGATTTCCAAAGCAGTGTTTAAAAGCGGTTTAAAAAAGTGTTTAAGAGCGGTTACTTGGAGTAGCTCCCTCTGTGGTTTCACCCTATTCGGGGAGCTGGGTGGAAACTTCAGACACTGTATCTTTACAACCAGCTGGGTCACTGCAGAGTGTATCTGTTTCTCAGCACAAGGTGCTCAGTGCCATCTTAACTCAATCCGGAGGGCTGCTCTCAATTAACACCTCTATAGCAGCCCCTAGTAATACCTCACTTAGTTCCCAAAAGCAGCACGTTATAAACTCCTGCGCAGCCCAAACAGAAAGCGACAAAAGCATTTTTCCACTCCCTCCACCACTAAAATGTACAAACAAAAGCAAGCACCTTTGCAATTCAAATACACGCACTGTACAGAGATACCTGTACTTCACTCAGAGTCACTCACTGAAATAAACACCTCAACGAATCCGGGCTAAATTCTGACCAATTTAACAGTTACAAAGTGACTCCGAACCAGGCATAACCTGCAATGCATGGAGTTACTCCTGATTTACATCAGTAGCTCCCACAGTAAGCAGGGCAGTTATGCTCAGGTCTGAACGGACCACTTATTTTCCCTGGGTTTTTTCTCCCTTCGTCATGAATCCTGACCACCACTGCAAGTGTTTTGCTATGGTTACCAAGCTGAGGTACAGGCACTGCTGATGTTTACTTCAGGGGCTGAGAGATATACAGAGACTATTTATCTTTGGCCACTGGTAAAATTTATGAACAACTCCTCACTATTTTCCCCTAACAGAAAAAGGGCCCAGGTAGCACTACTTTGCTCACTGGCACAGCGGCTCCTGTTCCATTGCATTTCTACAAGCTCAGGTCTATTTTATCACTGCCACCATAACAGCCCTCCTGTTGCTGTCAAAGCAGCAGGTGTGCCTGAGACTCTACAAAACAGCTGTCCTCTCACCTCGCTGCCAGACCCAGATGAGGTGAGGTGGACGCAGGGAAAACATGGGAGGAAGGTGGAGCAGGACAGCTTGCAAAGAAGCAGGCTGCTGTAAACTGGCCACAATGAAGGGGAAGTTCAGCTAATAGCCTGCTTGGAGTTGCAGCTGAACTATGTGTACCCAAAGCAAGTGGAAAAATGCTGCTCCTTGCTTGATAAGCACCTGCCTTCAGCACCACACTTGCTGCACTGTCAGGTTCTGCTCCAACTGCAGACATCTGGCAAAAAGCTTACTTAACCTCAGCTTGCTCTGGGTTGCTTTCAGGTAGAGGATCTTGCTGGTGTAACTCATTTCAGCTAATTGCTTTCAACTCACACCAATCCAAAGGAGGGGAGGAAAAAAAAAAGTCATTAAAGTAATTACTTTTAACAATACTGCCTTCACCTGTAGGTATCGTCCTAGGAAAAAGTGAAAAGCACCCAAGGCACACCTTGGGAGTGCAGCCCTACCAGAAAGAACATGCAACCTTAGCTTTTTACATCTGACTAGGGCGATGAATCTACCTACAGACATCACTCAAGAGTAATTCACATAACGACATCATGATAGACAAAATGACCCAACACTCTCAACTAGCAAGAAAGAAGCCTATATCATTATGTGCAATCCTGAATTATTACAATTTATTAAAACGAATACCACTTTGGACTGAAACCATTTTAGACAAGGGAACGTGCATGTTACATTGAGATATAGGAAGGATTTTAAATTTGACATTTCTGTGTATTTGCATAAGAAATCAAGTGCTATGGTTTTAAGAGATTGCTATAGATAGCTAATTTTTAGTTTCACAGAGAACATTACCAGCAACTGCTGCTCTTCATGGGGAGGCTCTTTGTTACAATCAAGATGACTCACTACGTTATATACTGCTTCCTAGATAGCTAGGCAAAAAAAAAGTTATGTTGCTCTGGGCATTACTTTCATTTGTCTAACTTTCCCCATATGATTGATTGATTTATTTATTTATTTATAGGAAACTGTCCAGAAAGGTGCTACTAAAGCACCTTTTTAATAATAAAATTTAAGTTAGTGCAAACAAGCTATTCCTTCTGCTGTTTTCTTTTAAAGTGAGAAAGGATCTCTCCCAGCTCTCCCTCAAAACCAACACAAAACATGGAAATCTCATTTCTGAGTGTATAGGCATAGAAGTTCCACAGGAGAGAAGACACACAAAATGCTATGGACTACAACCCATACTATTTTACTTGTTCCTTTATGTCAAAAAAGAAAGGGATTAGTTTTTTTTCCCAAAACTGTGCTATGTAATAAAGCAGATTTAGCATGTATGTCTCATTTAATTTCCACAAACAACAAAGCTGGGATCATAGTAAAACGAACTGCAGAAGCTTGCATCTCTGTCCCAGTCACACATTTCACAAAAACTATGGCTCACTCCCTCTCATTCCATTTTTCAGACCAATAAAAACTTTGTTACATGACATGCAAATTTCACAGCTCTAATTTGGATTTTTTTAAACTAACAAAATTTTGGGATTACAGTGTATTGGAAACAAATGCACAGTTCACTTCTCTGTATTTATCTGATCTACAAAAGTAAGAATACAAAACTGGGCACAAACCTTTAGTTAACACCAGAACAAAGATACAAATACTCTCAATTACTAGGAACTAAAGAACGTAATAAAAAAAGCTTCACTTCACATAAGAAATAAATCATCTTCTCCTTAAAGGATATCTCAGCTCAGAGGAAAACAAGAATTGAATCAAGCAAGCTTACATGAGGAGAGATCAACATTAAGGTGCCTGCAATTATTTTCTACATTGTCAGTTTAACTTCATTTTAGTGACATTAGTAATTTTTATGCTTTCTAAATTAATAGAAACAGCTTATGAAGTAGCATTCAATCTGTACATGAACAAAACTTTAAAAACTCATAGAAAGCATTCCAAAATTCAAGGAATACTGCCTACATAGCATGTCCTTATGGAAATGATGGGCAATACTGGTAGCTAGCACTTCTAAGACCCCAGACAACACTGAACAGAGCAAGTCATCCTGGTTTAAAAATATATTCTTCCTAAACATTCTTCATCCATTCCTAGCAGATGCAACTTGGAAAAGTGGCATGGCACTGTATTTCAGCTTTTGAACCCCCCAAATGAGTATCTCCTTCATTACTCTCATCAGCATAACTGTATTACTACACATTTTATACTACCAACTTGGCAGTGATAAAAGCTGAGGTGGCCAAAGGCAAAGTAGTAATGGTGCACAACCCAGCCAGCTAGTAACAGCTGAGCCTTGTCAGAGGCTAAAATCCTGGCTAGAATTTTACAGTGTAGTATAAATTCTTATATCACTCTTAACACTGCAGGACTTTAATTTTCATAAATTTTGACAAAACTTAAAAAAAAATTAAAAAAGGCAAGTATTAGTTTCAGTTCAGTTTCTAAAAATTTAGAATAAACAAATGTGAATGCTGGACATAATACTTAATTGCATATATATCCACAAATCACTTCCAATTGTAATTAACAGCTCCTTTAATTGCAAGTGTCACAATTACTTTCCTTCTCTATAAGTGCTATATCTCAAATCTACAGTTGAAGTGTAATCTTCCCAGTTTTCTCCCTACTGTCATTTGCAGTGACAACATGAAGACAGAATAATTTTCAAGTTCTCATGCATTAAACTTACTCTAACCCCATTTCATTAGAACTGAAAAACAATCCTTGTTTGAAATATCTAGTTAGAGTTTCATTATGAAATTCTACTGAAAATAAACTTAATAGACTTGTCCTTACCTTGGTAGGAAGACACTTTCCACTACATAGAAGTCTTGCATAAGAACATCTCTGTCTGGTTTTGATGTAAGGTTTCCTACTGTGTATCCTATTCCCAGCTGGATAGCACCTTTAATAGCTGACGATGCAGTCTGCATAGAAAGTAAGAATTTAAGCATGAGTTTAAATAGATTTCTGTTCTTTCTCAGTAACATTATATGCTAAACTCTTGTTGATTATTTTCATAACAACAATGCCATGTCATCTTTAACTCCTAGACCTCTGAGAGACAATTGTTTTTCATTTAAAACATTTAAAAGTAACACTTTTTGTAGCAAAAGCTACAAAAATAAGTGATCTGGTTATATAGACTGAGACTTTGCAAATCGCACAGATAACTTAGACATTAGGTTCTAATTTATTATAAAATCACAGAATACTAGGTTAGAAAGGACCTAAGGATCAGTTAGTCCAACCTTTCTTGGCAAAAGTACGGTCTAGGCAAGATGGACCAGCAGCCTGTCCAGCCAAATCTTAAAAGTGTCCAATGCTGGGGAATCCACCGCTTCCCTGGGGAGATTATTTCAATGGCTGACTGTTCTCATTGTGAAAAATTTTCCTCTTGACTCCAATCAGAATCTCCCCAGGAGTAACTTGTACCCATTACCTCTTGTATTTCCACGACTCCTTGTAAAAAGAGAGTCTCCGCTTTCTTTGTAGCCACCCTTTAAATACTGGAACATGGTGATAAGATCTCTAAGCCTTCTTGTCTCAGAAAAGTTGTCTCAGCCTTTCCTCATATGGCAGGATTCGATCATCTTTGTGGTCCTTCTCTGGAGCCCCTCCAGCCTGTCCAGATCTTTTTTTTTTCATAGCAGGGATCAAAACTGAGCACAGTATTCCAGGTATGACCTGACAAGCATTGAGTGGGATAATTACTTTTTTTGTCTCTGCTGGTGATGCCCTTGTTGATGCCACCCAGTATCCTGTTGGCTTTCTTTCCCGCAGCAAACTGTTCACTCATATTGAGCTTGTTGTCCACCAGGACCCTCAAGTTCCTTTCCACAGAGCTGCTCCTCAGCTGGGTATACCGCAGCCTGTCCTCCACTCCTGGATTATGTTTTCCCAGGTTCAAGACCTTACATTTGTCTTTACCGAACGTCATAAGGTTCTTGTTAGCTCACTCTTCCAGCCTATCCACATCTTCCTGCAGGTTGGTTCTCCCTTCCAAAGTGTCCACTTCCGCACTCAGTTTGGTTTCATCAGCAAATATCAGAGTACACTTGCTCCCATCATCCCGATCACTTATGAAGATATTAAACAGTGTTGGGCCCAATATCTGTCCCTGGGGGACCTCACTTGTGACAGATTGCCAGTTTGAAATTTGCTATTTACCACCACCCTCCCTCCAGGTGCAGCCTGTCAGCCACTTCCCCACCCACCACACAGACCACTGGTCTAGACAGTAACACATCAGTTTTTTAGGAGGAGGCTGTGGGAAACTGTATCGAAAGCCTTGGAAAAACCCAGGTATATAATGTCCACTGCTTGACCCACGTAAACTGAGTGGATTACTTTGTCGTAGAAGGCGATCAGGTTTGTCAAGCATGATTTGCCCTCTGTGGATCTGTGCTGGCTTTTCCCAGTCACAGGCTTCATTTCACTTCTGATAGTCCCCAGGAGGATTCATGCCATAACTCTCCCAGGGACTAAAGTAAGACGATGGGTGTATAATTTCCTGGACCCTTCCTTAAGCCTTTCTTGTAGATGGAGGTGACATTAGCCTTCTTCCAGTCTTCTGGTACGTCCCCTGATCTCCATGACTTCTCAAAGAAGTTGCGGAAAATGGCCTTGCAATGACATCAGCCAGCTATTTTTACACCCTTGAGTGGATATTGTCAGGACCCATTGACTTGTAGAGGTCAAGCTCCCATAATAGTTGACATACCAATTCTTCCTTCACTGACAGTGGCTCTGTGTTTGCATCAACCTGGATTTTCACTCCCACTCCCAGGCCCAACAGTGCTTGTAAAAACAGAGGTGAAGAAAGTATTAAGAACCTCTGACTTTTCAATATTGTTGCTGACTAATTCACCTCTCATGTTTAAGAGCGTGCCAGTATTTTCCTTCTGTTTCTGTTTCTTGTTTACATACTTGAAGAAGCTTTTCTCGTATTTTTTTTTTGGACATCTATGACCAATTTCAATTTGACCTGAGCAATTCCTCTTTTAATTGCATCTCTGCATGCCCTAGCAATGCCCTTGTAGTTCTCAATGTATTCGTCTGCTTTTCCATCTCTGGAATGCTTCTATTTTGGTTTTGAGCAGACTCAAAAGTTCAGAGTTAAGCCAAGGGAGTCTATTGCTCCAGCTGCTTCCCTTACCTTTAAAGTAGATGAACTGTTTTTGTGCCTCCAGGAGAGTGTCCTTGAAAAAAAAAAAACTTACAGCACTCGCTAGCTCCTTCATCCTCCACAGAAGCTTCTGACAGAATCCCTCCCAATTGAAAGCTGAAGTTTGCTCTTCTAAAATCTAAAACATTTTTCTTAGCACTAACCTTCATTAGGATCTCAAACTCCACAATAGTGTGACCACTGCAGCTAAGGCTATTGCTAACTGAGATATTATACAGCAGGTTTTCTTGGTTTGTGAGCAGCAACAAGTGCCCCATTCCTGGTTGGCACATGTGTCATTTGCATGGGGAAGCAGTCCTCAACGCATTACAGGAACTCAATGGATAATACAGGAGCTGCTGTATTGTTCTTCTAACAAATGTTTGCATAATTGAAGTCATCCACAAGAACCATCCAGCTGACTTGAAACTTTCTTAAGTGACCCAAATATTACCTTGTTGGCCTTATCTTGGTTTGCAGGTCAGTAGCAATTGCCTACTGTAAGATCCCCCTTGGAGACAACCCTTCTGATCTTGACCCAGAGGCATTTGATAGGGCTTCCACAATCACTGTAGTTGACTTCTGCACATTCAAGGTTCTCCTTAACCTAGGGCACAACTCCTCCTCCTCTTCTTCGCCGCCTGTCTTTACAAAAGAGCCTATAGGCACCCACTGTCATCTTCTTAAAGAGATTTCCAATCTAAGCAGTGGT
>WHYT01017464.1:0-12771 GCA_009806455.1 Tetrax tetrax | reverse complement strand
GACAAGAGCCCTTGTCAGTGAAGACTGAGGCAAAAAAGTCATTGAGTACCTCAGCCTTCTCCACATCCCGGGTAACCACGACACCCGTTACATTCCGGAGGGGGCCTACATTCTCCCTGGATTTTCTCTTGTCCCCTACATACCTGTAAAAGCTTTATGACCAATTTCAATTTGACCTGAGCTCTTCCTTTTTTAATTGCATCTCTGCATGCACTAGCAATGCCCTTGTAGTTCTCAATGTATTTGTCTGCTTTTCCATCTCTGGAATGCTTCTATTTTGGTTCTGAGCAGACTCAAAAGTTCAGAGTTAAGCCAAGGGAGTCTACTGCTCCAGCTGCTTCCCTTACCTTTAAAGCGGATGAACTGTTTTTGTGCCTCCAGGAGAGTGTCCTTGAAAAAAAAAAAAAACTTACAGCACTCGCTAGGTCCTTTATCCTCCACGGAAGCTTCTGACAGAATCCCTCCGAATTGAAAGCTGAAGTTTGCTCTTCTAAAATCTAAAACATTTTTCTTAGCACTAACGTTCATTAGGATCTCAAACTCCACAATAGTGTGACCACTGCAGCTAAGGCTATTGCTAACTGAGATATTATACAGCAGGTTTTCTTGGTTTGTGAGCAGCAAGTCCAGCAGTGCCCCATTCCTGGTTGGCACAGGTGTCATTTGCATGGGGAAGCAGTCCTCAACGCATTACAGGAACTCAATGGATAATACAGAAGCTGCTGTATTGTTCTTCTAACAAATGTTTGCATAATTGAAGTCATCCACAAGAACCATCCAGCTGACCTGAAACTTTCTTAAGTGACCCAAATATTACCTTGTTGGCCTTATCTTGGTTTGCAGGTCAGTAGCAATTGCCTACTGTAAGATCCCCCTTGGAGACAACCCTTCTGATCTTGACCCAGAGGCATTTGTTAGGGCTTCCACAATCACTGTAGTTGACTTCTGTACATTCAAGGTTCTCCTTAACCTAGGGCACAACTCCTCCTCCTCTTCTTCGCCGCCTGTCTTTACAAAAGAGCCTATAGGCACCCACTGTCATCTTCTTAAAGAGATTTCCAATCTAAGCAGTGGTTCAAACTGCTTCAGGATTTGAAACAGCATGCACTATTTTCTCAAAAAAACAATCACAAATTCCAGGCGATTGCACATGCATGCCAGGGCATCACAATGCAGGCTTACTGTTTAAATGCAGATTCTCAATACGACTGTATTTATTAAGTTCCGCTTAACAGTCAATGCAAGAGGTGCATTAAGCTGGAAGAATCCAGAGAGAAATTACGGTGGTGGGGCAAGAAAAATCTCTATATAAAAATCTATATACATAGAATGAAATGATTTAAATTCAATGAACAGGGCTTGCAGGGGAAAGAAAGGTTTGAAAGGGCAGCACCAAATTGTGATAGATACTGTATATACCTAGAGACTATCTCTGAAACTTTCTCAAGCTGACTAGACAACCCTGCTGGATGGATTAAAAAAATGGCAGAACGGAGTCAAAATGAGAAATCAGTCAAGAAAGGAATTATTAAGAAAAGATGGAAGAAGTGAATAAAGAAAACTGTTGTGAAGGGAAAGAAGGCTTCAGAAAGGGAGTATCTTCCTTTGGTATGGTGTATTTTCATCAATTTGGAGACACCATTTTGTTGTCCGTTTTCAGGTTTTTACCTCCTACTGACCAAAAAAGCAAGAGACTGTATCAGGGAAGCAAAGAACACCAGAAGTTTCACAGTCAGAACTACTTCAGCATTTGAACAAAAATATTTCCAGAGTGCAAATTGCATAAAAAAAGAGTTCAGGTTCACACAACTACTCTTGTTATAGTTCTCGGTAGAGCATATGCTAGAATGCCTCCTTATTTTTAGAAAAGAAAAGACAGAGACATGTAGCTCCTAATTTAGACTGCACACCAGGCAGAACTTGAGCTTGCGTAACAGTTCAGAACAGGCAGTTTGGTGGGAACAAACAAGACCACCATTCTTAGACTGCTACTTTGACTAGTAGAAAGATTTGGCTTTGTGTCATAAGAAGATTCACATTTTTCTTTCCTTGAAAGGCCTCTATTCATGAATGATTAATGCCCAACAAAAGCAGTAATTATGTAACTTTGATCAAACCAATACACATGCAAATAGATTTTCTGCTTCATAGCTGGATGCCCATCTTGTCCACTGCCACAGCAAGGGACTATGTCTGAAAGAGCAACAGATAGCACAGTACTGTACTTCATTAATGACAGAAGATAAGCCATTAAAAAAAAAAAAAAGGAAAAAAATATCTGTAACCTGTAATCTGCACAAACAGATCACCTAGATCACCTTTCAAGCTCATAAACAATTTCTGTAGGAGTTCTGCAAATTCACAAGACCACCTACAGTCTCTAGAGTGCAGAATATAAGGCCACCTACTAGCATGGTGCAGCTCTTACCTACAAGGTCACCTTCTCGTTAATTTCCACTCTTATTCAAGAGCACCATTAGTAATCACCCATTATTTCTGCAGTAATCACAGCAATGGGTTTCACAGAAATGGAATGTTATTAAATCATTCAGGACACCTTAATAACTGTTTTAAAACAAACCGATAGCAGTTACAGCACTGCTGAAGGCAATTGCTGGCCCAAAGTCAATTCTTTGTGAACCACGGCTACAAGTTAACCCCAACAAAGGCTGGTAAGAGTCCTGAGTGGACCGTGACAGCTGGTCACCCAATATCTGTTTACCAAATGACAAGTTTTTGTTTTCAAAAGCCCTAAAATGAAAACAAAACAAACCTTGGAATTTGTCAATATAAACACTTGTCTTGGTCTAACTTCTTTATTATTATTATTGTTTTGTGATTAAGAATGGAATCCAAGGAAGAGATAAAGCTGCTCCTCAAGCCTTAGGGGAAATGTTCTTGATTCATACATTTTATTGGTACAAAAATATATTTATTGGGAACTAAAAACACAAAGGGAAAAACTGAACACTCTCATGCATTTTTCCTTACTTAGGAACCTCTTTTAATGCCCCTGAGGGTAGCAAAATCTAGTTTAAAATCTAAGCCCCTTGTTTCTTTCAATTCTTCTTAAATACTCTCCTGCTGTAGAGCAAGCAGTAAAATTCAGCAACCTTGCATGCCATGAGTTCTCTCTTTTACAGACTGAAATAATTTTTTTCTTCCTATTAGCCTCATTCAGAGGTGCAGAAAGTGGCCCTGAGTCCATGTATCAGCTGTAACTATACAGCTGACAGTGTACAGTGACTGTACAGTGACTCCTGGATCATTTAACCTATTATCAACACCTTCTGAAGCTCTAAGAAATGCAAGGATGAGAACAATCAGCAGAATAAACAATTACAGCTGATGAATTTTAGACTATTAAACCAGCTGAATTTGTAGCAAATGGTGCACACTGTGACAACAACTGTCTTTGCTACGCCCCTAAAGGGGCATAACAGACCAAAAGTTTTGCGAATCAGCATACTACTGTCTACTGTACGGGTGCTTTGGTGGTTTTTGTACTGACAATGAAAATAGAAACCCATAAAATTGTTGCCAGCTTCAGACAAAACTACTTTTTGTTGGCTCTGAAACTGTGGATCCTAATGTGTCAGGTCAGGATCTGTCCTCTTTGGCAACATACAACAGCATAAACTTGCATGGGTGTAGGCACACAACAACCTTGTCTCTCTCACACCAGCCAAGGTCTACTGACTTACACCACCCTTCACCTCTGACGCTACCCTTGAAAAGGACAGACCAGCTCTTTCCTCTCCAGCCCCCAAAACCTATGCATTGATACGCTTCCCACTGTGACAGCAATAGCTCTTCTGCGTCCAGCCAATCAGTTACAGAAGAGCCGATTTCAGCAGGATCAGATCCCCGACTCACATAAGCAATGTCAGCCCCCCAGCTGAATAAAAAAAAAAAAAACCCAAAAAAACCCAACAAACCACACCCTCACAGCATAAAACAAACTGCACAGAGCTTGTGTTTGTCTTTCTACTGGCTGCAGTAGAAAGACAAGCGAAGTCTGAACTAGAAAAAGCCTACCTCCTCAAAATTAATGTGTCATCACCTCCTGAGCACATCTCAACAGACCCTGAAAGCATGCTAGCTCAGTGCTTTGTGCCACATGGCCAGCATGCTCTTTTCTTGGTAGTAGGACCTCTGGATTTCTCTTCAATCCATAACCAGAATAAAGTACAGTTTCTCCTTGCTTTAGATTTTGGAAAAAAGTTAGCTCAGGAGAGGAAAGCACGAGTTTTACACAAATTCAGGTTAAACTGTACCTTATGTAGATACTGAGAAGTGAAGCATGGAACTATATGATTAAGTATAATGTAAATCACAATTCCTGCAGTCATGCAAACTGAGAAATTGCCCATTCCCTGTACTGTGGCCCCAGAGTGCCAGTACTTCAAAGCAGGTAGGGACACTTCTCTTCTAGCTACCACCAGTTGCCTGTTAAATGGGAACATATCAGCAAAAGGAAAAGAGCTGCATTTCAGGAAGAAATGTACTGGGGATAAAGTGTTCCAGGAGAAGTCCCACTAATTTCTAAACTGTTCAGACTAAAAGTCTCCCCGACAGACTCTGCTAGACCCAGCTTCATATTCAATGAATGCAATCACCTTTATAAAAAATAAACCTTTAGATTGCTCTATATCCAAGTAATAGATTAGCAAGTAATAGAGGCATGTATTGTAATGACTTTGTTATTTTCACCTCAAGCTACGAAATTATTTACTGTATCTCACAATGCTTAGGTAATTCCAACTTTACTATTCTCACTTTTTTTTATTTTAGTCAGTCTGCCTTGCTGTCCACAATATTATCACATTCAAAATGAAACCGAATTCTTCCTCCTGTCTACTGCCTCTCCACAGTTTTATCCCTGCATATAAAAGCTTAAATTGTCTTCATTCTAACAAAACGTAACTTTGCCCCTTTTTGTGAAAAGTAACTAGGTATTTTCTCTCTATTTGTCAAATGGCATTGCTAAAAGGCCTGTAGAGATGAGAAATTATATGCAGAGTCATAAAACATAACAACAGGTTACAGGATGAAAACAATATAATACAGAACACAGTTATATGGAATATCTGCATGACTGATAAATATTCTAGCACTATACATGCCATCTCATAAATTAATGTTCTCTACAAATGGGTCTTACACTCCCTCTACATCACTTCAGGCTAAAAATCTTTTTCAGAGTAGCAAAGTAAATGAGAATTTTAATCCTTTCAAATCAGGTATTAAGTTTGCACATGATCTCACAAATGTAATAAGCAGGATTTTTAACACTGCTTTTCCTGCAGATAATTGCTTTCAGGCTAGTCCTGTAAAATTTAAATTTTTTATTTTCATAAAAGAAAGGTGTTAACCAGACACACATAATGTATCTAAGAGCAGTTTACATTCAGAAAACAAACAAACAAAAAAAAATCAACAGAACTGAAGCTATTTAAAAACTGTGTAAGAGTTAGGGACAAGGCTATTGAAAGGACTGGAAAAGCCTGACCTTTAAAAAAAAAAAAATTAAAAAAAAAATCAGGTGTGACAAAAGTATAAGTACTATAGTTCCTGAAAGTATTATACATTGCTCAATAAGTATTTCCATTAGAATGTCAAGGTTGTAAGTGGCTGGCAAACCTAACTAACTACTGATGGTTAAAGAATTGGCTCTGAGTATGTGATACGCAAAGACTTCAGATATGGTAAATAAGTGTATTCTTTTAAACAAGTTTTCTTGTATTTTCTCCATATCAGTATGGGACTATTAACAATAGAAAACAAATCATTTAACAAATCAGGAGCAGAGAGGAACTGAGTGGGATGCAGGCTTCACTGGATTTTATAGAAGTTCCCTTCTACCCTCATTCACAAAGTTATTTTCCTATTCTCCTTTTAACTCTCAATTGTTCTTTGCAAAGTCTTGATGCATTCCCCACAAGCAGCTCATGAAAAACTTCACTCTAACATTTCGGCCTTCTTTAGAAGTAGGCACCCTGGGGATGTCCTTTAGGACTGCGTGGATGTAAACCTTGTCCTTGTTTATCTGTTCTCCCCTTTTATAACTCATTTTATCACAGCTGAAGTTTGGCCTATGAACTTCCTGGGGCAAAGACAGTGATTCTTTCAGAAAACATCTGCTTTACTGCAGGTGCTATAAAGCAATGAAAAAAAAAAACCCACCGAAAAAACTCTGCCTCAGCAACTCCACCTCATTATCACACTGGAAGGCAAGACAATGTTTGTTTTCTTTCACTCTCTGTATTACTGTCATTCAAACAGGTTTTAAAATCTGCCTAATGGAATAGTAGGGACACCTAGTTATTACCATTCTGTGTAAGACATGAGGAGAAAAAGGCATCTGAGCAGAAGCCACCACTGATTAACACTGTTCTGCAGCCATGCTTCCCATGGTACAGCTGCCATTAGTTCACTTATTTTTACTATTGTCTGTGGAAAAGCCTGCTCTGATCTCCCTCACCAGTCCACTCTGCTGCTTGGTGGGACTTCATGAACTGGATTGGTGTAGAACAGCTGCCTACGTGCAGGCAGCATTCTCAGTGAAGTTGGAAAAAAATAAGTGAAATCCATAGGGTCTTAACTTGGTCAAAATTATTCAAGTCACACAGGTTAGGTCAGATGTGAATCTTCTACTACAAGCAAGCATTTATTCTTCAGTTATACTGGTTGCCTTAAGTGCAACAAAAGCTCCAGTAGTGAAGTTTCAATGTGTGCAAGAATAAGTACACTATGCGCAAACATTAGATGTACAGCAACAGCCAGTGCCAAAAGTGATGCAGCAACGCTGCTTGTACATGTTTGCAAGCTCCAATAATAGATAGCTGGTTTCCTCTACTCGGGCAAATAGGCAAATCCCTTTGCCCCTGGGCAATGACTCACACTTTCGATACGCAATTTTGAACAGGTTACATAAAGTGCTTGTAATACGCTAAGCAGAAGAGCCGCAAAATATTCAGGCTGGGTGGAGAATGGACTGAAAGCAGCCCTGAGGAGAAGGACTTGGGGGTACTGGTGGATGAGAAGCTCTACACGAGCTGGCAATGTGCGCTTGCAGCCCAGGAAGTCAACTGCATCCTGGGCTGCATCAAAAGAAGCGTGGTCAGCACATGGAGGGAGGTGACTCTCCCCCTCTGCTCTGCTCTCACAAGACCCCACCTGGAGTACTGCATCCGCCCCCAACATAAGAAGGACATGGATCTGTTGGAGAGAGTCCAGAGGAGGGCCACAAAGATGATCAGAGGGCTGGAGCATGTCTCCTATGCAGACAGGCTGAGAGAGTTGGGGCTGTTCGGCCTGGAGAAGAGGAGGTTCTGGGGAGACCTTATTGAAGCCTTCCAGTACCTAAAAGGGGCTTATAAGAAAGTCAGGGAGAAACTCATCAGCAGGACCTGTTGTGAAAGGGGACAAGGGGCAATAGTTTTAAATTAGAAGGAGGTAGATTTAGACTAGATATAAGGAAAAAGTTTTTTTACAACAAGAGTGGTGGAACACTGGAACGGGTTGCCCAGAGAGATGGCAGATGCCCCATCCCTGGAAGCACGCAGTGCCAAGTTGGACAGGGCTCTGATGTTGAAGATGTCCCTGCTCCTTGCATGGGGGTTGGGCTAGATGACCTTCAAAGGTCCCTTCCCACCCAAACTATTCTATGATTCTGTGTGGCAGTGTTCAGATTACAAATACAGATTTTGATAATCTAGAAGCAGGTTTCCACAAGAGCACTATATATGTCTGCTTTGTTTTCTGGTATTATTTTCTTCTACACGCTTAATGTGCTTTGAGACCCCCGTCTGTGCTCCATTCTTGCCACCCTCCTAGTATTAAGCATCAGAATGCAACTGAAGTCTGTTTTGTCAGGAAGCAGATTTACGTACTACTGTGTGATTGATGACATCGCAATGCAAAAGCTGCATGTGTGTCAGCAGCTTCTCAGAACAAAGTCTGCAAAATATCAGGAGGAAATGAAAAAAAAAAAAAAAGGCTATTGCATACTCCAGATTTGAGTGACAAGACTGTAGCTTCTCATGGATATGAATCACAATCTGCTGACTGCATCTTGTTGCCAGGATCCCTTGCAACTTTGTTCAGGATCTTCAAGCATGAAACACAGCAAATCACCACAACCTGTCTCTTCCCCCCTTGCCCCTCTCTGCTGTTTTCTTTATGAAACAAACCCAAATAAACAAACAAAAAAAACCCCAAACCAAATCAAACCAGCCAAGCAAAATCCCCGACCCTCAAAGGTCCAGCCACAGTTCACATAATTTAATATTTCTTTGATCTTAAAGTTATTTCAATCTTCTGCCTTAATAGCTGCATTGAATATATATACCTGTGAAGTTTCTCTTCCATTAATTAAGATATTTGATCAGAGTGACTGAAATTTCTTAGTTGATATTCACACTGCAAACGTAGCAACTTCTTGAAGTCTACAGAGAAAAGCCAGGAGGAGTTTCAGAGATTATAACGCTTAAAGCAAATGACTGCAGCTGAACAGCCCTACAGACCCACCCTAAACAACACTATTCTAAAGGGAGGATAAGCAAGCAAATGTTGTGGTTTTCAAAATAAAAATAAAAAATAAAAAAAAACCAACAACCAGAATCAGAATGTTGTGTTCTATCATCTCTCAAGAAGTTTGATTAATACTATTAGACAATGAAAAGGCAGAAGAGCATTTCTGTCAGATACCAGTGGCAGAAAAACTAACAGCCAAAAAAAAAAAAAAAAAAAAAAGAGCTGAATGAATAAGCATGATTGATAACAGAAACTATGCCACTGTATTGGTCTAGTTACGTACTTCAGAGCCTGAAAGGATGTTGTAGCAATGTTTGTGCAAGGCCTCACACAAGGTTTTCGTAATGTAAGACTTTTTCTTGCAGCTCCAAGATGTTTACATTCATGCAGCTGGCAAGTCAGATTTTCTTCTGCCAGGGAAGTGGGCTAAAACTATTGTAGGAAATTGAAGAAATGCAGCTTTAATTAATTCAGATAAAGATGTTACCTACCTCTATTTTAGCTGAGCTGAACAAAATAATAAAAAAAATATTGGAAGAATCTAAAATCCTAGAAATGCAACTGACAGACCTACAGATTATTTATTATTCTCGAAAGCTTTAGCCTGGATGAAGTCAGAGATGCTCTCATAGAGAAATTTTGGTTTTACCTGACTAAGGTGAAGTTAAAACCAATGAAAAACAGTCATCACTATAGATGTTTGTAATCTATATAGATTCAGGACATGTTTGAAACATATTGTTACTGCACAGAAAAGATACTAGAGGTCAGAAATAAAATTTCCATTATAAACAAGACTCCTTTTCCCCCTACTATGACCAGGCAAGTAATTCCTTAGGAAACTCTCCAAAGGTCAAACTATGCTAAAGGGTTACACAGCAGGCTAAAATACATGGATGCCTAAACACAGAGAAAGAACAAGCACATTTTGAGGATTGCCCATTTTTCACCCATGAATGAGTCAGATGCTTTTTCTTAGCATAGAGCTACAAACTACTTTATCACACCTAACTACTCCTCAGAGATCAGGTGGACTAGACAAGAACGTCACCCTCGGCAGGGCACACTCTGACAGTATTAATGGCATGCAAAAGGCAGAATTACAGAATGAAGAGGAAACAACAGGAGAGGGGGTGGATTAAGGAGTCTTTAGTTCCCACTGATTCTCCATCTGCTGCAGCAACCTAGTCCTACATCACCAGGTGCAACTGCAGCTCTGTCCACGTGAGCCAGTTCAGTCCAGCTGCTGCCCAGTGCAGTACCTATATCGCTGGATTTTACATCACAAAGCAAGCATTTTCCATGCATCACTTTTTCTGTTTGCACACAACTTTTTAATATATATATATCACTAACCCTGCACAGACATAATCTTTGCATAGTATTACAAAAGATGAACGGACGCAAGAAATAATTAAGCAAAATGCAAAATGCAAAATTCTTTAAAACAAAAGCCTATACTGTGGTTTAGATCACATTGAGGATTGCTCTCCCTCACCCTCTACCCCACACAAGGAAAATGTAACCTTTCAGCAGCGCAGTATCAGTGTATCCCTCATCCCTAGAGATTTCATTTTATTTTGGGCATTGTAGACATTCCAGCATATATCTGAGTATCATGTACTTTTTCCCACAGAGTGACTGCAGATCTGAATCAGCAAATCCCTTTGCAATTGCTGTAAGATGATAAAGAGGCACAGTGGCATTTTGTTCTGTGAGAAGATAAAGCGCCCAAGGAAGATTGTAAAGTTAAGACCAAAACACACAACTCACAACAGAGTTACTGTTACTGAGTTCACATGTGGAACCAGTGGGTCCCACAGCAACGGCAAGATGACATTAACTCTTCCTTCACTAAACTCTCTGCTTTGCAAAGGTGATCTTTTACCTGGGGTGGAGTTCAGACTGAAACTGTTACCACATTTCAGGATGATTATCTCTCAGAATCATCACTAGAAATCCCTTGAATTACCCACATAAAACCTGACATAACAAAACTTTTCTAACGTCTATGTGTTTGAACTATGTGCTAGTTACTCATTCTGCTTCCAGCCACACTACTGCTCCCTTGAAACCCTCCATGCCCAAATTTCACAACACAATTTTCTTGGCTACAAGACCTTTTCAGCGGAGCATATCACTCACTAGTAAGAATATTCCAGGTCAAACATACACACCAGTATCACAAGTCCTATGCCATACAATCCTTCACAAACTTACTCAGTCCCATCTTAACAGCTGTCCTTGTGCTATACATTAGAGGTCCAAGCAGAGCAGAGCAAAAATCAGAACTGGCACAATTCAAGCCAAGGTACTGTTCTTTGCTTTTCTAAGCTAAGCAGCACAAGTTTCTTCACCTGCATCATGGTTTCTAAAGGAAAAAAAAAAAAAAAAAAGTGGAAGTGAAGCCTCTGAGCAATGAGAATGGGTTAGCAAGCACAGTGTGACTTCAGAACTATGTGAGTATTCTGCCTAAGTGTTTCCACTGCAATCAGGGGCAGTGGTAGATGGGAACAGGAACTGCCCAAGTATCTGAAAAAGCACCAACTGAGGAAACAAACTCTTCCCCAGCCCAGATCTCTAGAGGAAGTGGCATAGGAAGTCACAAGACAGAACTGCAAGTATTTTCCAGCCAAACAAACCAAGTGCAACAATGCATGACTGGAGAAATGTAAATGCAATACCTGTATTAAAAAAGCGAAGAAAAGTGAAGTGGGCAATAAAAGACAGGTGGGTCTTAACTGTAAACAGAACTTCAACAGAGCAAGATCTCCTTGTGAAAGCTACTTAAAAACACAGAATTAAATGGGAAATGGCATAAAATGCCTCCGTCAAACACAGGTCCTGCCAGGCTCACTCTGTAACCACCTTTCTAGATATATGCAGTTGATTCCTCTGGATTTCTGTAAAAATTATGAAACAATGTTACACTGAATATCTGAAGATGACGAGAATTAACAGAAAGTGTAAGATTTGTAAGGAATTTGGCTTAACAGGAGAGATACACTGTTAAAAGCAAAAGCATCAGGCAAAAACATGTTATTAGGAAGGTCTGCATGGATAAATTGCAGGGTCAAAATTTACTAAATTTTATTACCCCAAAAAGCAGGAACACAATCATAATATTTGTTAACAACACTAAACTATGGGGCATATACAACACAGGATCTTGAACACAGAACAACTGAGGATTTAAGCATAAGTAAAGGAATTAACGTGGCGTAAGACAGATGTACAGACAACTGGTGGTTCAGGGGAAAAGGGCAGAATTTGGAGAGGCTAGCCACTGTGTTTGACACAATGTGTGTGGTTGTGAATCCTAGGTTTTGTCAGAGCTGTATTTCCAGTAAATACACAAAAGAATTTGTGTCATGATAACGGCTCTTCATGGGGCTTCCTCTGGAATACTGTGAATTTAGAGTTGAACAGGAACAGAAAAGAGCATATAGTATGACTGAAGTGAATGGAACTCACCTGTGGTGGGACTACCAGGATCTGTCTTGTCTAGTTTAGCTATTTAAAACTGCAAGAGTGTCCACCTCAGGCACTGAACTTTTCTTACTTTCCTATACTAAATGTCAAGAAAAGTTTAGACTTGAATATTTTTAAGTCATAAGCTGGGAGTCTGAACATAACCTATGTCTAAAAAGGAAAAAAAAAAAAAAAAAATTCTCAAACATTATTTCCTTTCATTTCTGGGAAAATTATCTGTAGTGTTAAGGCCACCCAGATACTGAAAATGTAGCTGCCAACAAAAGCGACAAGAAAAGAAATAGCAGCTTATTATTCTTCCTGACTTTACCAGTAGTGCTGTAGGCCACAGTCAGAAATGAAAAACCCGTGATATATACTGTAGGAGCATGTGGATCTCTTGTGCTAGGTTACAGAAATTAAGAAAAAAATAAATCACCACTTCTTTGAGGTGATCTGTCAAGAAAATGATACAATCCAGCAGCTAACAATTTGGTTGCATACAAACAAATGTACATATTTCTATACATATCTCCCCTTAGTTATCAACAGTGCTAGCTGGACCTAAACAATGCTAGTCCAAAACAATCAGTGACAGAACAACAAAATCAAAATCAGTATCAGCTACTGTTACAACATCTAAATAGCCCTATGCTGCTCCTGCTGATGCATGCTCCTATATTAAATATGTCCTTTCAAACAACACTTCTTTTTTAAAAAACAAGGCAAACAAAAAGTGTACTGTTTGGCAAAGTACTGAGC
>WHYT01017463.1:285673-312782 GCA_009806455.1 Tetrax tetrax | reverse complement strand
AAAAAAAAAAAAAAAAAAAAAAAAAAAAAAAAAAAAAGTCCCCTACTATGCTGCATTAACATTAAATCTCCAGATGAGCATTTGTCTGGATCCATCAGAGAGCCAGTCTGACCTTAGCTTTCATCTATCTGATATTAAGATCTATTTATTACAAAACTGATCCTGTAGCCTCAAGTATTACACGATATTTCTTTCAAATACACAGCATATCTGGTGTCAATAAATCCCCTGGGTTGCAGTGACTGGCACTGGCACAGCAGGTCTAATATCTGATGTAAATAATACATACAAGTATTAAATCAAGTATCTTAAATCAAGTGTTAGACCATGATATTAAGACTTCTGCCTGAGGGCTCTAAACCCTTATGTAAAATACATTATAATTACTTCATTAAGCCTGCTTCTTTAGTACTTTTATACCAAAGTAAAATCACTGAAGGAAATTGAAGGAATCACCTAGTAACACTAAGGTAAGTCACAGTAGGATCAGGACCTCTATTTCTGAAGCATCCCAGCAAATGTTCTTCAGAACCAGTTAAAGACAAATCTCAGTCCCAAAGAGCGGAAAACCTTGGGTTTTGGACCACATCCATTCCATGAGGTTTATGATTAGAGACTGATGGTGTGAAATGCTCAACGTTCATTTCAAACGGCTTCACATTAAGCCAACATACAGCTCACGTACAGCTCCTGCCACGTGGAGGACTTACTCAAACTACAGTGTGCTGCTCACAGCTTCACTCTCTCTTGTATTCAATCTGTGTTTTACAACATTCACAGAAAAAGCATAGCTATAAAACTTAAGACAAGCGACCGTTTCCATGGCCTGTGTCATGATGCTGCCTGGGATATGGTCCATCCTAAGCACCAGGACTAAAAACACGACTCCGACAGCTCCCTTGGCTTGGCCAGACCTGAGTTATATTGCCTGCATCAAAGCTAGGAGCAAATAAAGCAGAGTTCATTACTGCATATAATATTAACCATGTATATGATTATTTCTTAGTATTTCCATCAGTATTTCTAGGCAAACATCTTAAACACAACCTGTGGTGAAGCTGACACTGTCCATCAAAACACAATTTCACTTTCAAGGCAGTAATCCAAAAGGATTAGATAATCCATTATCTGCTAGGAAATTCCTAAAATGTCTGCTGTCCAGCAGGTTGTGGGATTCCAAAAAGTAGGGCAATCATACCTAAACAGCAGAGGTCTAACCACAGGTGGCAACATAGGCTGCCACATTGCGAAACCTCTCCCAGCTGGTCTTGCCCCGAGCCTCTTGTCAACCCAACAGGCTGGAAGGCAACATGATGCAAGTTTTGTGTTTGGTCAGCTGGAAAAAAAAATAAATAATGGTATTTCATTAAAAGTCCTGCATTTGTGACTTTTTTTCCCCCTTCTATGTCATTCAGTCCTGTGTCAGACAAGAGGGATCCTTCAGAGCGGTGGGGAGGATCTGGCTAGGAATTATTCAGTCCGTCCTGTCAGATAGGTACCGGTACACAGAAAGAAAAATACAGGTCTCATCGTATTAAACTAGAGAGGAAAAATGTGTTGGTCAGGAGAATTTGGACTACTACACAAATTCTTACATCCACAAACTACCTGAGAACTTTGATTGGCAGAAGACATTGTTGGTATTTCAAACACATTAAACAGCAGTGATGGATTTGAACAGCATTTAGCCTTCAGTTAATGCAGGTAAGTTTAAGATGTAAAGCGTGCCTTTCCATAAGAAGTCAATGGGAGTACCTACCTAATCTGCTTAAACTCTCCATAGGAGTCTTTATTTACGTATTTATTTAAAGGCTTTTGGAAAACAGAGCTGTTATTCAGCCACAGCCCCAGTCAGGACTGGCACTCTGTTGACCTACGTTTCATTTATACAAAAGTACACAAACATTTCCCTGTGGTTGTACCCAAAAAAGGTAAGTTACAGGTGATGAACATGGGAGAAAGGCAAAATGTCACATAGGATCTTATATACATTATCTAAGAACATTTTTTTTTTCCATTTCAGTCTTCACTTTTCTCTAATCTGGTTTCAGAAAAGCATCTGGCTTGGGATAAAGTTCAAATAAGAAGCATCAGTAGCCCCAGGGTTCAGCCCCAGACAAAAAAACACCAATCTGAAGAGCCACAGAGATATCTGAGAAGCCACCAGGTAAAGCCTGAAGAAAAACGCCTTCTTATAACCTGCAACAATCACCACAAAGAGACGAGATCTTGTCTAGAGTGATCTGTTCAAACACAACACAAATGTTAACAAAAATACATATTTTAATTCCCTTTCAACACCAGGCTCTTCTTCGCAGCCCTCTTTTTAGGATCTTTGTGGTATTTCTTGCGTTATCACATACCTATCAGAGATACAGGTCTTAAGGTCTGGCAGACATTCCAGCATTGACCTTGAAAACTTTTCATACTTACTGATCTATACACATAAAATGCATGCAGGTACATATATATAAATAAAAACAATTATGTCACTATTCTGACAGATGAGCTTTTTTGTAACACGTGGTGAAATCTTATGAGCGTCTCATCGAACGATGTTTTGGAAAAAAAGTTAAATACTCAGCTCTGAACCAATCTGCGTCGAACTTGTTGCCAGCTATAACAAAGGACTACTGTGAAACGTAACTCTTCTGCAGAATATACTATAATTGTACTTTTTGAAAGCAATGTCAAATCATTGACATTGACTTGGTGTTCCACGGTATGGAAATGCAGAAAAGTTACACTATATATAAGTCGTAAATTAGATCCTAATCCAAACATCACTTTGATAGTTAGACAGACTATTTGGGTGTGTATTTAGCTCTGTAATTTTTCTCTTCCTTTTTCAAACTGTTGTCTTTTTCTCAGATTTTCAAAATCAGATTTTTCAATAATCTTTATAATAAATTACATTACACTTGGGAAAATACCATTAAAATAAAGATAAACTCAAGTCAAATCACAAATACAAACTTACCAAAAATTAACGAAGAGAAAAATCAGAGTCTGGCAGAAGAAATCCAGAATGCAATACCTTGGGCAAATATTTATTAGTTGCCAAGCGTATTCCTGAAGGTAAACATCTGAAAAACAAAAGTCACATAATCTCAGAAGTGAGCAGTTATGCCATTTAACACATACACTAATGTTTTAAAAATTCATCTTCTTTCATCTAATCGGTGCTTTGTCATTCACAATACATGACACAAGGAACAACCCAAGCTATGTCTACATTAGTGAGATGATTCCGTCATCATCAGGATCATCCCAACAGAGCAAAGGAATTCGTGCTGAGGGTCTCCAAGGTGCAAAGCTAAGCAGAGAAATGTGGACAGTCACACTCCTAAGCCCAATGTAAAACACTCACGTAAGCTTTCCTTTGAAAGCAGGAGAAATTCTGGAAGGATTCAGACTGAGCAGACACTGGCATGTAATGGATTTACATACACAAATTCCTCAATGTGATAAAGGAAGATCTTACAAGTGTCTTGTTTATCATCAGAGGTTGTTTAATGTGTTCATTATCACCTACTTTGATGCTATTTCATAAAGCTACAACACAAAGTTTTCCGATGAAGATTGCACCTTCCAGATGGAAATGAAAACATAACAACACTTATGTGCAAATACAGGAGAAAAAAGAAAGAAAAGTATATTTTCCAGAGAAAACAAGTTCTTGTTCTCTTGAAGATCCTCCCTCAACTGCCAAAACTATGACAACAAAAACCTCTTTGGAGAGAGATTCAAGTGAGATTTTTAAAAAATGTTTTGGTGGCGTTTTTCTTATTCTGCCATTCCTCAAAGTCCTGTGCTCAATTAGCACAGACCAAACACAAACAGAAGTACGAACCCCACCTATATTTCCTGTGCTTTCTGATATCCTGGAACTTCACAAATTGAGGATCCATTGATAAAAGCATATTTAAGGTTTGCCCTGCAAATTTACATAGCATGTTTACTCCTGCCCTGCAAACCACCTAAAGTTTATGGGACATATTGAGAGTGCCATGCATGATGACATCTTGCTGGACTGGCGAGGTCTTACTGGAAGCTTTCTTACTCCTCCTCGCTAGAAAACAGCTTTTCTGATGCACCCTCTGAAAAAGCCTCCTCAGGTCCCTCACATGCACAATGTTTTACATAGGGTCTTCTCCTGAGATCATCGAGACATAGTTTTGAGTCAAGAATTTGGAAATACTCTGACACTTAAGTTATTTTTTTAATATTTGAATATTTGAAACCAGTGAGTGGAATACACCAAATCCAGACAGAAATCGAACAGCAGACTGAGAACAATTGAGTTAAGGTGCCCAACAAATTCATTTATCACAGTTTTGCAAACTGTCACATGAATCTCTCCTTAAACGACCATGATGTTTGTGCAACAGATCTCTCCCACAGGTTTACAATACATTATGCACCTTTAACTGCTTTGTTTGCCTTCCTCCACCTACCATTCGATCTCTGCCTTGACTACTTCTAACATTTTGAACATCTGAAGAGCTGCCAAATTTTTGAAGCGACCTATTTCCAGAAATGTTTCTTTACCTCAAGATATGTAATTTCTCCCAAAACACTTCTCTGGAGCAAAGCCCGGGACTAGCAATATGTTACCCGGGATCAGTGAAAGGTTTACATTTCAATACCTATTGCACCTGTCATGATAATACCAGGCATTTTCCACCCACCACGCAGGAGAGAATCCAAACTTCCTGTGGGATGTGCAAAACTAGCACTCAGCCTTGGGAGCCATCCAGGCATGGTTATCAGGAAGAGAAAAGCTATTTCTGCTGGCTTGCAGGAATTGATGGCACCATTTAATGTCTTGTCTTTATATGCAAGTGTGTATAACCCAGTTTTTCCACAGCTGCTGTGACGTAAATAAATTCAGTATTATATCCATTTTACATTATAGGATGTAACATAAATAGTACTGGAACTCATGCTGGGCATAATTCAATATTTAAGACATTGTCCTTTTCAAGTACAAGACACCCATATAGCTGCCTAAAACTTAGAGAAAATGTTTGACCTGCTTAAGATTCAGTAAGGAGAAAAATCTTATGTATATTCTGTAGACATATCTCCCTAAGTAGGATAGTATTTCTGGAAATAACGTCATTGAGTCGATAATTTTTTATCATTGCAAACTGAGACTTCACTTCAAGGGCTCTTTTTGAACAGTACAGCTGTACTATACTGATCCATAACTATTAGGATATGGGATACATGAAGAATCCCTAAAATATCTACAGCTAGACACTTGCTCAACAGTATTAACTACCTTTGAATAGGACCCATTAATAAAATCCTGAATTTTTGCACATCCTGTTACCTGACCAGACAAAATAATTTGCTTCATCTCAATTTACTAGAGCAAAAATGTATCTCTGGGTAACTATAATTTTAATTCAGGCTTTCTCTCTTAAGATAGTAGTTCTTCAGCTGCAGACTGCAGTGAAGCCCCATCAGTCCCAGAAAAATCTCATCCACCCTTAGAAATACCCAACACGCAAAAGTAGATACAAACTGGTTTCTTCACGACAAATACAGCTGTGGGCAGCAAAATGCCTTCTATTTTGTTTCAGTAATAAATCACTTCCCTGACTCGAGTTAGTAATGAGATTTTTGATCACGTGGATTGAACATATCCTCAAGTTAATAAAAAAGTACGGCTTCCTCTTTATCTTTAATAAAAGATTTGTACACTGCTCAAATGATTAGTACTACATTTTTAAAGAATTTGAGATTGATGCTTTCCAATTCTCCTTCCTATTTTTCTATGCTTTTATAATGCAAAGGTAATATAGGGAATAGTTAATAATTCATAAGGTAATTTTAAGGCTTTTATTCAGAAACCTTTTGCCTATTGACTTAAGGATGTACCATAAAATATCCAGGTATTACTATCCTAGCAATTTGCAGATCTATGTAGATGAAATCTCCGAATTTATGCAAGTCAGGATCCATGTTTAAGAATCAGAGCACATCATTACAGCCCTGGAAGGGTACAGGGGGAGGAAATAGCTTGACAGGACTATTTAAACCCGTATATTTCATGTCTTCACACAGTTCTGCGTTTTCGCCCTTGTTTGCAAGTTTATTCTTGATGGAGTTATTTTTTGCAGTTGCCTAAGAGACAAAGGAGCTGGCTGCATTTTTTAAAAAGGTAAACTCCATTCCACAAGTCCTGTGCTCCCCACCTGCAGGAGATCCAAACAAAAACAATCACCCTGGGAAAGCTGAGCTGGACAAAACCCTTATTCTCATCTTCTCTTAAAGCAACAAAAAAAAAAATTACTTTTTTCAGATGAAAACGTCAAAACTGGCTACCAGTTAATACAATCGAAGTATATCCTATTTCCGTTGCTAACGGACACAAAGCTGATGACACGCGTTGGCAGTGCCCTCGCTGCCTTTGGGAAGGGAAAGCAATATCCACGCAGCCCCGAAAGTGGCACAGCTGCCACCGAGCGCTCACCGGCCTCTTGCACGTGGAGCAGCCTCCTCCAAACGGCTGGTGAACGAGCTGACTAAAGAGGCTCCGTCCAAATATTTCTCAGAAAAGTGGCATTTTTGATTGATCCTGTTCCTAGTTCACAATGAAGAACGGAAGTCAAAATCAGATTTGGGGGTGTCAGTGTTTGACTCTTGAAAATTTTTTTTTTTTCATTTATTTTAACAAAATCTTACTTTAACTTATTTCCCTCAAGCAAGAATTTAATCTCCTTCTTTCACAGTTGCTCATCAGCCTGTATTTTACTGTGTTCACAAAATACCCAGTTAGTAGCAGTCAAGCTTCAATATATTTGGGTATAGCTTTTTTACCTATTTAAAAGAAATTTTAAAAGTATTTTTACCAGCGTGTGTCCCACTTTCACATATGCGCATAATAGCTGCTGCAAAGGAATCACTCATCTCGTGCAAGCTTTCAGGTACCGCTAAGTAACAACGGTAGAAAGTAATGAAAATTGATAGTCACTATTATTTCCACATCTAACAAAGAAAATTAAGCTGAGCTGTGCAGATAGCCATCATTTATTGGCATGACAAAGCTCATAGCACCACCTCTATTAGCATTTCCCTACATGGAAAACTCTTCTATTCCTCTAAGTTTGCCAAACGTTAGTGCTTTAGGTACGGAATTTTGCTGTTATCCAAGGGACACAAGTTTTACCCTCCCAAGGAAAATGGTGTCTTTATGAAGTAACAGTAACACTAACTAGATTATATTTAATTTTAGGCCAGCTCTGAGCACATCCTTTGTGCTCAATCTAATTACCGTCTCTGCTAGAGCGGCTCTGAACTCCTCTTCTTGGTTTGACCTTCGAGACCCAAAAACTTCTGACTAAAGCTTACTGCCTCCGTCCTCCAGCTCCAAAAATGCAAACTGCTGTCGGCTCCTTCAGTCCCCTCCGCAAGACAGGCGGCATATGTCATGTGCATTATTCAGAGCTTTACATAGCTTCTTTTCCATGGAGGTTTAAAAATGAATAGCAAAATGTGTATCAAAATCAAAACCCTTTGCAACAAGAATGATAATCGTGACATGAAGTCTAAAACTAGACCAGGGTAGGGATTATCTCTAAAGCAACGGGCTAGGAACACAATAAATTTACTACTTTTTAGACGAACAGGTCTGAAGGTATACTTTACGCAGTCCCAAACAGCTGAGGTCTTTTGCAGATTAAAACTGACTCAGGAAATAGCCCAAGAGGAACAATACTCAGAATATCTTTCGTATTATCTTGAGGAGCAGGAAAACCATGGCAGGAAAGCACCATGAAAGGAGTTTCCTTTGTACTCTGCTAAAACAACAAATACACATACCCTGTAATGAGTGGTCTTCCAAATCCTGAGAGCACGTCTAGGCTCACACGCTAGAGAGAGGATCGGAGAGTCCAGAGGAAGATCATGGTGGGCAAAGAAAGTTTGCTAGCTACTAAACATTATTATTCTTGGTCAAGCATACACATCTCTACTCTCCTTGAAGAAATATCCCAGGAGGACCCAGACGTACCAAAACACCCCAAGACGACCCATCTTTACAGGGACCCTTCACTGGAGTTCCCACCTCCTGCATTTCCATGACAAAGAGACATAAATAAAGTGCTAAGATATTATGCAAACATTATGCTAATAATAATTCAGTCCACAACAGCAGCTAAGCATATAAGCCATATAAGCAGTGTAAGAATCAATGCTATAATATTTGTTTATGTTCCCAGAGATACAGACTCTAAGCATGAACATTGAATGTTATTAGAAGGAACCCAGCCAACTAAGCAAACCCCAAATCCTGCCCCAGCTAACGTGTTAAAAAAAAAAAAAAAAAAAAAAAAAAAAATCAATTGTATAATAGCCCAACAAGATTCTGGCATTCTGGTATGGCATGCTGGGGAATGAGGTTTCCTTAGAGCTAAATAAAAAACAAAAGCAAAGAATAGAAAATAATGATAATGTGAGTGGATGATATTCCCCTATATCAGTATATTTATTCAACGACTTTTCACAATGAGGTTCCAGTCACGATTAAGAGCTCTGGAAAATCAAGACATATTAATGCAAACGAGCAAGAAAAGAGTGCGTCTCAGTTACTTTTACTACAGTCCAGCAGCGATTCTCTGATTAGCATTTGCAGACTGGACTAAGCGTATCTAATATAAAGGCAATACGCACTGTACAGCTCTCAACAAATATTACCGAGATGGAAATGCCTCCTGACAAATTCACAAGCTGCAAATGTACAGTCAGGAAATTCAATAGCCTCACAGCTGCACACTTGTAACTTGTGAATGCAGAAAAACGCATGAATTGGCAGCGGGCTCTCTGGCAGATGATATCATTTTACAGATGACTGTCGAGTCTGCCAGTTTGACGTTGAACTCTCCTCTCGCTATTTTTTTTGTTGTTGTTGTTGTAGTTTCCTAGCTCTTTCTCTGAGATCTTCTAGGATCACAGTGGCTGTTCTCATCAGAGTCTGCTATTTACTTTTCTGACTCTGCAAAGCACTGTAATCGCTCAGCTCGGCTCCCTCCGCTCTGCTTATGTATAGCTGACGTTGAACAGTGCCTAATCTGGAAAAACTCTGCCTTTCTCTGCAGTATTTCGGATCCACGAAGCGCACTATTCCACAGACATGTCCTAGGTTTTTGTTCCTCTATTCAGAATAGCTTGGATTTTACTTTAAGTAACCACCCTTCATAAATAATTGACATGGCTCCAGAACTGGGCACAGTACTCCAGGTGAGGGTCTCACCAGAGCGGAGTAGAGGGGCAGAATCACCTCCCTCGATTTAGCTGATTTTTTTTTTCCCCCGCCTCTGAGCCCTATGCAATCAGCACCAAAATGTTTGACTGGGATCTGCGACCAGACTCAAGCGAGACACAAAAGCACTGCACCCCTGAAATGAAGTGGTTCTTTGTACCTTGCAGTCACACCTACATGGCAAAGAAATTCCTAAAGAGCCAGCAAGGTGACATCACGGGGAACTGGGCTGTCTGGCGTTTTTTAATGCAGTTCAACTCCCGGTTTTTGTCTGCTTGTGCTGTGCTTCTCTCGCTGCCTCCATCCTGCTGGAAGGGGTGATCTCTGCACCTGCATGGTTTGCACTCTTTGAAAGGTCACATCTCTGAAGGTAAGTTAATGTCTTGAGTTATCACAAAGTCCAATGTGAACACTTCAGTAGAACTCCATCAAGCTTGCTTTAAAAGGCCAAATTTTAAGACACTTTTGCCAAAGGTTCAACAGGTATGGTTCCATCACTGAACACAGAGGCCTTCCTTTCTGTAAACTTCTGCACTTAACGAAAGAAAGTACAGGAACTTGGGGAAAAAAAAAAAAAAGAAAAACAAAAAAAACCAAAACAAAACAAAAAACTGAAACATATATTTCTGGGTGATCTCCAAATGAGGTGAGACAAAACTCACCTTTGTATCTTAAGGTTATTTTTCTGATGATCCTCCAAAAAGTCTCCGAGATTTCTGACACTGCAATTATTAGGGCTAGCCAAACTCGTTGCATCTATTTCACTAGATGTTTGTTCATACAGTCTGAACCATAAAAGCCCATGAGCTACAGCAGCCCCCTTTTTCAACACAACTCTACGAGCAGTTTCGCTGGTTTACACCCATGCTACTCTCCTCTGAGTTTAGTAAAATGGTAGAAACTCTCCAGTTACCTGAATACAAACCATCAGGACTTCATCTAGTGCCATACTGCGTATGCTATTTTGCTTTAGATATCCATGCTCAAAAATTACTGTGCAAAATCTCCAGTCTGTAGTGAGATACATACCTAATGTATTTATTATGCCAGAAAAATATAGAATATTATTAGTATTTTAGCTAAGGTTGATCATGATATCCACCGGTCTCCCTGTACAGATTTTTAATGTGAGAAATGTCTTGTACATTTAAAGCTGCCTTGAATCCCTAGACCTCGGGGTCCCACGTCTTAAAGCACTCACAACCCACTATCTTCCACTGTTCTGCTTAGAAAAAAAAAAAAAAGCAGAACTTTTCCTTGAAAATTCAAGACTCCTTATATGAAGAACAAAATATTGCTTACTGCTTTATTTGAAGAACACATAATCCCCTTGAAGAAATTTCAAATTCTGGGAGCTTCTATAATATCTTTAACACTTGGCATTGTCCACAAAATATTTTATACACACAAAATATTTTCAAGGAAACCCTTCAGGTTATTGCTCATGGTAAGAAATTGAGAGGGAAAAAAAAAACCTACCTGGCCTCCCAAAATAACACTCTCTTCTTTTGATGTCTCTGATTTTTAAGGGAGAAAGCAAATTGTCTGCAATACATGAGCATGAATCACATCACCATACTCGCACTGGGAGCCATGACTGGGGGTGGTTTCCTGCACGCTGCTTACTTCGCTGCAAGGGAGAAAAGTGAGCGCAGTGAGAGGTGCATGGGGGAAAAACCAAGGAAATGTTTCCCCCTACGCCCTGCTCTCTGTATCAGAAGGAGGAACATGCCAGAAACTACATAAAAAAAAAATTGAAAAAGCTAATAATTAACTGGAATCACTCTCAATTTTTCCTATTATGTTGAATGGAAAGAATCACACTTCACAGTGCCTTCCTCGCCCTTCTTTTGGATTTTGACACTCTTGACTAATATGGAAAAATTTTCCTTGAAAGTGTGTTGAAAAAACACACAATAAGCCTTTGCTTAACAGGAGGTTACGGACCGAAACAAAGAACAGCTCATTCCTAGCCTATTTCTTAAGACAGCAAATATACAGAAGCATTACTTCTCCTCCTCCCTTTTTATCTTTTTCGAGACCTGTTGCACAATCTGCTGTTTCGCAGGATTTCAGCAAGACACGTTCACCACTTCTAAGGCTTGTTCTTGATTCACCCTAAAAGCTTTAACTTTCTCTTCAAACTTCATACGTCATCCTCATCAAATCATGCACAGAAAAGTGCATGAAGTGTTCTGTTTACTCCCAACTTGGCAGAGCCACAACAAAGAACAGAATGTAAAGAATGAACTCCCTTCGCAAAAGTCATTCATATCGAAACAAAAGCCTTTACCTTCCTGAAACAGATTTTCTAAGCGGGCCTCATCTATTTCTGAATTGCCCAGTGAGCTCTCAGATAACTAAGAAACATTCAAAAGGCAATCTAAAAACAGAAGGAATGAGAAAGTTCTCCTGGATCTGATTTTTCATTAAAAAAGCATTAAGAAAATATGGGCTTTTCAACACTGCAAGCTGAACAAGCAACTACTTTTCATGTAACGTGTAGAAACCTGCTGAATTCAGCCTTCTTCCAACTTCCCCTCGGCTGCAGCAGCTGGATAGATTTGTTTCCACCTGCTTTTATCATTTGTCATTACTGAGGTATGCTTCAGAAAGCCAATTTAGCTCTGAACTGTCAGGTTGGCTGAAGCCAAAACAATTCATTTTTATTATTGAATCACATCCTTCGGAGTGTCTCACGTTCCTTTAACTCCTAGCTCCCCACACCTCTGAACCCAAAGAAAATATAGGTGGTGTTTGGGGTTTTTTTTAAACCAAAATGCCCTTTTCTAAACCACTCAAAGTAAAAACACACACAGTTGATCCTATGCACGCTCTCCACCGTTTGCCCTAGGAGTTGCAAACTTCTGTGGTCACTTGAGAAGAGACCATCCAAACACGGCCGCAGAGAGCCAAAGGCTTCTGAAACACATGAAGATCTTACTAAAAAATTTAAAAAACCTTCTCCAAAATTCTATTGAAGGTTGGCTGCCTCCACCTCCTGTGCTAGTGTTGGAGATAAGGCTGTCGATAGGTCTTCTACCATTCCCCCAGAACTTCAGGGGGATAGGAGAGAGTGGGTGTGGGGAGGGAAAGCATCTCAAGTACAAGAAAGGGTGATTATCAAGTCTAAAGGGAGCATGTCACACAATGAAGAAATGTAAGTCTATTTTTAAAGCAATTATTTTGTTTTCGAGATTAAAACGTGCTGCAGTATTCCCCTCTGCTTGGCATTCCAGAGGAGGTGTTGCATTTAGCTAGCAAAATTAATTCACTTGAACAAAAGAAAACTGAAACACTGGAAGCAAAACAGAAAAGCATAAGGTAAGAATTTTGTTTCCTACATTTCAAATAGGAAAGAACTTATGTTTTCAAAACTTGATTACTGTTTTCCAATAACAACCACGATTCCTTGAGACTGGTCATGTGCCTCAACCCCCCTGGTACAACTGCAGGAGTAGGACATAAACATGTGAGTTGAGATGAATCTCTTAATCTTACTATCTGCATAATTTATCTCTAGATATTTTGAAAGTTTACAAAACTCTCCAGTAAGTTAGAAAAATTTAGGAACTTTTGAAAAATATGACCTGTTATGTAAACCTGTATTTTAAGAAGTGAACTAGAGACAGCAGGAAGGATCACAGGGGTTGGACACATAACCAGCTGTCCCAATTTGGCGGAGCTGTTTTAGCTGTCAGCGTGTGAATTCTTAATGTGCGATGATTATAAAGTACGGAGAGACAGCTCCGTGCTCTCACTTGAATTATTTTGCATTTTCCTGAGAGTAACAGCACATACATGGGCTGCTAGGCCAAAGTTAATGTTGGTGACTTCTGCGTCTGAGATCCCTATGTCTAAGCTGCTTGCAAAGCTGAGATCTCAGAATATTTATTTATTAAGATCTAAAGTGATAAAAACTTGCTTATCCCAGGCTCAAATTTTCCTGACACCTTCACTAATTACACAATATAATGAAATCCCTGAAGCACTGAAATAATTGTTCCAGCAGGAACTCAGCCAGCGAAACACCTATGGAAACTTCTTTGTATTCATTCATCACTACGGGAAGCAATCTCACAGTCCTCTCCAAAAATACCTTCAAACAGATGTCTTGCTGCGTGTCAAGAAATTATCAAATTCAGGCTTGGAGGGAGCATGTTGTGAAATCCAGAAGCTCTCCAAGGGAGTGCTCTGCCAGACACACCGTATCATCCAGAGGAAAGAGAGGGGTACCCAGGGTGGGCACCTTCAGTGAGATGGGAAGGCACGGGGAAAAGCAACCAGTTTGCCCATCCGAGGCCAGCTATGACCAAATAACACCTTCAGCCTAAGTAATACAATAAACTCTATCTAGAGATGAAATATCAAGATGCAGCTCAGAAATTGCTGCAGTGTGACTTCTGTATGATCTCCAATCTGAGATTATGGGTGCTACCTGTAACTATTCCCCTTCGGTAGCCTCACAGTGCCCACGCTGAGAGTATCCAAGAGAGACCATCCAGTCCTGGAGTTGTCTATAGATGTCCGTAACATGATCACAGCGGTCACCAATTGGACACCCTCGTCCCTGGCAGACCTGCTGAGCACGCAGCCATCAGCATAGGGTCCACCAGCAGCAACATCCTTGCCAAAGCAAATCCACCAGGCTCCTACTGAATGGGTGCCCATCCCTACTACCAGGCAACACAAAGACAGGTTCTCAGCTTTTCCAAGAAAATAATTTCAACTGTGATTGATTTTTACTGTTTTAAAACTAACATTAGCAAATGTGATTGCACAGAGCACAGATCCATCAAATTTGTTCGCAGCTGCAATTCTGCAACATATCATTATCGTGTACTGTGCGAGCAAAGCTGGGCTTGGCTTTCATATGACTGAGCTCTAAATTAGTTTATGGATAATGTTCCTTTACAATGCATTCAATCTTTCGCTCCATCTTATCTTAATGAGTACTTAACCTCTTAAAAATAGGTTATTGCCAGAGAGACTAAACACAGAGTATTAAATTCTCTGAGAAAACCACAGGAACAAACATCCCTGCTCAGGTGGCTCTGTCCTGCTTGAACACAACTTCTTTAGGGGAAAGTTTACAGAGTTTTCAAATACATTGGAAAAAAAGCAATTTCCACTGCCTTCATTTTAAAATTCTTTTGTAAATAGAATCATAGAACGGTTTGGGCCTTTAAAAGCCATCCAAGTCCAACCCCTCTGCCAGGAGCAGGGACAGGTTGCTCAGAGCCCTGGCCAACCTGGCCTGGAATGTTTCCAGGGATGGGGCATCCACCGCCTCTCTGGGCAACCTGGGACAGTGTTTTACCACCGTACCCTAATTATAAGGTAATGCTTTTTTTTTTTTGTTATTAATAATGGAAATCATAGACTGAAAAATTTACCTTTTTTTCTGGAAAACTACGTGGTTCCAGCACTTGCAACCTCAGCATTTTGGCTTTCGATACTTTTTTCAAAATGTGCATGCTTAGAATCTTTTAAAATTGAAAATGTTACTTTATAAAAAGTAGATAACGTCTAAACCCTATGTTGGAGGTTTTCTAGCTTTTGGTTAGTTTGCAGGCACTACATTCCAGAAGAAGATTTTTGCACCTGATGATGACTTTGGCACAGGATCATTGACTGAATCCTAGCTAGAATGCAGAACAACCCCTCTCAACAGCTACTTCTGCAGGAAGGACACAAATCTCATGGTTTGGGTAAGGAGAAGGCTCAGAGACCCACCGGGGTCCAACGTAGCTGACACAGAATTATCACAGAATCACAGAATTATCAAGATTGGAAAAGACCTAAAAGATCATCCAGTCCAACCATCACCAATACTTCTCAGCTAAATCATATCCCTCAACACAACATCCAAACGTTTCTTGAACACCCCCATGGTCGGTGACTCCACCACCTCCCTGGGCAGTGCATTCCAGTGCCTGACTACCCTTTCCGAGAAGTAATATTTCCTAATATCCACAATTAACACATTGCAGCGTAGCAGCCCATTTCCAAACTGGAACTGAAGCAGCCTCCATTTTAAAACTCAGACAGAGTTGCAGCACACGTTATGTAAAATAATTATATCATTTAATCCCCTCCTATCCCTGGATAAAACTCCTTTTTGAGGAGGCGAGGAGCAGGCTACGGTCCAGACGGTTCGTTGGATTTGTGCCACTCCAGCAACAACTTCTAAAACTTTCAAGCAGAAAGACAGCAAACAAGAAGGTGTGCGATTCTGGACTTCCTTCATGAGGATACCAAAACAGATGCTACACCCACTCTGTGTGCATTTAATGTGAGTGTATCGCTGGATTAGGGAAAAAAAAATTAAAAATTCAAATTTCCTTTTAAAATCCCTACCATCCTCTGCTTCTCAGTTGGCCTATAACTCACATTGGGAACTGGAAGAAGTGGGGGATGAACAAATTGTCCCCCACACCCTGTCTCTTCAGGAAACACACTATCATGTGGAATTAATGACTTTTTTTTTTCTGAATACATATAATTTCAAGTTCATGGTCCAGCATCTCTGATTCATAGTAATAAAGATTGCACAACAGCAGAATTGTGGAGAACAAAGGTTAATTTGAGGCTAAAATACCCTTCCTAGTGAAACACAACTGGAAACATATGCTGGTTTCTGAGGTAGCACTGCTGATCTTTAATTTCCGATTTTAAGATTTAGAAATTCAGTGTGTTTAGACATGATTAAGAGGAGGCAGCGAGAGAAAGCAAAGAGCTATTCAAACCCTGCAGTTTCTGGCCTGTGATTCTCTTGAAATGTTCCAGGCTAATTCTTCTGTGTCACATAACAGCTTTATGACACCTACACCTTCTTCACTTAAACGTTAAGAGTTTTTAGGCAAAATCAAAAAATCCAAAGATCAGAACATGGGCCGCCGTGCCAGCCTCAGATATTTAGAAACCAGAACTAGCTCTTTCTCTACCTACAAAACCAGGAGACAGTTTTAAAAAAAACACATGTTCAACTCCTAGTTTTTAGATTCTCTTCCAAGCCGGCGAGGACTGGAAGCGTCCTTCCTTGCTTCAGTTCAGACTGAGAGCCTGACGCGCTCACGGGGCTGCGGCTTTGGGAACGCTACCATATATGACGAGACTCCAAACAACATTATGAGATCTGGCAGCCACGAGATCATGCTCGAAAATATAAATGAAGCAAGAAAAAGCAACAGAGGTGGAGAGGAAAGGAGAGAAAAGCGACAGCAGAAAACAATGGCATTTTCTAACCATGAAGAATTACTACTGAGGTCAAAATTAAAGCTGTTCCAGCAGTTTCTGATTAAATTCTGCTTTGTTCCAAAATGCTGACGTGCTGAAATCAGAATGATTTCAGGAACATATCAATCTGATAGAACTTGTTCCTGTTGGGTCATTTGCCTACTTGTTTTACTAGAAACCTTGGCTCCTAGACAGCCACTCAGATGGGTATTGGAAAAGCCAGATTCCCAGGCTCCCCTGAATCTCAGTATTAAAAGAAATTAATCACTGATACAAGTCTATGTTATGCATGTTTGCCTTATCAAATTATCTGTAGCTGTGCCTGTGGCATGGGAGTAGCACATCTGATATGCTTTAATGATGCAAAAATCTCATGCAAGAAGCAGGGAAGCAAAGGCAAGCAAGGCACCTGCTCTGTGTTCCCTCTTGCTAAAAATGTTAAAGCACGGAGAGAAACAAGAAGTGCAATGCTTCCCTTGAAATGTTAACTAAATAGTGAAAACTTGCCGATTTCTATTAGGCAAGTCATTTGAGCCAAGCACTGTCTACCACTATCAACGGCTACTTTGTAGTATAACACATTAACAGGGTGAAATTGTAATATCCTGGGCATTTGGGGCTGCATTATGCTATAAAAATGAAGGCCGGCTCCCTCCAGCTATCACACTTTTGGACTGGTGTTTGGTCTGTTAAGTTCCGCAACTTTTTTCTGCTCGGAGGGATCCACAGCGGAACCGCCAGCAGCTGTTGCGCGGGGATGCGCACTCTGCATTTTGTACCGACGCCATTAGGTGGTGCTTGAAACAGGAGATTGCAAGAAAGAAAAGTAAGATCTTGTTTACTGCCCAAGCAGCCTGCTTAATAAATATTTTATTCTAGCATTATTTAAAAAAAAAGAAAAAGAAAAAGAGAGAGAGAAAGAAAGGGGTGAAGAAAAGCTTGTTCTAGGATTCCATTTTAAAATCTGATTTCTAGATTTTGGCAGAGCTGAGTAATTAAATAAATAAATAGTCAACGCTTCCTCCTGCCTCAAGCATCACTGCTGACACACACACACTCCTTTAAATAAGCCTCTGAATCTCCAGCGCTCAGCCAAACTTCTGCTCATCGTGCCCTAGATTTCTATCTCTCTCCTAGGTTGATAACTGGATTTCCAGTAAGTTTTGAGGCAGAGACTGAAATACTATTTAATGTACCGGCTCCAACAGGGGTTTCCAGGAAAAACTGTCCAAGTCCAGAACAGCATGAATATTTTTCACATAAGGAAGATCTCGCTAGCAATTACGAAGAAGTCCTGTTTCTGCACAGAAAAGCAATAGCTTACTCCCTTTCCTCTTCTTCAGCAAACACCTACAGGCACTCCTGAAAATGCTCTCTTCAGATTTATTTATAAAGTTTTATGGCTTCCCTTAAACATTACATTCAAGGAAACTGCCCCGTGATAAGCACTAAAAAGAGGCCATCAATTAAATAATTGCATCCTACTAGAGACAGCACGCAACCCACCTGTCTAACCTTGGCCTCCCATTTTGATATTCTTTTTTTCTCCCTTAATCAACTCCTTCAATCATTGGCATTCCCATCTCTTGCAATGACCTGTAAATATTTCATGGCACTTTACCACCATCTTCCCAAGTTCAGTAAAACAGTTCAGCAAAAAAAATCCTCCAATATGTTTGTTGCAAAGGTCAGAAGACGCCAGAACAGCTGTACTAGATATGATCACGGGTTTGGTCCAACCTCATGCTATCCCCCTCATGGTAATGGAGAAGGATGCTGAAGGTGCGCACAGAGCACAGTAACTCGTCTCGTGTGTCCTTCCAGCCACCGCCGACAGCCAGCGTAGGGAATGCCACAGCAATTCGCTCTATCCAGGTCATCACGTTTAGTAGCCACAAATAAATTCATCACACAAATTTTGTCAAACACTTTGGACAACTTCCGACTTCCACTGCCACCTTGTCGCACTGAGATCCACCATTCAGTTATACCTGTGAAAATAAGCACTCCTTCTGTTTCTTTTTAACCACCTACCTTATAATTTTGATTCTTGCATTATTGAATTATCATGAAATAGTAAATAATCATTCTTTATTCCTGTTCTCTGCGCCACTCTTGATATGATAGTAACTATATTTTAACAACTCTTATAGCAAAAGATAAAATGGCTGAAGGTTAATTCTCCAGTAACTGCTTATGAAGCTATTTAGGGACCTACAATTTGCTTACGTACTGCACGGAATGATTAAAAAATAAATACAGAGAAATCCAAAGTCTAATATTCTGCTTAGCAAAGGAAGAACTGCTTATCGCGTTTGTATGAGGACTCGGAGTCCATAAATCCCTGGAAGTGGACTAAGCAGCTTTCTCACCTCTTCAGAAGTTATCTTAAACACCAGGAGGTGGGAGGTAGTCGGACAAAAGATATAAAGGGAGGCAGCTGATCCATTTTAAAGCCTCTCTCATTCCTTTTAAGGCTTTAGATTTCATATAAATATTTCTTTGAATGCATACATCTATGTACCAAAACTAACATTTGAGAAGCTTCCAAAACTTGGCTTTTAATTAAACCCATGAAAGTATAATGCTCACGCTGAATAAGTATCAAAAATAGAGACAAAACTGAGAAAAAATGCAGGCATTTTTCTTGGGTTTTGTCAGGCACTGCAAAGACAATTAAGTTTCTTTTCTTCACTATACATATAATACTCAGAAGTGAAAGCTTAATTAACTTGTCAAAAACTATGGCATCTCTTTTCTTGAGCTGCTGAACCCACCTTCCCAAAAGACTTGAAGGGAAAATAAAAAAACTAAATGCTCTAGCTGAAAAACCTGATCACGCATGACATTCCTGTCCTGAAACACAGTTTGTCTGTCACTACCAGAGCCTTTTGATCCATCTGGGTGAGCACGCTCTTTTTCCATTTGTCTGCCAGCATCTCAGCACAGAATTGCCGTTGCTTTGAGACGATGGACGTTGTGTGATGTGCTGAAGGAGTAAGACACAGTGGCACTAATCACATCGTACAGCACATTTATCAGCAAAAATCTGAAAGTTTCAGCAAAATATCCTTGATCACATGGCTTTTCATGCCAGTTGAAGGCCTTGAGCTCTCCTGTCAGGGGCAGGTATAGCAGTTGTGAAAGCAAAACTTCTTATACCCCTAAACAACACAACAACCCCACTTTGCGGGTTTCAGACGCACGGGGAAGCCGAGCCTAGAAAATGAGAAGACCTATTTATGCCACAGCGACCAGCACCGCAGGCCTGGGACCACACTCTTCTCTGCTGGCTGGCCTCTGGTTTTTGTAGATATTTTGCATTTCTTCTCACTGAGTCCAGCAGCAGCTGTGACCAATAAGTCCCTGTCAGCAAGCGTTGCCTGGAATCGTGCTCGCAGCAGCTGGAGGAGCCACAGCAGCCCCAGAGAAACTCCTGACCCTGCTTCCAAGAACTGGGAGAGTTTCGGATGAGGGTTTTCGAGAGAAGCGTGGGCTCAGGCCAAGGAGCAGAGCGTGCGATGCCTTGCAGCTAACGCCTTTCCCTGATCAACAGATCAGCCCTGATAACAAAGAGAAAGACCTTAGTTTAACAAAGGTTAAGTTAACAAACCTAACATTAACACTTAAATTTGGCAAGTGCAATAAGTGGCTTTCCCATTTTCAGGTTTTTTAACACAGTCTTTCAACCTGAGCTCACTTAAGTCTGAAAAATATTGTACTTTATCCTCCTGTAATCTCTCCTCCAAGATATGCATGTTTAAACAAAGTGCAAAGGTCCAGGTGCTTTACTGCATTAGTAATGACCCAACATCTCCTCTTTAATAATGCAACACAGAACAGAGCACAGCAGCTTTTTTTGCTTTCTCATTTTAAAAATGTATTAAAACTTTTCTCTGTGGGGCCAGGTGACAGCACGAGGGAGTAGAAATTGTTGGGTTTTGCAAGGCAGAAAATATTGCTGAGGCATTTGGGGGATAATTTTTTACCTCCCATATAAATCACTATCTTTACTTTTCTACTAACTTTGCCACTCTCTTTCCATCACTATATCAGATTTTAGTAAGCTCTGGGATTTGGTGCATGTAACTGTGTGCTCAACAGACCTGAAGCCCGTGTGAGTAATTCCGAGCCCATGCAATCCTACCTAATGCATGATATTGAGAAACCCTCTTCCCTTCCGACAGATATTAAAAACAAACACACACAATTCTTAACCACTCAACACGGATTCATGCTCCAGGTGTTTCTTTTTTCTTAAAAATAAAAGTAAATTAAGGTTTCGCATTTTCACTGCAACAGAGCGCTCCAGAGGCTCACACAGACCCAACCTGGGAGTTTTCGGAGCGATCTTCATTACAATATTTCTCCTGATACAAAAGGAAGATTTTCTATAATGCATCATTATACCACCAGGCCTCTTTGGGAACTCCTAGTGATAAAAGTTATGATAGCCTATTGCAGAACACGTTATAAGCCCCTGTGTCTGTTATTCCATCTCTACGAAAAAAAAAATTTCTCGTTTTTTGGTTCTATGTCTAGCAGCTCACAGCTCTGGCTTGGGAGATACCTGATTCAGGTCTCCGTACACCAACCAGGACAGAAGGACAAGCAGCTGACGAAGACTGGCAACACGTTTGTATTAATCAGATTAAACCAAAACCAGTCAATGGGATGAAGTGATCGCAATAAAAGATACAAGGCAAGATACAAGACCCTCAGCAACTGGAGCTTCTAGGTGAGCCCAGTTAAAGCCAGGAGGCATGCTCGAAGGGTGAAGGTCCTCCATGAAAAGGGCACCTCCAAGTCCCATGCAGAGGCTTCAAACAGAAAAAAAACTGCAGCCATGCCTTTCCTATGCACACAGCAGGCCACATCTTTCTAAATTATCGTTTTATCTGTTAACTGCAGAATTCAAACAAACAAAAAAAAAAGAGCATGAACACTAAGCCCAGGGTGTTAGTAGGGACTTTTCCCCGCAATCAAACATGCTAGCATAGGGCAATAATCCTTCTCCCCATAACAGATTTAGACCAGTAACACCAGCGGTATTAAAAGGAGCCTTTTGAGCAGGGAAACATGTGCTGGTCGTCTGGGAAGGGTGTTTACAACATGTGTTTGGCAGGTATTAATGCTCATGAGGCACAGCGGTTTGTAAAGGCGTAATACATCCTGCTGTTTCCCTGGGGCCACCGGTCTCCTTCCCACCTCTCTGTCCCTTCTCCCTCTCCAGAGACATCATTGAATTCTTAATTGTTTTGCTACAGGTATAGGCAAAACCATAAAATACACCAGTTGGGACACAATTAGTGTTCTGAAAGACAGGAAAACCACATCTGGCAAACAAGTGTGAGAGCCCAGGGAGCTCTTTATTCAAAACTGAACTCTCCAAGGGGGAGAAATATGTTCTTAAGCACGTCTGAGCTTTCCAGTCGTGTTTTGGGCTCTCAGCTCTCCCTTCCAGGCAGCTCTCTTTTTCTGATAAAATAAACTAATCTCACCCTACCAAGACGCTGCATAAATCCTGGTCACATTACGGCTGGCTCTCATCCCAGGCAGACAAATGCCAATACCAACGAGGTCGCTGTGGTCACCACCACTTGTGGCTTCTCCAAACAAGCCTAAAGGTGTTTGTTCATCAAAGCCGAAACCTCCAGCCAGGCCCTGCTGTAGCACTGGCAACACATGTCTTTAGCACACCCAAAACGTTGAAACTTAACCAAAGTCAACTTGGAAGTGGGAAGGGAAAAATGTTCGAGGTTTGATACTGAAATGAACTGTCCTTAAGTTACTGCTTCATGTTTTATGAAGGTGTAGATTATTCTGTTTGTTGGCACTCCAGTTATGCCACTGGTAGGTGTATGTCTATATATATGTCTGTGTGTGTGTATATATATATTACAAAACTTTTCTGTTTCTATCTAGACCTTCCAGCATTTGCTCTAACCTCAAAGTACATTTTTGTCCTAGAAAAAATTGTACATTGAGAAAAGAAGATAGAGTCAAACAGCTGAGTGTTGAAGTGGGCTCACAGAGTTGGATGACAAAGACCTCCTATTCACCTTGCACTGCTTTGGGCACCAAACTCCAGGAATTCAGTCCCCAAACATTATAATTTGGGGTTACTGCACTTGTGATCTGCCATCTTACCAACAATAAAAGCAGATACGCACTTTAATCAGCAGCTTTGTGTCCCCAGTTACAAGTCTAAAATGATATGTTGATGGAAGTAGCCATTACCTTTGTGCCCAGATTCTCAAGGGAATTAGTTTTTGAGTTTTTTTCCATAAAGGAACAGGAAGTTACTTATAAGAATGATGCAAAACTTTGGGGCAAACAATTTCACTAATTCACCTTTCAAGTTTCTGCATTGTTAGTTTTTGTTCACATATTTAACTATACCCACCACCTCTAAGCAGAGTAAGGTCCTGGTCCCCCAGCTGTACCCAAGTGCATTTTTCACATCAATAACTAAACTCCTAATATAATGCATCTCTCAGTTATTCACAGGTACTACCTATCTCTCGCAGACAGAGTGCCTGTCATGTGCCTATATAAAGAACAAAATCTCCCTCCTAGCATCTCACCGAGGAAATAACAAGATTCTGTTACTATCATATGCAAAACTTGAATATTAGAATATTAAAACCATGCAGCCTATAGGACCCACAATATACTGGGGAAAAAACAAACAAACAAACTTAAAGCCTCACAAGTATTTTAAAGAATGTGTTTTTCATAAACAAATAAATCATAATTTCAAATTAAATTATCCATTTTAATTAATCTGAACTATGGTTATTTATTGACTTGAACAGCACGTTGGTCTCATGGACACGGTCAAGGGTCACACAAAAAGCTGCAATGTGATTTATGGTTTTCACTGTTGGTATTGACATCAACAGGAAAGCCCAAGAAGAGCTAAAGGTCTAGAAATGTCTTTTGTCTTTTTTCTACCATTCTTTAACAGATATGTCATTGAGATTCTCACTTATGGTTCAAGCAGTTACACATTGGTTTCCTGCAGTTAATTAGAACAGCAGAAATCTTGCAAAATATGCTGGCAAGTATCTAAAAATCTCAGTGACTCATAATGGACATAAAAGTTTGACCAGTTCCCTTCACTTACTGATTCACTAAAACTAACAGTAAAGAATGGACTTGAATAGTTTTGGGCAGCAAAAATAGTTTAAATATTACTTTAATTAAATTGTTAGAAGTGATGACTGCACCTAAGTACCCTGAAACACTGCTCATAAGATGTTTGACACTGCCTCCCACAGAACGTGTTACAACACACGTACCAGCCAGATAGACACTGAGTTAGGGTCAGTGGAGATTTATGAAAAACAATTAATCCACAGACTTACGGGTGTAAAAGGACTGTCTCCACCATTCCTTCCACTGGTAACAAGCAAGTCCTCCACACTCCTTGCTGCCATTACATATCCTTATACCCTTACATACATTCATGTATGTTTATATACGTATATATATACACACAGTTTATCTCGTATAGTCAGTCTCACACAGTACAATGTCACTCAATAGCATCAAGGTCCACCAGCCACAATTGTAGAAACACAGAAGGGTTTGGGTAGGAAGGGACCGTTAAATCCCACCCAGTCCAACCCCCCTGCCAGGAGCAGGGACATCTCCAACCGGATCAGGTTGCTCAGAGCCCCGGCCAACCTGGCCTGGAATGTTTCCAGGGATGGGGCATCCACCACCTCTCTGGGAAACCTGGGACAGTGTTCCACCACCCTCAGTGTGAAAAATTTTTCCTTATATCAAGTCTGAATCTGCTTCCTTCTATTTTAAAACCACTACCCCTTGTCCCATCACAACAGAGATGGGAAGAGTCTCTCCCCACCTTCCCTGCAGCCCCCTTTGGGCACTGGGAGCCGCTCTCAGCTCTCCCCGGAGCCTCCTCTTCTCCAAGCTGAACAGCCCCAGCTCTCTCAGCCTGGCCTCACAGGAAAGGTGCTCCAGCCCTCTCATCATCTTCGTGGTCCAGCTTCTCAGTTATTTTTATATCTTATAAATAAATATATTTTCATGGAATGATGCAAGAGAATAAACTCCACCTCTTTTGTATGGAAATTTATCTATTTTGCTTCAGGGGCTCTTGTTAGATAAAGGGTTCTGCTTTTCCAGGAAATTTTTATTAGCAGGAGATGGCTATTTTTCCGTGACAAGGTTTAATTTCTGTCTCTATCTCCAAGTTTATTTGCATTCATGCACGGAGTGGTCCTGGATGAGCTGTGCTGTGCAAGAGGGAAGGAAGATAAACCTGCAGAAATATCTCATAGTAAAGAAATCCCACTGTAAGTAGGATATTTTCTCCAAAATAAAAGCTTTTTGGCCAAGTTGGTAGAAATAAGAATTCCAAATGGCATACACTACATAGATAAATAAGAGCATTGTTCACGTTTGTCTAGAAAACATGTTGCAAAATGCATTTAAAATGCAACTTGTGTGTTGAAGGAACACCAGCAGTTTATGTTTGTTACTTCAGAAAATTCTCAATGAAACTGCCAGTTCCAAGAGGAGGCTGAAGAAATCTGCTTCAGACACGGGAAAATGACTGAACCAACAGTTTTTAATTGAATCTCAAATGACTGTAACTGCTTTTCACTCAGTAGTCAGCACCCCATTCCATGTAGATACAGTTGGTTATAGGTAATAAGATTACTTCTGGGTTACTGCCTGTAGCCTCTAAAATACCGCCAAGAGCGAATACGCAACATGTTCTAGGGTTAAGGAAGCCTAACACGGTGCCAACATCAAACTGTGACATTGCCTGCAGAGTGTGAAAGGATTATATCCTGTCTTAACATACCCTTTCACCCATGCCAGAAAAAGGAAAAGAGTCTAATCACTGAGGAAGTATGCAAGTCACTAAATATAAACCTAAACTGGTTTCCACCACTATAATATCAAGTTTCCCTTAAGAGCAGCTCTCCTCTGGAAAGTGGCTCTGAAAAGTTTGTGCTGTAGGTTCTCATATTTATGGCATCTTGGTAATTTCCAGGCAAAATCGAATCACAGTATAAGTAAAGAAGTAGAGAGTTGGTGGTTTTATCCCTTTTTTTTTTTTTTTTTTTTTTTTTTTTTTTTTTTTTTTTTTAAGAGCCGTGCAAACTTACTCCAGTTCTGGATTTTTTCCAAGTCACGCATTACTAAACAACAAAGATTTGGCAGCCAGATTTTACAGCTAATTTTTTCTTCTGGCTGCCTGAGTCAGAACTGAATTCTAACTCTGCTTTCCTTCATAGACACCAGGTCTACAGAAGGAAAAGTAGGTCATAAAAGATAAAAACTAGCAAAACCAGGACAAAACTGTGGTCCTACTGAAGTAAATGGCAAAGCACTAATTTTACTGGGGCAAGGACTACACGACACAGAAGTAGCTCGAGTGAGTTACAATAAGGCCATTTTTATACATTTCAGCATAGCATTGTACGTACTCTCAAAAATTTTAAATTTGGCATCGCAGGTCATGTGGATTGGCCTTTCCTCACTTCTCAAAGGGATGATGTGTAGCACCAGAGAGACCTCGTGACAAACCATGCCTAATCTTGCCAGGGCCCAGCATGATTCTGGCAGATCCTGAAAGCCATCCTAAGAAGTCGGGTGGCCGCACACCTCCAGGCTAAGGAGATAACGCAGGATCCTTTAGGATCAGCTCCCGAACGCGCAGGGTACGGGAGCATGGGTTGACCAAAGGACAGAGAAATGGCTGTGCATCGCATGGGAAACCGTAACGCCAGGAAAATACCACAGCGACTGACTTAGGGCTGCAGTCATACCTCGCTCAGCATGATTTGGGAGAAGAAAATGACAGCTCTGGGGAAGACTGTTGAGGCTTACCTACACTGCACCATTAAAAAAAATTCTATCTGTAAAATAAGAGAGAAAAGAATAGAGATTGTATGCCTTTATACTGGTAAAAATATTTGGCTGGGGTACGTCATTCTCTGCATCTTGATTTACTTAAAGTGCAAATGTGGTGACCTTTAAAAACTTGAACAAAATGTGCTAGGGAAGTTTTATTGTTATATCATAAAATGATCAAAAACCATTGGGAAGAAGAAAGGAGACACCTTTTTTCTCTAAGTAACCATTAATGCTCATGCCCTTTAATTCTAGTTATAATTCTTACAGTCTTTTAATTTTCTCCTTAAACTCATCTAATCAATGTTACACTTTCTTCTGTAATTTTTGTTTTCAGGAATTAATCAAGTTAATGTTCCCCAAAAAAGAAGCAAATTTGTATTCAGTTATACTGTTGCTGCTTCTGATAACATTGATTCATTTTCATCTGACCTCTGATCAGGAAAACAATTTCAAACAATGCCAAGGAATATGTATTATGGCACAAAAAAGCAATCATAATTAGAAACTTAAGATTTAAGACCTCCAAAATTGCATCAGACATTTTTCCATTTAATAGTAAATCAAAAGAGTGTTTCCCAATCAGACTTTAAAGTCAAGTTGAAATATCATCGATAATTTGCACTTCTTCCCAGAAAGATTTGTTACCCACAAAAAAAAAAAAAAAAAAAAAAAAAAAAAAAAAAAAAAAAAAAAAAAAAA
>WHYT01017463.1:255714-285653 GCA_009806455.1 Tetrax tetrax | reverse complement strand
AAAAAAAGGATCTGCAGCAGAACACAATGCAAAAAAAAAAGAAACCACAAGATCATGTCGGAACAGAAGTGAAAAATGCAAATTAATGAATAGACACAATAAAGATTATTGGCAACCTGAAAAGGCAAATTTACTAGATGTCTATTGATAGATGAAACTTGCTAGTAAATAAAGATTGGTAGTAAATAAAGAAATCTCAGTAAAGGTGTTTTCAGTCTTTGTGAGGTTTTCAAGGAGGCTACAGATTTTTCTCATGTGCCAATTCCACATTTTTCCTACACAACACTTGCAATCCAAATTCTATTCTGATAATCAGAGTGAGGTACTTATGCATATGAAGAAAAATTTGCAATTGTTAATGTCGGTAAGATTAAGCAAGATGGTGTTCTACAGACTAGATTAAAAATGAATTTTGGATGTTTTGGTACTAACCCAAAAGGCTACTATTTTCTTGCTTCAAAAGAGGTTTTCTAGATGTCTTGGCTCTCTATGAGCAGGTCCACCAGAATGGAACAGTCCTGCTCCTCTCCTCTTACTCCAGCTGCCTGTCCCCACTGCTTCCCTAACATTTATCTAACCCCCCCCACGAGCACCTTAAGTTCACTAAACTGGCAGGACACTAACACAGTGAAAAAGGAACCGTTTTCTACCAGTTCCTGTCCTCAAGTAGAATCGACTGATCAAAGGAGGAGGGGGGGTGGGCGGGGAATAGTTTTCACATAAACTGGAGAAGATGCGACACTGACAAGTCTCTGGTGGCCTCTTGAGCACAGAGGAAGGCAGACATCCAAACCTGTAACATCTGACATTTGCTGCACTTGCTCCTTATTGTCTGCACCCATCAAAGTGATTAAAGCAATCTCTTAAAATAAAATGGTGAATATACAGGGAAGACCCCTAATGTCTTTACAGCAAGAGACCACAGTCTGGTCCTGTGTGTGCTCATGTCTCCAAAAACCACTTTCAGGACGGCTCTAGTGCAGGCTGACACTCCAACAGAAAAGAACTAGTATTTAAGGGTGATTTCACATTACTGGTTCTCAGTAATAGGTATTTTATCCTTGCGTTGTAGCAAATATGCTTGATATTTCGTAAGTTTTGACTTTCCATTTTTTAACACAACACAAAAATAGAGTTGTCGGACCAGCTCTTGCTGCTCAAGTGAAACTTCATCTCTGAAACCAACCCTGAAACAAATCATTTCTCTCCTCAGAGATAGAGGCAGCTATTCTTTGATCTTAGTGAAACGAAGGACTCGGGCACTGAAAGTCAAACATAAACAATAAATTCAGTATTAATTAAAACATCAATAGTAATAACAGTAACTTGCAGTAGCTTTTATCATTTTCATGGTCTTTTTACATCTAAAGTTTCACAGTTCTTTATAGTAACTCTTAAAGACTACAAAGAACAACCGGATCATTGTGCAAAGTATGGGAGCTCAGAAACACATACAAGACGCCGCAAAATTTAAAATCTAATTTCAGACATGAGCTGTGAGTGCCTTCTGAATGAATAAGAGGCATGAGAAACGACACGGCTTGCAACTCAACACTCACACAAGTTCTTCCAGTACGAGCAATAAGAACTACATATTACTTCAGCAGTGGACCTTATGTCCACTATCACCATTGACAGGTAGGGCTCATACTTTAATTTTTTTTCTAGGTGAAGGTGATGGAGGAAAGAGCATGGAAATGTGGCAGTAGTTAGGGAAATAGCAGGTGTTTGATCAGGGACAGCTTTGAGGTGAAAAAGGCAGACATACCGAGTGGGGGGCATGAGGGAAAGAAGTCATGCCTACGAGCAGGTGGTCCCCGGGGCCTGTCAAGTGACTGGATGGATGGGGACGTGATTGACAGCTTCTGTGCTGGCTGTCAGGGGGGCTTGCTTCAGCCGAAGGAAGATGCCAGGGACATATGGCAGGAAAGGGATAGCCAAATTTTAGGAGCGCGTTGACAATGTAGTCTATAAAAATACCTTCTCTGGAGCTTCTGGTGCCTGGAGGATCCGCAGGAGGGGTGCGGGGAGGGCAGAATATCTCCCACCCCAGTGCCCTGATTACAGCGCGAGAGTCAGAAGAGCTCCCAAGAGAGGAAAAACAAGATGCCAGTTCCCAGAGCCATGGCAGTGACTGCCCTAATCTCAGGGGAGCCCACACACGCGCCTACGCCCCACCACCGCCGCAGGCCAGGTCTGCGAAAGATCCTCATCTCATGATTAGAAGTCGCCTGAGACACATCCGTTGTTAGTAGGAAGACAGACATGGCACAGGGCTTCCTACTCTTGGGGAGCCTTGAGAAACCGATGTCACGGCTGAAAATCTGCATCTCAAAGGGCAGCGGGCAAAAAAGCCGGTGGGGCAGAGCACCTGCATGGGACATAGCCCTGCACTCCCTCTAACCCACACGGATGAGCAGGAAGGCAGGACACAAACCAGGCCCGGAGCTGAGGCTGTGTCATGGCTGCAAGCTGGCCTGGGGAAATCAAAGGAGTCCTGGCCCACGGCCAACCTCAAAACAGTCCTGCAAACAGCACAACATTCACGCATGCCGCACTAAACCCTCTACCCCACACACACTGCATCTCCCATGGAAGTAGAGACCCACAGTTTCCTATTTCTTTTAATTAATACAATTTGCCTGCAGGCATTTTGGAAGTATTCAAATAACCATTGTTGCTCATGTTCCCACACTTTCCCTTCCTCTGCTGATTCTCTGCTCTTGCGAAACTCAGAGGCAAGGACACTGTTAAAACAATGTAAGTTCAAAAAACTTTAGGAATGTCATTGTTTCTCCCAGAAGCTGGCTCAGGCCTCTCTCAGAGCCTGCACAGACAGGACCTCAAAGCTTGCAAAGCCTACGCAAAGAGGACAGCACTGAACTGATTGCTGCTAGATTAAAATCCCTGTAATTTCAATATACGTTCTGCATAAATTTTGAATGCTTTGTCAATCAAACAGAAGATAACATCCAAACAAACAAGAAATGAGTTGAATGATAAACCCTATCAGAATATATTAGCTTCCAGATGTTAGGCAAATATCTCAACGTTTGGCCAAAGTAAATGGAGACAACGCCGAGATGTGCATTTTGAAATTAGAAGACATACATTAGCTTGATTATAGTGACCTCAGCGGATGACTTGCATATGACTGTGACAATCATGTGACTACAGAGATTATCATGCGGGGATGGATTATACATTATTACAGTCCATTAGGTTCATCTTTTGAGTCTCATCACTTTAATGGCACACTTCAAGCAATACATCAAGCAAGTATTGGCGAAAAATATGGTTTTTTTCACTCCATTTTCAGGATTTTGGATCCTTAGCCTAAATTTATCCAAGACCTGCCTCAGAAAATTTCTATTTAAGTTAAATTAGACTCTACAATTCATTTCACTAGTGCTAAGAAAGCTATCACATGATCCTACCAATAAAACCTCTTAACAGGCATACTGAGATATTTCACCACGGGAGTACAAAAGCTGATGGAGAAGCAGTGACTCAGCCTGATAGATTTATTATAATCCTGCTGTTGAAGAACTGAAGGGTCTTTCTACCCACAACTACTGGTTAAAATATTAAGTAAAAATAAACGGAGAGAAGATCCTCTGTAGGGTCGAGCACCGTGGCAAAGAACCCCGCTGCCTTCCAAAGCCGCCAGCAGACAATAGGGTAGAAAACTACCAAATTTCTCCCTACAGGGTGTTGTAAAAATATTTTCTCCAGTTTCACTCCATGAGAAAGTCAGTCCCCAAGTCTCTCCCAGTTGCCTGCCAAATCCATGTGAAAATACAATTGTTGCCTGATTTCAACATATAATATGACACAGACTTGCTAAATACCAGGCTCAAGTTCATAGGCTTTAGAAAGCCGTTTCAGTGCATGTTTAAAGGGCTTGGTCCTATTCCAGCTGAAGTCAATGGACGTTCTCTCATTTATCACAGGACAAGGTCCCAAAGCCTTGAAGGAATCCAGCCTTGCAGTTATAAAACACGGTCTCTCACAGGCAAAAATGTCACAGGCTCATGAAAAAGCCTGACTGGCTGACAAAAGGCAAATCAGTTACTGGGGGCAAAACCATTTTACAGTACAGTGCAAAATGTCTAATTCCATTTTGATTTGGTTTGGTTTTGTCTCGTTTATCTCTTCTTGGATTAAGCATTCCCAGTATTTTCACTATACTGTTTTTTAATGTCCTGCAGATGGATCTGCTGGAAAGGACTGTCAAGCCCTCACACATAAATCTAAGGTAACAACAGCAAGTTCTGAATACAGGCTCAGGTAGTGAGCCCAGCAACGTGGCCTCAGTGGTTTATATTTGGTTGTACTTGAAGGGACAGTTTTAAAAGTTTAAAAAAACCCAGATGCAATCTTGAACTGAAACTAGTTTGAGCTCATTAAAGTTTTTGTTCTGTAATACAAACCCATCATGTAGGAAAGTAAACAAACAGAAGACTCAGTATATTCATAGATAGAAAAAAAGATATATGAAAAGTAATATGTAAATTATCCAAAATTATTTTTTCCAATTCATTTAATATCAGGCTAATATTTGTTGTGGAATTCCTTATGAAGGTTTCTCCTAATGGCATGTAAACAAAACAAAACTTTTCTTGGGCCTGAACTTTTAGGACACTTATGCTAAATTACTACAAATCCATCAAAGGTAACTGTGCTGGGTTCTCATAATTAAGAAACAGTTTCTCCAAAATTGGGATTACTGCTGATGTGTGGTTCAAATAACTTTTGCTACAAAGAACAGAAAAGGTCATCAGAGACCCAAGGCCAAGCAGTTCCTGAGTACAGCACCTTGACTCATGGGTACGTTGCTTCCTACAGATGACAATATGAAAAATATTAAGATGTTTTCTAGAGTACCGAATACCTGAGTCATGCATTACCAATGCAGTTCTTCAGATGCAATGAAAGCAACAGCAGCTTTTGCAAAAGTAGAAGGAGGGATAAACATAACATGTTTATATAGCTAGGGGTATATGATGTCTAGGGTATATATCTTTATATAGCTAGGGGTAGATTATGTCGATCTACTGAAAATAAGCATTTGTGTTCCAAACTGACATATTATTACCACCTTCTCTCGTAAGTCAACATGGAAATTAAGAACTGCCACCCACTGAGCAACAGAGGCATAACCTGATCCTCAAAGAGTAAACATGCAGCATACAGATGTTGCCCCTTGGAAATTACTCAGCAGTGTATCCCAATTTCCCTTCCTTCTTCAAACAGAAGTCCAACAAACCCCAAGGTTTTGGTAACAAATGTCATGCTTTGGGAGAAAGCTCTTCCTACTGCCACTACACAATCCATAAATTTGACAGGAAATCAATTGCTACCACTGAAAGGGCACGTGAAAGAAAATCCCTAAGAAACTAATGAGAATACCAAAAGAATAAAAAATCCCTAGCCTGAATTTCTTTTAAATGGACCACCTCTCAATGCTTTCTTTCCAAAATCAGAAAGATCTTTGATAAGATAATAATGAGATATTTCTCACACATTAGCACTCCCCTCCCTCAGAAACGACAAGGACACCTAGCATTATGAAGATAAACTTTGCTTTCCAGTGTGCCCTGAATCTCTCACTGTGCAAGTCTGTCCAAACCGCTCAGCCTGGGAGATATCCTACAGACACCACGGCTTTACGGATATGACCATACTGAGATGTGGTTTTCCTTGGTGAGTTGACTGTTGACTCTTGACTTCTTCAAACAAGAAGTAGTTGCAGTGATTTCAGCAGGACTCAACGTTTTTTAAATAATAACCAAGTCATCAGATCCTCTACGTATGATGTAGATGTTGATATCCTTCAAAGTCAGTGGGAGCTCAAAGCCCCCCACCAACTTGGTGGTGAGAGGACTTTCAGCTTTTCCTTGTCTATTGTGCTGCCATGCGACAAAAATGGAGGAGTCAAGGGACCAACAGCGGAAAGGTTACCAAAAAACCTGACTCTGCAGCATCATGTCTTCAACAGCAAGTCCTGGCGTCTGACCTTGCTGCCAACACTTGATGCATTTAACATCCAATATTTAACATCAAAAGTTCTGTTCTTAAACTTTCAAGTCCATTCTGCAGGACTTGCCTATTGTACCCACACGTGTTACAGATTAAGCCACAGCCACATTTTTTAAAAAAAAAAAAAAAAAAAAATTATCTAGTGCAATACATCTTGCATGAATTCCCACACAGTGGTAAAATTCCAACAAAACCTTTAGATGATGCAACAACCCCATGTGGTCTACAGCCTACTGCTCTGACCACTCATCCTGATGATGGGCAATGCAGTGGTGATCTCCATGAGCAGATAAGGACAAGCTGAGCTACCTGCTTCATGGCTAAATTTCTCTAAAAGCCTGGCTACAGAGAAGGCAGTGTCACAACCATCTCTTCCATCAGAAACATTTGAAAAAAAAAAAAAAAAGTTACAGCAATTGAATTCTGCGGGGACCAAGGCCTGCCAGCGCGTGGGAGGATGTGCTCTGAGGATCTACGTGCCTTTCCTCTTCCTTTCTGGCTTCCAGCGAGAGCCAGACATCTCGCAGTCAGGCTGAGGCAGCTGGGCACACAGGGAAGCTGAAAAACAGTGAAATTTCTGAGTAAAGGGGGGACGGCCAGTACATTTTCATTACTTCCACAGTTGAGCCGACGATATTTTGATACTGCAGTTTTGGATTTCGGCGCTGAAGTCTGCCTCACTGCTAAATCCTTTTTTGGATTTGGCCTTAAAACCTTATGTTCAGCAGCATTTGTTTTATCATCGAGACTTAGAACACAAGGAGAATTTGGCTTGACTATTTTCTTTCTTCATTCACACTAGGAATCCTGTGAATTCATGTGGATGGATATATGATAATAATCTCTCCTTTAAATTCATCACCATTATAGGACGCTGAAGCTGCACAGCTATACCGAGCAGAAAGTCAACGATTAGCAGTTAAGGATGTAAAATGCATCTCCAGATTTCTTGGATTTCAATATAATATTTAACTAGACTACCGTAGCAGAATGCAAGCTCTTTTAGAAATAGTTTAGACAAGCCATTTTGTAGAAAATGTTAAAGGATATTAGCTACTGATAATAGAATAACATCGAATAACGTATTTTCTAAGCTGTCATTACTGAAGTCACGGCGGTGAGACCTGCAACTCAGTCTCAAAAGACTTAACCAAATTATATGTAATGGGCCAGCAAATTCTACATAATAGGAACATTTCTGTTCTGTATTATCCTTTTTAATTGATTGCATAAGTGTAACGGAGCAGAAGTTAATGCTATATGCTTCTTTTATTTAAGTGCTCGTTAAAGAGTAAGAAAAATTCAGGCTAAAAATACGTTTCTGAAAGTAACTTGATAGTAAATATTTACTGGCAGAGCTTTATCCCATGGCTGCTGAAATAACAGACATAAAATTAGGAGCACTTTGTTGGTTGGAATACTTTTTTTAAAAAGTAAAATAAGTAATTATAAGTGTGCAATTATTTGCATTTGGTCGCTGTACATAAAAACATACAATTTTCTCCAGGATGGAGCTGCAGTTGGAGTATGCATCCAGTTATGATTGTTATTCTGCAGAAATCTTTACATACTACAAGGACAGGCAGAACATACATTTTTAGTGAATTTAAATGACTTTCGTTTTTAGAAAAACTGTCATAGATTCTCACCCAAGCAGAGTACAACAAAATAAATCTAGCATGTTCGGCGCTTTCATAAAAGACTGAAATTTAGTGTCCTCAAGGGACATAAAGAGTACGGCAAAAGGTAATGAAGAGATGAGTGGACAAATACCGTAAGAGATGGGTACAGATAAAACAAGTTTCTGAAGTGCGATGGAAAGTCTCTTCAGTGAAGCGATGTCGAACAAGAAGAGAGCACCAGATGGCAAACTGGCAGAGTGTGCTCCCCTGCCAAAATGAGTGTGTCAGTAAAAGGAGAAAAGTAGAATTAGACGAACGGAAGGAGATAAGGAGTGATTTGATTTGGAACCACTAGAGCTGTCAGAAGATGAGGAGGAGTTTGGCTGAACTTTGTGAAAGTGAGAAGCATCCTGCAAAGCAGGGCAACGAGTTTATGCTCCCTCAGTAAAACCTAGTGCTGTGTGTGCTCCCGAGGTAGTCTGAATGTGCTCAGCTACCAGAACAACCATGTCTACATTACAGGGACATAAGAAAGTAAGTCCTGCTTGATAACACGGCTAATTAACTTGTGCGTGCTCTGAATGAGCGCGGCTGTAACTGTAGCTCAGTGTGAGGACCGTTACCCAGTGCTTTCCTGGGCTATGTAAGCTAGGAAAGCCACAACGGAAAGAAACATTTCTGTGAACATAGCAGGAGATAGAGATGTTAAAGAAAATGTCAGGGAGGTCAGGGCGACAGTGACAGGCAATTCTGTTAACAGTCATCCATAAACTGAAATTATAAGCTGAGATTTTCACACCAATGAATTAAACATAACTCTCTATAAATACAAACTAGATCTTCCATTGCCCTCGTTGTTGATCTAAATACATAGGCTAAGACTGGTATAGATGCCAGATAGGGAACATAATCATTGAGTTCAAAGAGGAGAGTATTTTTAGTTAGAGCAAGAGCCACACGAGAGTCACAGAATCATAGAATGGTTGGGGTTGGAACAGACCTTCAAAGGTCATCTAGTCCAACCCCCTTGCCACGAGCAGGGACATCTCCAACCAGATCAGGATGCTCAGAGCCCCATCCGACCTGGCCTTGAACTTTTCCAGGGATGGGGCATCCACCACCTCATACTCCAATGTGCGCTGTCTTCCCCATTACTCAGTACAAAAAGCCTACAAAATATGTAAGCATTTGCCCACCCACTTTATCTCACTTAATAATCTCTTTCCAATATTAGGTAGCATTGGGCATTTAATAGGCATATTAATAGGCATAATAGACCTTAATAAACATTAACACACTAATCATTTATTTATATACGACACTTATGAACAGAAACAAAGAAAAAAAGACTTAATGAGGCTTACTGGAAGAAAGTACCTAGTAAGGATATCAAACATCAAAAAATAATTAAATGATTCTCCAGTCCTAAATTCTCAACTGCTTAAAATATACACATATGCCATCTTTATAAATCTATCAGGTGCTTATATTTTAATTTTCATGTTCTTCTAAATAGTGATTATTTATTCTAAATAAAAGGCAGTTCAAAGACTTTTTTTAAAGAAATTCAAAATTCCCTTTTGAGATGTCATGAGATGAGCAGACTCATAAGAGTAATTTTATGAAAAAGTCTGTTTAGAAAGGGAGTAAGAACAACGGTGAAAGAGTAATATATAAGAACTAAAACAAATTTTAGCAGATGTTAATATAAATTATGTTTCAAATACAATAAACTCTACTTTCTGTTATATGTTCCAATATATGCCTGATCTTACTAAAACTGTAACCCTTACCAAAAAATTCTACTTTATGTTTCCCTGCTGACACTGTTTACTTTGGCTTGGTTTACATTCTGCGTTCTCTCAAGTCAGTCTTTGCTTTGACTTCCCGGCCTTTGCCAAAGGCCTTTATTTTTGCAGCAGCCCTTTGCTGGAGTAACGTATCTCTCAAGAACCTCTCCAGAGCTGCTTGCTACCTTCCCCGGCTGCACAACGGCATACGGCTGGAAGGAAAGCCGCGTGTCTGGCTTTTCCGCAGACATTAAGACCATCTTTTCCAACGTGAATAAATAGAGAGAAATGGCAATGAGAAGAGAAAAGTCAAACATCGCTCAACAAAAGCACACTCCAGAGCCCAGAGAGCCTGTCTCCTTTCTGCCACTAGAAATGCAAGAAAACATCTACTAATCACTTGTAGCTATGGCTAACAGTCAGCTTAGAGGCACACAACAAATTCTGTGATTCTCTTCTATGATAAATATTTCAAACCCAGCGTTCTAAGGTTTATTCCTGCAATCCTATTTATGTAATCCTCCACTGAAACTGATAATTACAACTGGTTTAGAACAGCAGGATCAAATCCTCGCTTGAAACCATCCCAGTTTTTGTGTTTAAAGAAAAAATAAACTCTAGTACATAAATCATAAAGAAAAGCCTCTACTATAGTTATTTACTATAAAACTAATGTACGTGTATGCCATATTACCTACTGATTTACCACCCCACAGTTTTTGTTTCACTTAATACATGTTACTGGTGTCATAATATTCTAAATTTCATTTCACCTGGAAAACAACACTGTGAGGCAACGGGGAATACGCAGTTTGACTTTTGGGGATAAATACCAGTCTGTGCAATGCTGCGGCTCCTGCTTCACTGCAGGCATTAATGTCACCAAGTTTGAACGTGGATCTTAGCTCAGAGGAGTTTTTAAAAGCTGAAAACCATACCTTCTCTCCCCTTAGAAAAACCTCAAGTCTTTTTCTCAGCTCTATTTTAGACCAGGCAAGTTCATACACACTATGTATCTGAAAGATCTAGAAGGAAAAACCTTTAATCAGTATTATTGTAGATGACAGAGTAAAGATTCCTTTAATTAATGGTCCTTTCTGGCAACCTGTGCCACTGTAAAATTAGCTCCAAATTTGTTCTGCCATGTTTATGGGCTGCAGTTCAAAAATCTATGAAGTGTGGAGTATTTTACAAGCTCCTCCAGCAACACAAAAAAGCAGGTGGTTGGACACAGTACGGGAAGAAAATAAATTCAGCCATTTATCTAGAACAATTTGCAACTTACTGTGAGACCTCGGATACCAAAGGAGTGACAACTTCAGGATATCCATCTAGCAGCACAGCTATAGATTGCTTTGATTTCCACAAGAAATCTGCAAAACAATTACACTGCCAAGGAGAAAGAAATGCGTGTTGCACACACACACACTCTGCAGCATCCATTACACGCAGGTCTGTAGCTTCAGCAATTGAGATATCGCATAACCTCAGTTTTCTTGCCAGGTTTTCATCAAGCTCTTCGTTTCTGACATCGTTACTCACGTCTGTCAGTAACTCTGCAATAGTTAACTGACTAATTAATCGCTTCGCATGCCTGAGTAGCAAGGAAAGCGCTGCCAAGGCTGACTTTGTTGATGTGGAATATACAGCCACGGTCTGAGGTGAGCATCAGTGCTCATTAGAAGCTGCTGTCTATGTACTGACCAGGCACTGCGATGGGAGGGAAAACATTCGGGAGCGTAAGCTGCTCCCTGTCTTCCCCAAATAATTTCCTGTCTGCAGAATCCTGCTCAAAGTCCAGAGCCATGGAAATCACGGTTGCTCATTTCTAAAGCAATGTAAGGGCTGAGGTCGCTGGGGATGCCAAGGTTTTAGGGCAAGAAGGGACTTATTTGCCAGTTCCCGTTCCCCAGTTCTTAGACTGATGACCAGATGCCACTGGTCTTCCCATCGCATGCTGAATTTGTGTGGATTTCGGTTTTTCTGCTTCAAACAACACAGCTGCTTGGAGTTTGTTCTGATGCCGTTCTCCAATATTACAATTTCCCCCACAAAATAAAGCATCCTGCCTGCTTCAAATAGCACTTTGAGAAGCTAAATTTAGGCCGCCTCCAACACACGTTCGCACATCACTATTATTCTTTTCCACGCTGTGCAGGTGTCTTCACAAGGATATCAGTCAACAAGATGGGACCTCAAAGCCGCCGTTTGAAATCTGTGATACTGTTTTCCAGAAATCACTAGGTACAGATGCAGGTGCAGATGCAAGTCCATCAGGCACAACTGAAAAGTCCTTCAAGGCTTATAAAATGTGCAGCACATCTGTTCCTAACATGGCTTTGTGGCTTTGTCTCTGCATCTGCATAAAACCACAGAACAACGAGGCACAGATCTGTTTTATATCTGTAGGCACACATCATATTTTTTGGTTGAGTTGGAATCTTTTCTTTCTTTGTATGTAGTTCTGAACACAAAATCAATTTACAGTAATCTATTGTTTGGTCTTCTAAGCAAGTTGGCTTGCTTTGAGCAAGTTCAGCCTTCCCCTGGTGTAACTTAAAACTTCTTAAGGGCAGATAGTTCTCAGACTGCTTAAAACTCATTACATGAAACTGAAGGTCTGCTCCACCCCTTGCTCCAACACAAAGCACCACATGGAAGTTTTGCTGTTGGACATCTGTAATGGAACACCACAGGTGAAGCTGGGGCAGAAGAGTTACGTTTTTCTAGCCCCTTGGTAGGATCAGCCATCCCTGCTTTGCTCTACTTTTGTGTCTTGTTAGGCTCCTCCTATTACAAACTGTCATCTCTGTGCTGCACTGTTGGTTTTTTTTTTTTCTTTGTTTTAATGCAAGCAGCTTCTTTCTATGCAAATAACGAGATTAGGAAGTCAAAACACTGTGTTCTGACCTCACCACTTATACAATCCTTCATCTTGAACGTGTCGTTCACCTCTCTGTTACTCATTTTGTGCATCTATAATAACACAAGTAACGATGCTCACATTGCTTTGAAAACAGCCAAGAAGCAGGCCGTGGGAGATAAAGGTTATTTCCACGAGTTTCTGCCCTAAGCAGAGAACAATATTTCTCTGTCATTAGAAAGTCCATCCCCAAACCAGCTCTCAGCAGGAGGGACAGCGAATTTCTTGTTTTATAGGACACGTTCCCTGAAGGATATTCTGAAAAGTTCAGCGAACATAAACTTCAACAGGTTCATTAATAATTAGTCGGTTTAATGTCCTTAACATCCCAAATGAACAAGTAGGTCATTGATACAGCCTCAAGTGACTGACTTAGCATAAGCAAACAACATTCATTTCAGCACAAAGAAATTTAGGGTGTACTTCTAGGAACAAAGAACGCAGCCCATATTGATTGGCTGGGGGATTCCTAGGAAACAGTGACTCTGAAAACAGCCTGCCAGCTACCGTGGGCGTAAGGTTGAATAGGAGCTCCCAGCTCAGTGCTCGCTCTGAACAGACCATCCCTCTGTTTCTGAATGCATAAGCAGAGAACGTCCTTTGTCAACCAGGACTCTTTCCCACCATCAGGTCTGACCTCACCATGTCTCCTGGAGAAATTATACAGGGGAACAACTAGCAGAATAAATGTGTCAAGAGCATGACTTGCGTGTGGGGTTGGTTTTTGGTTTTTTTTTTTTCCGAATCATCTCCTACAGGCTATTCTTATAAAGGTTTAAAAAAAATGCTTTCCTAATATAAAAATAGCTTATAAAATGAGACTAGCATAGGAAAAATCATCGAAAGGAAGTAATGATAAAATTTATCTATAATTAGAAAGGCTTACTTTAGCACTTTTTTTATATATCTTGAAGAATAAAAGAGATCGTAATCAACAATTTGGGTAAAGTGAAGATAGCCTTGTGCTGTCTAGTAATTTTTCATACTCCAAGAGATCAGCTTCACTTCTCCTTATTCAAAACTTTGCTACAAACTTAAGATAATTTCTTCACTTCAATAAATTCTTTTTTTACTCAAGTCTCATCTTTTTTTCTACTATATATCAGAGGCTGAAAAAAAGCATCTAGATCATACTTTGTGGTTATTAGTGTTTAGAAATCTGAATATACACCCTTTGAGTTGACGAACTCATTTTTTCCATGCTGGGAAATAGACCAAGGTCTCAGTCATTAAAGTGTAAGAAGCCAGGGATTAAACACGTTCCTATGTACAGATCTATCAAACCTATCTACATACATATGCACACACACTTTCAATATATTTTCAGACTCGCATGCTAGTGCTAACAAGTTTTGTAGCCAAGCCACATTCCATTTAAAAGAGCTTGTTTGATAGATCCCCATTCAGTGACCCCTCTTAGGAATTCAGTTTTCAATTAAATCTAAGTACTTTGAAACACCTTAAGTTTGGGTGTTTTTTTCTTTTTAAAAAAAAAAAAAAAAAAAAAAAAAAAAAAGAGAAAACTTTCCTCAAAGCTTTTTTTACATTACTTGTATGAAACGGTACATTTGGGACTTTTGTCATGGTGCTCTGAAACACAATATGCTGTTCTTTAAGGCCTTGGGTGGGGAAAGTAGGGATTGAGAGTCAAGACCATGTACTTGGGGAATTTGGCAGTATACAAAGATGGAGGGAAAATGAAGCAGATGCTTTGGGGATGCAGGATAACGCCGGACACAGGGTCATGTCATTTAAACTCGATACTGTTTTCAAACAAAATTTACCGTCAGCTTTAAATGGCCCAGGATGTGAGCAGACTCCTTATTTTGAGTATAACATGCCAGTGAAAAAGAAGAGGAAAAAGAAAAGCACAATACCCAGTACGCACTGCTTACAAAAGCTTATATGTTACTTCAGTTATTAATTATGTTTAGTACTTAAAAGAAAAGGCCCTTGGATCATTTCCTTAATTCTGCTAATACTCCAGTTATTGTATTCTTTTGTATTTATGTTTCATTTCAACAGTAAAAAAAATTGTAATAATAATAAAGAAATCACTTCAAAGGCTTGCAAGCATTGCTAACTTGGACTCACATTAGAGCACATTATTTTTCCAATCCCTTATTAAAAATACTTAAAAAGAAAAAAAATTCCCTTAAGAAAATGCATTGTTCAACATTCTGAAAATGAAAAATCTCACTGGCATTAAAAAGCCAACATCTTTACTTGATGAAACTCCACTTGTGCTCTCCATTCCTCATAACAAACATGCAGGAAACCGCCCTGGACTGGGAGCATAAAAGCTACACAGACTTTTATTCATTCTCAACTTCTTGAGCTTTTCCCTTGGTTCTAAAGGAAAATTCTCCTTTCTTACTTGAGAAATCGCACAGGTAGCGTTTCCCCTCCTCTCCCTGGAAACGCTCCCCTCTCTTCGAAAGTTCTGGAGTTAAATATTTGTCACAGCTGTTCCGCAGACACAGTATGTCTGCTGTCTACCCCGGAGTGAAAACAAATCGCAGCCAGTTTGCTGGTCACACGTTCCAATTGGGATTTTGCCATCTGTCATTGTGTTTGCAGAGCTATTTAGATTTCCAGTTCATACCAAACAAATTCCACCTCCAGCACCATGAGGACTTCAAAAGGAGACCGGAGAGATCATGTAGATGGGGAAACGTGCCCAAGAGTTGAGGGGCCTGCATCTGTTCGCAGCTTTAAATATTGTTCGGCATAATTGCGTTAAAGGCTCCTGGAGTGGGGTCGGATGGACGTTACCAGCTACGACAGCGCAAAAAGAGTCAAAAGGCCCTCGCCCGATCGTTTCCTGGGCTGTGAACGGTCTACTCACAGCTTAATACATAGTATAAAATTTTAATAAAAACATACCGAACTTAAATACCATTAATTAAAGGTATTTTAAGTTAATTATGCCTGAAAATGGAGAATCTCAAAACATTTTACAGACATCTAAATTCTCTAGGGGTTTTAGTACAAAAGGGATTTAAAAGGTGGGGTTCTTTCCTAGGGCTCTCTCAACATCACTTCATTTTCCAGACATTGCCTATGGACCCTGGGCAGAGGAGAAAAACAAACAGAGGCTGGTTTGATGGTTCAATCTCACCAGCCCTCACCAAAGAGGCAACTTCAGCCCTTGGTTATTCCTCCTCCTCCCCCAAAAGCAAAGCCCGCGCGAAGCTGCCAACTCTCATTCTTTTGGAATGAGACATTTTCATTTATTGTCTCAATTTCAATCTGCCCAAAGCTGAAAATAAAAAGAGTGTCACCATTGATTTCAGGCGAATATTTAGAAATATATTTGCATTCTTTCTAAGTCAATTAGATGATCATAAATTGGCAACTCAATGAATTTCCTGCTGGGGATTAGGTTGTTGCACCAAAACCTCCTACTCCTCTGATCCAAACTTTTACAGTTTTTGACAAAAGATTAGGTCAAAGCGGGGGTGGCATTGAGTGGTAAATGGAATAAAGCAAGCTCCCTGCCCTTTGAGCAAACTCTCCAAAATGTCCCACCAGGTAATGGGAATGACCCAAAATGTTCCTAATTATATTTTGGACCTACTTCCCCTACAAAAATCTTGGCCTTGAAACTCATCAGGAAGTAAAAAGCAGAACAAAATAATAAATTTGGATACGTCAGAGACAGAACTTCTGACCGTTTAAACACTTTGATCTGTACACAAACAAGTGGCACACAGATGCTTGGCTTCTTCAATTGCCAGCTAGCTTGGAGCGGATGGGTTTGAAGAAGGATTCCAAAACTGCTGCACATAAGGACAGAGATCCCCAGAGGTGCTAATAATACAGATTTTCCTCCACAAGATGCTGTGCTTCAGCCACAACTACTGCTCCCAAGGCAGTTTGATCAATAATTTTACATCTGAGAAATATTTAAAATCTAGGATGCAAAGGAGCTTCTGCTTGGGCAACTGGCTTGTCGGTAAAATACAGAATAAATAAACGCCATGGTACAACAGGACTGAAGAAGAGATTTCTGTTGCAAGACAAAGTATAATTTGAGATAGCATCACTTCTGCAAACACAGAGTCAAAAAAGCCAAGAAAACAAAAAGTACAAATATTCTGAGAAGCAGCCCAAAACCACCACACTCTTTTTTTCCATCAATGTGAAGAAACGCAAAGGTTTGTAGGCTTTTTACACAAATGGTAAAGCCCATTTCTCTTTATACAGCATGGCTGCTAAGAGGGAAGGGCTAGCAAATTACTATAAAGCACCTTTCACGACTACAGCCGATGGTACACTCGTGCTGTAAGTGAAGAAATAAAAGCAGATTAACAAAACCTCATACTTACCTTCCTCTTGGCCGTTTACACTTCTAACAGCACCTTAAAATCTTCAGGTGAGTGAGTTTAAAGCTTGAGAAGACCCCAACAATATCACATCTATTCTCCCTCCACACGCAGAAGGCAGCGTCTTCCCAGCCCCTCACCAAAACCGAGTGGGAGGCCGTGGGGAAAGATGGCACGGGCAGCGCAGGTCTTGCAGGCAGCTGGTATCCCGCTGCAGCCGAGGACACTCAGAAACATCAGGGACACCAAACCGCTCCAGCCCCACTCTTGTTCCGCAGTACCAGCTGGGCACATAAATATGGACGTAAATCATCAAAACTCATGTGGGTACTTCACATATATCACATGCAAAAACAAGGAGGAAAAAAAAAAAATATTTAATTTGTTACTCGAGTACTACTAGCATTTTCTTTGCTATTTTAATCATGTTTACTATAGTAATGCCTAAACAGCCACCCACGTTTAAATTCATTTGATTATATTGAGGCATAGATAGTCCCTGCTTATTTTCTAAGCAGATGCTGCTCATGATTTTCCTGTTCATATTTGATCATTTCTTCAAATAACAGTTATAACTGAGAAAAGAATTGAGAAAACATTCTGTGACAGATTTTCGTGTTCTGGATTAACGGGAAAGCATAATCTGATATTCAAGTTGTGCTGTCAAGGAGTGATTTGACACATAACTTGCATCTGAGTGTTTTATTTCCTGCCTGGATGAGCGAGCAAACATTTCTAAGTGGACATAATCACAGCTGAACGCAATCCACTGCTGTGCAAAGGCGATCGGGCATAAATTGCACCGTACTGGCTGGTGGCACTGGTGATTCTCACTGAAGGGCGTACTTAAAGCACAGTACGTAACAAATCCAAGTTCATTTTCCACCAGCACTGACGACTGTACGTTTTGAAAGCATTAGTAGACACAGAAAGTCGTCAGCAGGATGCTGGGAGCTCACCGTGAGCACCGGATAGGTTAAGCATCAGATACGTCTCGTCTGTATCTTTTTGGTATTTATTCAAATGAAACTCTACCCATGACAGTGGTGGAGAAGATCCGATTTCGAGAGATGACAAAACCATTCCAAAAGAGTCGACACTGTGATTAAAATATCTTTTTCAATTTAAAAAAAAAAAACCCAAACCCACAAATTACCTTCAAATTTATGTTACGTCTTACTCCAAGCTCATTCCTTTAGCACATTAATCAACCTAAAAGCAGGGCAGGAATCATTATTTGCATAAGAAGAGTCAAATACATTTTAGTAGTTTCTGTTGAAAACAACAAAAAAAGGAACCGAAGGAACCGCAGGAACCGAAGCTAAAACATTATAATACATGCAAAAAAAAAAAAGCCCCTCAATTAGATTCCTTTATCCCTAGCATATGGCCTAGAGGTATATGCTACGTACTAATGTCTTTTCAGCACTATTTTAAGATCGTATGAGGCTGCAATCTGAGAGGAGTGGTGACAGATCCACAGGCACAACTGGGTTACATTCATCATGTATGCGACTTGATAACTCCGAGCAGAAAGGAACTTCACAGAAAGGATAATAAACTTCCCTCTTCAGCCCTAAAAATCTGTATTCCCAACAGTTTCTGGAAAATGAGAGGGCGGGAGAAAGGTTTATTGGACAGAGAACTTCACAGTAAAAAAGCGTGACCAGTTCACCGGCACTTCATAAACTGGGATGTGACAAAAGGACGAGTGACAAACGATGTTCTGAGATGCCTTTTCTCTTTTTACAGACATTTTTCTCTAAGCAGTTTATGCATTCAGGTTTAAATATTCAACTTTTTCATGCATTAATGTGTCTGCTTTTGTCTAAACTTAGTTTAAACTTCAATCAGCAGAGAGAACACGCTGAACCCTGTTAGCATCAGTGTTACTTTTAACTGTCCATAGCTCGCACCGATTTGACAGCACAGCAATATAAATATCTGAGGTATGTATATTCCATTTACACAAAAGTAAACAGGTCATTTTAGAGAAGCAACTTCAAAGTTTTGTAAAAACCTGCAGAGAAATCCAAGTTCCTCTGAGAACAGCAGCAAAATTCCCAGCGATTTCAAGAGGGGCAGGATTTCATAGTGATTTTAGCAGATGAGCTCAGAGGCTGAGATATATATTCTGTTGGCTAATAACCTGCTGGACGGACCTAATTTCGTTATAGCAAATTTATTTTTGATGGAGGGAAGGAGAGGTCAGGTTCTCAGCAACAATGAGAGGCGAATTGTGAGTACTAATGGGCTTGCTGGTCTTTTCTTTATGATGGATACACAACAGTGGGTTTTACCTCTTTCTATATTACTCCTTTTCCTGATTACCTTGGCAAAGGCAGAAATTTCCCCTGTTCCTTTGTTACTTTTTTCAATAGAAGTCATACCCCATCGCAGGTCTCCATCTCTTTGGTTAGGAACACATTAGAAAGCCAAATAACTAGGATCCTATTTCATCCTTTAACATTTGGGTCTAAATACGTTTAGGCCTCAGAGCACTGGAATGTCATCCAGCTTACAGGAGCTTACAACAGAGGCGAGGGAGAATATCTGCAGCTTGGGGATGATCAAGTGACAGAGGGAGCGGCAGAAGAGACCCTCATTCTTCCAGCCCCCTCGCCAGCTACCGACGTGCCATCAGCCACCTGATTGCAGTGATGTATGGGGAACGAAATACCAACCTTTCCCCATGGCTTCCCGAGGTCTGGAAGCATGCACTGTTTATGAAACAGGTTTTGCCCTTCCTGGAGCAGCAGCTGCACTCAAACACATAGCGATGGGGTGTTAGAGACCACGGGCAAGGTTATGGAGGGGAAAATAAGGAAAGGTTGCACGTGTCAGGTACCCAGAACCACTCGTTCCGTTGGGTTCAACATGAGATGAGAACATCAGCGGCAGCAGGACTGTGTTTAAAAGATTAATAACATTCACAGATAAATTTGAATAATATTTCATTTACAGTAAAAATGCATACTATTTGCTTCTATTAAATAACTTTATAATTATTCTACCTGATGCAAGCTTGAGAACACATTCCCCAGGGAACAGCTACTATCAGCCAGGATGCCCCTTCGTTGCATATGTGAGCCTTTTTTAGATTTACAAGCAAATATTTTTAAAAGTCCCAATGCGAACCGATATTATATATGCGAGTTCAGAGATATAGAATAGCTCTTTTATTTGTAAATGCAAGCCCTACTTTATCTGTTATTGATGCCAGCGAGCCACTTTCTGTGTACCCATTTTATAAAAACACCACAACTTTAATTGCAAAATAATCTTTTAAAAGGCAGGGTTGTTACGACTGCTGAGTTCTCTCTCTCACTTCAGCTCTTTAGATGGTACTTTCTGGAACAATTTGCGTGGCAGTCAAAGCATGCAAAAATTTATAAATACCAACACAGATGCCATCATGTCGGGAGAATTGTAGTTATAACATTTGAAAGCTAGGAAGAAATTAATGTTGATCCTGATTGGAACAGTCACTGTATTTGCAGTGTCTAGTAATTAAAAGAAAAAAAAAAAAAAAAACAGCAGCATAAATTTGGTTTGTAGGAAATACTCCATGTCCCAAACTCCATTTCTTGGCCTCCCTATGCCAGTGTTACAGGAAGAGAAGAACAGTTTATTTAAAACAGTTCCAGGATTGCAGGCTGAGCTGACATAACTAATTTTTCCATCCAAACCTTGCAGGCTTCAAAGTGGGCATCAGCTCCAAATCAGACATCCTGGAAGTTGGGCTTTTGAGGTCTAAGAGCACATAGGACTCTTCCTGGTCCTGCTGGGATGCGCTGAGGAAAAGCAGATGCACTCCCCAGGACTCAACGGTGTGGCTGCCTCGATTCTCTTAGGCCGTAAATAAGACGCGTAGTACCTGAGGCTACGGAAGCTTCCTGGGACATAAGCAAAATTCCTTCTGCGTATGCAGGTTGAAGGCAAGGGAAATTTCCCCTACAGCAATTCACCCAAAAGATTTAAAATACTTCATCGTTATTACTTATTTAATTTCCTAGCAGGCCACTTTGTAGTGGGGAAAGCAATCAACTGATTAAGGGATGAAGTTATGGGATTTACTTACAGAGACCAAGGCAAACTCCTGTTAAGGGTCCTTAGGAGGGACAGCAAAATCCACCATCAGGCAGCAACAAGCTTCTGTCCCAAAATAAGAGTAGCCTGCTCAGCACTTTCCTCAATTTAACTACTTTTATTTCAGCATTTCTAAGGTGAACTTAGAGAGCCATTCGCCTTGCTCATATGTTAAAGAAATTGCATAGAGTCGCACAGTGACTGGGAAAAAAAAATTCAAATCTTGACCCTCAGTTTTCTTCCCAGATACATAAACTGCTCCTCATTTTCACTGCTCTGACATCTCTTCTCCTAGTTGAGCTTCACCCTTGGTTCCGCTGCCCCAAAGAACTCTCACACCGATGGCAACGCTATTCTGCAAGCAACACAACGCAACAGCACGTGCTGGGTAAAGTTGGCCAGATCATGTCTCCCACACACATGAAAAAACAAAGTGGAACAATAGTTTGCCTGTTTTCATTAATTCAGTCCTTATTGTCTGCAGTAAGCGGAGGACAGCTGCGCCAGAGGAGTGTCAGGACACATTAGGACTCACGAGGACTGCTCAGGCTACAAACCTTCAGGACTTTGTTTTGCTGAGTGGGTAGCAAAGGTGAAAAGTTAGTTTTGCTTCTAATTACTTATTATTCAGCCAACAGAAGTCCCTTGGATTAAACAGAAGAAAACAGATGCCAAACACAGAAATTTCGGAGGTTTTCTCCTTTATCCATTTCATCTTTGCTGATAACCCAACAATCTCAAACACGGCTTTCACGGCACATGCTAAGAGGCGTCTCTGACTTATTGGATTAGAGCGAAGAAGCATCAAAACCTCTCTGCTGTGAATATTTTGGAAAACCTGTAAGTTTAGGTGTAAATACTTGGAAACCATTCTGATGAACAGATTTAGATAACATATCATTCTGCATAGCAGGCTGAGATACGGTATCTATTTTCTCTCTCATGTCTGTGAGAACTGTTAAGAAAGTTAAACTAAAAAAGAGCTGATAAACAGCTTAAATTAGATTTGCAAGCTTAGCCCCACTTGGAGTTCAGACCTTTGAAACCTCACCAATGGAAATTGCCTTTATGTTTCGCCCTGGGCTTTGGGGTCCTTGGTGGGGATGGGGACATCAACCATTGGCATCCTACAGCATCACTGGTGCAGAGATTGACAGCCCTGGGCTAGGCTCAACCAAGGTCCTGGGCCATGGGCAGAAGTTGGGGCCATTAGGACCTAATTAGCATTAGTGACAGCATCATATCCCTTTAAAAGACAAGGCCACCATGTACAAGTGGTTCTGTGCCATTTTAGCCACTCGTTACTGAGCCATGAGACCAAGGAGTTTGATTAGCAATTCAGTTTGTTCAAAACCAGGAAAACCTACAGACTCTCTGCTAAATCAAACAAGCAACTGCAATAGCGCATACAAAATAAAACCAGAGATTTCTGATAAACAGGCTCCAAAAGCCATTCATAAACACTTGCATATATTCATCAACACATAAATTATTGTGTTTAAATTTAAAAAGCATGTGAAATAATGGACTCTATATCTTATTTTGAAGATGTGTCAAAACAGAAATGAACTTCGGTGTGCAATATCAAGGGTTTACTATATTGATTTTGGAAGCCAGTCTTTATATACTTTTCTACAAACGTCACACATTTCACAAAGCAACTGCTTTATGCTATTTACACTACATTAGAAACAGACAAATTGGTTTGGATAAGATGTGCCAAAGCTAAAACAAATCTGAGGTCTGAAAAAAGTTCGGTTAATTTTTACCTCACACATTTCTTGCCTGTCTGCGGTTCCAGGCACTAACACAGAACACTGAAATACCATGAAGATCTGTGTCTTCTTCCTGTTCCACGACCAGAAGCAAGAAGAAGTGAACAAGTCACCAAGTTCAGACTTGGTCCTGAACCTGAGCTTCAGACATTATCTGCATCTAGATCCATTTTTGGGTGAAAGCTCTGAAAGTGTCATGAAAAAACACATCTTACAAAATGCTTGGCCCCATCTGGCTGCCCTGAGAAGTTCAGTGACTTTGAAAAGGCAGCCAAAGTTTCGGGATCTTGTTCTTGTCAGAGAAGTTAGCAGAAACGATCTGTTGGATGACGTCCATCTTTATGATCACACAGTATTTCCCTTTAAAGAGCATAATCACATCGCTAAGCCACTGAACATTTTCTAGCTGCCAAATATCCAAAGGGATACACTCAAACCCTAAAAAGGAATCAGAAAATCTCGCCACCCCCATAGCTTCGGTTTTCCAAATGGCATTTTTTTTGATAAAACCCTTTTAAGTTCAGCTCCTCCTCAAAAACATCTCTGGTGCTCAAAGGAGGCATGTCAGAACAGCGCATCCACACATCTGATTGTCAGCTTTTTACTGCCTTGACTTCTCCAAACTCAGACCGTGGTTTCCCACATTCACACCTGCACGTCTCCCTGCCTAGTGTACCAGGGGCAATCCCGACCAAGGCAGCATCTCCCACAGCAAGTCCAGCCGACACGGCGCTCTGTCATACCGTGCACCTACTGACTGTGACGAGACACTACAGGGAACCTACGGTTTGTAGATCAGGTCAAGCCAGCCAATAAAGTTTCTTTTTTAGCTAAGACCATGTTATACTCCAAATAAAGTTTTCACCTCCATAATTTAAAACCATAGCGCCATATGCTAAATGACACAAATAGCTTGTTCATCTTTATAATTAACTTTAACTCCCTTGAATTGTCTATCTGCTTGGTTGTCTTTGGCTGCTACGCTCCAGCCCTGTGTGATTAGCACTGTGCAAACCTATTTTGAAATTTCACCTTCACCAAGGTCATTCACATTCACAATGTGAATAGCACTGACCTGACTTGTTTCCCCTCCTCACTCTGAATTTTCTCTTTCCCTGATACCCTCAGTTTCCTCTCCATAAACCAGTTCATAACCCATTTCAGTGGCTCTTCTCCTAAACTATTTTTAATCTTAAAAAGCCCCATCAGCCTGTTGTGTCACAGGGTGTCTATGGCTCCTTTGAAATAAGGACCGAAATAAAGCAGCACTTCCCCTCTTATCTGGATAGTTGTGTGTACTTTCAAAGATGTTAGGGGGTGATTAATTGTTTATTTAATTAATTAATTGGGGTTTTTTTCTTCCTCTCTTTCACTCCAATGAAGCCATGCACAAACACCTAATTTATACCTTTTTCTCTTTCATCTTCATGGTTTCTCTAAGCTAAATCAGCATGTGGGAAAGCGCTAGTTCTCCACCATCCCATCGCTCTCCCTCCACGGCATCTTCTCCTACATGGACCAGCCCCAATTGTCCCAAAACGTATTGGCATTGTTCTTTCTTGTTTTTACCTGCTGAGCGACAGGGAGGTTCTCAGCACAAGGCAGTACCATGCCCACTGCAAGCATCCCTCCTGCTCCTCAAAACCAGAGTCTGAAAGAAGCAAGCACAGAAAACATGTTGGACTTAATATTTCCTCCCATCTCATCACTCATCTAAAAAATTTTGCAAAGCTTTTTCACTGAAAATGTTGATCTTCTAGACACAATCTTCCATTTTATCATTTACTTTGAAATAAACTGATTTTCAGGTTCTCCTCTTCTCTCTCCCCCTACGTTCCCCTACGTCCTCATTCCCCATTATGAAATTTCTCCTCTTTTCAGTGGTAAATACAAGAAAGAGAAAAAGAGGTGAAGTAGGGGCAAAACCAAACATTTGGAATATTTTCTCCCTAAAATATCAAAAAAATAAATGCATTCTCCCCATTCAGCAAGAAAAAGAGAAGGAAAAGCAATTGAAAATGTTCAAGAATTGTCACAATTTCCTCATTTTTAACCATCCCTAGAAAATAAACGGGAGCTATTCAACCACGAATACATTTCACTGAAGTGACACTTAACAATCCAAAAATATGGCATTTAGTTTTGCATTTCTCTGCGCAATAGATAATTTTATGGGTGGCTGCTGCAGCAGCTGCACTGGTCCACAAAAATTCATTGTTTGACAGGAAAAAGGGGGTTAATTTTGCTGTATTAATGATTTTTATTTTTTTTTTGAAAGCCAGACTTACACATTGAAAAGCTTATGAAAATTCATTTTCACAAACAAATGATATCAAAATACAAATGCATTTTTATTTTTACCTCTGACACTGAAGATTAATTAAATTGAAACAAAACTGGAATTTGTCACCTAACATGGCTCTGAAATTGCTCTGTAAGTGCTGGACACTGATAAGTTCTGCTGACTTGGCATTTAGAGGTTAAGATCCAAGTTTAATCAGTCTACTGAAAACAATGACTGGATCCAAGTTCAACTGCTGTTCTGCCAGGGGCATGAATCATTTCTCCTGTTCCATCGTAGATTTTACATAACATTAAATCCTCCTCTTTTGCTTCAGAGATTTTTGTGGGCAAAGAAGGGAAAGACAGGTAGAATCTCAAAGCAGGCATGGCATCTTGCTGGCACAGCAGAGGATGGATTTATGGGTTGACAATACAGCAGGGCAGTTAACTGGTGCTCTGCAGGGGAAAGGACATATTTTTTTCCCCCAAACCAGCATGCAACACATCCCAGTTGGCCAACAGACCTAAAAAGACGCTTATCACATGGTCATTGGCACCGTGGCCAGCAGTGCTGGCAAACACAGCAGACACATTTCCCTTCACCTTCCCAGGGTGAGACTGGAGTGTAAGTGTTCTTGTAGAAGATTTTTAGCTATGTATTTAAAAAATAAATAAATATTGACAAAAGGTGGGAAGGCGGAGGAAGGAATAGCACCGTAGTGACTGCAGACAAGAAATATCCAATCATTTATCTGAGCTGCAGCAGCTCCAACAAGGGAAATGAGAAAATCCCAGACTAGTGTAGCCAGCACACGGGTTCTTTAGGTGGTTACCAACTCCATGAAGAACTGAATTTCTACTGTCCATTCTAAATAAAGTTCATTGGGAAACAAGCATTTCCTACACATCCTAAGAACGCAGCCAGATACACCTTTCTGATTTTCTGATGCCATCCTAAAATACATTTTGCATTTTTTCTCACATCATTTCCTTGTGCAAAGGTCTCGCCAGCAATTTGAAGACAAAAAGTACTAGGCAAAATTAAAATTGTTATTTTAATCCTATGAGGTTTTAATCTCGAGCCTGAATTAAGGTGTTTGTATGGCTAAAATTTAAAAATGGGCCACGTTTCCTGATGGTTCTTGACTATAGAAGTGAAACGGAGAGGAGCAGCAGTATTATGCTAGTTTCCAATCATCTGCAAAAGAACAACTCCACACCACCTCCGTTGGCCTGAATAACATGGTTCATCTCAAGGTCTTTTCAGGAAAAAAAAAAAGCTGCCTATATAAGTAAAACAAAACCCTAAATGTAGAAGTAAATAATTTCCTTACCAGTTTATTAAATTGTATGTAGTATAAACAATAATCTCGGCACCACAAAGCAGCAATATAGCAATATAGCAAGGTCTCTAGCCTGTAACTTTGTTGTGTGCTAAAAAATAACCATTAACTTTGAAAACATACTATGTTTTAATAGTATAAGCAATCAGCCACAAAGTTTTATTTTATCCTTGATCCCTTACATATGATTTTTTATTCACTTAGATAATATTAAATATTTGATGTCATAAAATGTGTGCTTGACCTAACAGATCTTTAAATTATCTCCCTTTTCTGACCGATATATGTATCCCAGAATACTGGCCAAGATCAAAGACAGTCTAAACAACTTCCTGGCTTTACAGTCCATTAAGACAGCTGCCAGCCGTGTTCTTTTTTGCTCTATTTCACAGTTCCAACTGCTTCAGAAGCATTAGTTTTCCAGCCATGTATGGTAGCAAGGATGTAAATAGTAAAATGTTCCATAGTACAGACACATCTATATAGTTTTTGCCTTATTGTCTAAATACTTTCCTAAGCAGAGCAATACCAGTAGAAAATGGCAAGAATGTGCATTACTATTGCGTAAGAGTATATCTTTATGCTGTATTTAAGCCAAGATAGCTTAAATTATTTCCTGGAAATCAATATTTCACTGGAGAGAGCTGATGGTCTCAGGTACATGGGAGAACCATTGACTCCAGCTGCGTATGACATAGAAAATAGTCTACATGGAGGCTGTCAGGGCTAAAAATAAAAGTATAGGCATACGGATTTTTATATGCATTATGCAGTTCACAATTGCAATACACTGCATGAGACAGCACCAGAAAACTAAAGTTCTATATATTACTCAAATGATTCAAAATCTCTTTCGTGCATACTATTTCTCAATCAATTATAATTCCACAAAATATTGGTAATGTTTGTTGATATTATTTACATAAGACATGAGCCTAAATTAGAGCAGTAGGTGTAGGCGAATTGTCAGGTTACTCTCCTCTGTACCCCTCGCATCACGCACTGAAATAGAGTTGATGAGACTCAGGTCCCTGAGTCAGGAACAAGATGGAACGGCCCAAGGACAACTCTAAATTACACATTGACTTTTCTTTTTTTTTTTTTTTTTTTAATTACAAATGTTTCTGTGTTGGGAAAGTGAGACGCAGCATGTGTAATTAACTCGTTTGGGCAAGTTGTAGGCCTTTGCTAAAAAAACTCCACCTCCTTTATCTGATGCGTACACACCCTTGCGTGCCTTCAACACCGCATGGGATGCGTGGGATTTCTCTCATGGCAGATTCCCAATTTTACATTATGTAAACAAAACAGCTACATTCAGTAACTCCTTGGCTCCCCTTTAAAATTGCTTTAAGACCCACGAGTGCAAGCAAAATCAAGCTGCGGCCTACGAGCCAAAGAAAGAGAAATTAAATCACTTTGTTAAGAGAATATCTCTGGGGTGAGGGCAACACCTAAGCAGCAGAACAAATTCCAAGAACGAGATTTTTTTTTTGCCATTTAAAAATAACAACAAACTCAATCAGCTGAATGCAAAATTCTCTGGCGTCATGCACGGTGCCTGGGAAGCCAGCCTGAAGCCACAACTGGTTTAGGAGGAGTGGAAATAATGTTTGTCCCTCGGTCTCCAACTGAGCAGGAAATTACACTTGGGATATCACTCAGGAATATTGGAAAGTTTTTCAGATGCTTTAAAAGTGTAATTAGGTATACTGAATATCCACTGCCAGCAAGGACTCTCCATCGTCTTTCTCTGGTTGCACAGGGAGCCACAGAAATCGAGATCTGCAACGGCAACAGTCCAGAAATCCTGGGCATGAAGCTAATTTAATATCTTCCAAGCCACCCGGCCCCTCCAACCAGAAGTCGAGATGGGACAAGCAAAAGCAATAAGGAAATTCCAGCGAGGATCAGTGCTGCTGAAGGGCTGAAAATTAGGGCCTTTGCAGGGATACTCCCTATGCAAAGCCAGGCTCATTTTAATTAGTTAGGTGTGAAGGCACCCAAGTAGGAAATACAGCCACATCTCTTGACTATTCTCAAGAGCAAAATTGAGGGGTTTTTTTATTTCCATCCCCTCCCTCCCAGTCTAACGAGTTAAATCTGGGCGAAGCAGCTCTTTCCTTAATAAACCAGCTAACGCCAGATGGCTTGACACCTGGCTGGAGCTGGGTTTGGTGACCTTTGGAGTGACAGCAGGTTGATATATTTAAAAGAGAGAGTCCTTGAGGGGATGCAGTAGGACACAAAGGATTTTAGGCAGCAGTCAGAGAAGGTTCGGTGGGAAAGACACGTCGGTTCTTGCAAACAGGAGCTGACTTGCTCTGCTCAATCTCCCGAAGCCAGCATGGGCACGCTCGCGCTATGTTATCTAATCTCTGCACAAACGTTAATAGGAACTATGTGAAATCTAGAAATGACAAATGGATTAGGAAATGTCCACAGCTGATTACTGCTCACTTATCACACTGAACTGATCCCCCTGGTACCGCTTCCACGTTTTTACGCCACCGCTTTGGCACTCTAACATTTGTCTTTGGCACTTCAGATATTTCTGACTGCTTTCTCAGCCTCTAGTGCTGGAAGAATTTTACCTAAAGAGTGGAGAGGAATTCATTTTTTCTTTCCTTTTTTAACTTTCCATAGGCTTGGCAGCAAACTGTGTCATGATGATGTTGGCAACAACATATTTGTGGCAGAAGGAAGAAAGAGAATCATAAAATATATGAAAGAAAAAGTTGACATTTTAATGAAATACCTTGTAACTTCTTAGAAAAAGTTATTCAAATGCATCCAGTTTATAGCTGTTTGTAGAGATAGGAGTAGAACACTTTCTCCCCGTCTTTAATAAAAATTGCTTGGTAACAACGAGTGGCTAGAAATCATTTTCAAAATTCATTGCTGGAATGAATTTTGGATTTGGGACATTCTGGGCTTTTCTGAGCATACATGAAGATTGCTGGCACACGCCTGAGTTTCTGGGAGCGCAGCGTGACTCGTTCACGAGAAGAACAAGCAGAATGATGGAGTATCTCATGTTCCTTTCCGCCAGCTACCAAAGCTGGCACTTACTTCTTGCACAGCTACAAATAAATGAATGAGTTTATCTCAAACACTACTCTGTCAGATTATGGTGGCCAGTATTTCCAGCTCCTACAAAGGCTTTGAACAAGGAATGATGGTTGCAGCTCTGTAGACACCCTCAAGGGCAGGTCAACAAGCTGGGATCCTGCAAAGGTTTCTTCGGATGCTACTCAGCAATAAGGGAGGAATCCACTCTTTGGCTAATTAGTGCCAAAGGAGAAAGAAATGAAAGGCACTCTTCCTGTCGTAGGCTGTCATTGTGTCTCACCTCTGTAATGACACATCTCATTTGAATATGGTATAAATCTGAGGAAAAGCCTTTTACCGCAGAGCACAATAAAGCCAGTACCACTGGCATCAGCTGCACAATAGTGAGGGTAACAGATCAGCCACACCTGGGTGTTCTTCACAGAATAAGAAAGAAGAGAGGGAAAACATTCACAGCCAGACATAGATTTATCAGGTTGAAAGAAGAGAGTTGAGGTCTGTAGGAGCTTTGCTCTTGTGTCTTTTCCTCTCCTCAAACTGGGCTGTATTTTCCCTGACAGCAATGGCATTAGAAAAAAATGAAGGGAAAATACTGATCACCCAACTGTCAAATACGTTGGACAGTCACCAATTAACATTTCTCCACAAAAAAAAAAAAAAAAATTGTGAAAA